>QVTF01008293.1:390000-990000 GCA_003573665.1 Oxygymnocypris stewartii | reverse complement strand
CCAATGACTTGCCAAAGACTATCAAATCATCCAGATAGACCAGGACTTGGAGCAGGTTCATGTCACCGACAACTCTTTCCATTAATCTCTGGAAAGTTGCTGGAGCTCCTGTTACCCCTTGTGGCATCCGCTCGAATTGATAGAATCCAAGTGGGCAGATAAAAGCAGTTTTATCTTTATCTGCTTCGGCCATAGCTATTTGATAATAGCCACTTCTTAAATCCAGGACCGAAAACCATTGACTACCCACTAGACAGTCCAATGCATCATCAACTCTTGGAGTTGTGTATTGATCGGGAATTGTTCTTGCATTCAAGGTTCGGTAATCAATACACATACGGACTGCTCCGTTTTTCTTCCGGGCAATAACAATCGGAGATGCATATGGACTGTGTGACTCCTTTATAATGCCAACATTTAAGAGGTCCTGAAGGTGTTTCCTTACATCGTCTATATCCGCTGGGGCTAAACGCCTAGAGCGTTCTCTGAAAGGCCTTGAATCTGAAAGTCTGATACAATGCTCTACTCCCTTAGCAAGGCCTACATCCCACTCCTGAAGCGAGAATACTTTTGTTCTTTTGCTCAACTTTTGTTGCATTCTCTCTTTCCATTCTTCTGGAACGGTTGAATCTCCGAAATTGAACCGCTTTGGATCAATCACTTGGTCACAAGGTTCAGTCACTTGAGAAGGACTGACTGGGTCTGCTACATACAAATAACCAAGGACAGCCCCTACAGGAAGGGACGTTTCTTTCATTGACTCGTTTTGCACTAATACTAATAACTGACGGTTTTCGATTGCATGACTTGGAAGTATAACGGTTTGTACTAACACTCCAGCCGGAAGTGAAGTCACTGCAGACGCATCTACCATCAGCACGGTTCTACTAAGAGATTCTGTCATTTCCACCTCACATTTTACACAGCAACCTCCTCTGGGTGGGAGATTCAGGGATTCTGGACCTGGCCATTTCACACATCCGACAGCATCATCCATGTCAAAAGATACTGTACCTGTCTGACTAGATGGTACCACATCCTCTGAGGTGGACTCAACTTGAATACTCAAGGTATGTACAATATCGGTCCCTGTGGATTCTTTGCACAATTGTGCCAATCGGGAGAACAGACTGGCATTTGTGCCTATGATAACCGCAGTTTGATCAGGGCTTGTAGGACCTGGACAAATCAGTGCCAGAACTGAAAGACTTTCTGCGTCACCTATGGCTTTCTCCTGAAATTCAATATCCACTACTACATACCCTATATATGGATAACTGGAGTCACTCAAACACCATACAGCCAAACCAGACACGGGATGTATTGGAACTTCTGGTAGGTATTTTCTGTACCACTTCTCAAAGATTATAGTCACTTGGGAACCACTGTCCAATAAAGCAGAGCATGGCTGCCCATTTACTTGCAACTGTACAGTAAAGGTGGGTCCTATCAGTCCTTCTGGAATTTGTTTCCCCCCAACGGAACTAACAACACTTTTTTTTGCTGAATAGGAAGTATTACTATTTTCTGTTTCTGATGACTTTTCTTTTTGTCCCCACTTCATCTTCCTGTTTGATTGAATCAATTTTTGAATGACTTTGTCCTTGTTCTCAGGGTTTTGACATCTTGGAGCTATATGCCCATCCTCTCCACAGTTGTTACAAAAATACTCTTCGGACTCAGAGTATTGCTGTCTTGGACTGACTAGTGATTTCTTTGGAATAGTGGCCTTCAGAGTTAGGGATGAAACCCCTTCATGACAACTGTCTTTACCAGTGACTTTACGTTGAAGGCCCTTCACTTGTTTCTTTAGAACAGCGATTTCTCCTTTCTGTCCAGGGCCACAGATATTTGGACTGGAGGTAGGCGTGTACTCCACTACTGTCTGTGAGTTACCATTGTGGCAAACTGAGACTTTAGCTCTTTAATTTCAGCTTTTAAAGTTTGAATTTCATTGTGTTTACCATCAGGGCCCACACTTGCACTAGCTTTCTGTACCCTTGTGTTCAACTTTGCACGAGACGCCTCGTACTCTTCTTCAGCCCGTATTTCACCTAACAACTCAAGGAAATTAGGAGGTTTTGTTTTTCTTTCCCGGAGTCTCAAATGAAGCAGCATCATATCAGCACCTACTGCACCTCTCAGCAACTGCTCAATGCGTACTCGATCTCTGAGATCTGCAAGTATACCAGCCCTCTGGACCACTTTGGTTAGGGCACGCTCCAGTCTCCTTAGAAAATCTGACAGTTTTTCTCCTGCATGCTGCTGCAACAAACGGAAAGCGATATACAAGTCATCCCCGGACTCTGCAGATCCAAAGGCTTGCTCTAAGGCATTCAAGTACTCTTCAGGAGTGACATTAGTGTCCGAATCACGAACAACTTTGACAATTTCTAATGCAGGCCCTCTCAAACTTTCAATCATCCTCCTTTTTTTTTCTTTTGCAGTACCGTCACTTTCCTCCAACATCAGCCATGCTTGTTCCATCCAGTGTTCAAACTGTTCCTCACCTGCAGGGGTAGGTATTGTTCCAGAAAACATTCTCAACCTTCTATACCCTCCCGTTTCACTTGGAGTTTTCCCTGTTTTTTCTAACAGGTCCCCAACAGCCCGTATAATAGCATCAGGCGAGGAGTTTCCAGAAACCGTGGACGAAAACATGGCCTGCAGATCTTCAGCTGTCCTTCCTTCACTCTGCAGTAAGTTGTGCACTTTTTTAGCAAAGTCCCCCGAACTAGTGTCCTCCCCACTTAAAATGACAATTTTCCAGGGTTCTGCTCCAAACCCAGGCAGGACTTCAGGGGGTACTAAGTTTGGATCTATATGCTCCTTACTTTCACAGAGAACAAGGAAACACTTGAGATTATCTCTAAACATCCTACCTCTTATTCGTACTCGGCCAAGGCACTTGACTGTCTGCATTGTTTCTTCAATCTGTGTTATTTCCAGATATTCTGGTGTTACAACCATTAGAGCATGGTCTTCAATCACGGATTCCCCTTTGCACCAGCCCCTAAGCTCTTCCCTAAACTGCTGCATTTTGCCTTTGTTATTTAATGTTTACCCTTTTTCTTTTTACCATAAAGTGTTTTATCTCACTGCTAAAGCTACACAATATCAGAGAAAATTCTAAAATCCCAGCGGTGCCTCCATTTATGTAGCGGCCCGCTCCCTGAATTTAACCGGAAGGGGCCCTGGATTCGTTTGATATTAAATCTCTATAAATATTCTCTGAATAGTATTAGCTTTGTTTAAACAAAAACCTTAATGTTAATATTGATGGGCCTATTAATCAAATAAAAACACACAGACCTTTAAGGGAAATCAAACTGAGATTACTTTATTTAAATTAAATGGAATAAACACATTAAATATAACACGCCCAGCAATATATGAGAAGTTGGACAGCAAATGTCAAAAAGTCACAAATATCACCAAATGAAATATGAAGGCGAATGATACACAAGTCCAACACTTAATACAAATCAGTTAACTCAAATGTCCCCAACAGAAATCAAACCACTATTTCTCAATGTTCAAAATGGCCATAAAATAAAATAAAATACCCTGTTGCAGGCCTGATACGATGCTGGGGTTCGTTGAGGCACAAACAATTTGCCACTTCGCTCAATGAGCAAACAAAATAAACAGCTGTCTTACCGCCGCTAGTTTGTGTCGGGGTCGCTGTGATGCACTTTCAAACAAGAGGGATTATTGGCCTGGAAGAAAGGAATGCAGGACGGTGAGCATGTCCAGCGCTGCCAGAGGAACCACTGAGAATTCATGGTATCTCAGGGCGCTATCTGGGATGTCTCCGGTAACGTTAGCTCAGATTGGTAAGAGATGCGACCGACGGTAGTTTTCCACAACCGCGAACTCACTCATCTCTCACGTAGAAGTTTAACGCTGATTCGTGAAGATCAGACATGCAGGTCTGTTATCCGATGATCTGAGGGGAAATTTCTATCCCCTTCATGCTCAGATAACGTTATACCAACTCTAAATCAGCTCTCTTTTGACAACCGTCATAGGATGATATCTTTATGCTTCAGATAAACTCGGACATGTCCCCTCTTACCACCATCACCACCTATCTAAATCCCTCCCCCTCGAGCGTCACACCAATCCCGTCCAATAACAACCGGTAAGTCCTTTTAACTTAACAAATTCACACACGTTTTACTTTTTTTTTTTTTTTTTAAATGAAACTGATATATTTAGAAAAACAATACACATAAACATACATACAAAACCTTAGAAAATAATAAAGGAATATTAATGAATCAATTAAATCAAACTTCAACTGGGCTTCATATATTATATATTATAATACAATTTCTGTATATTTCTGCTGAAGGGCACAGGTAATTGTGACATTTATTATATTGGTGAAGATTGTTTTAAGTTCACTTAAATTAGAAGTTAGTTAGTCTAATAAATGCTAAAAGTGATAGCTCGTAATATTACTGTAATGTTGAATGGCAGTGGTTAAATAATATGGGGGGGGGGGCAATTGTATAGTGACATAAGTGAGTGGAATCAGTGATACTGGCCTTCAGTCATAAAAAATGTAATTAAACAAATATTTAAAAAATGTATACTGTCTTTGTTGTTCAGACATTCATTTGAAGATTTAATGTGAAGTTATTGCAATATAAAAGTATATTTAAAAAAAATATATATTAGGTGGGATTAATTGCGAATCATTTCAGAAAAATGTGTGAATAATAATAAAAAAAATTATCGATTGACAGCACTAGTATATATATATATATATATATATTAGAGGTGGGCATAGATTAATTTTTTTAATCTAGATTAATCTAGATTAATTTTGGAATTAATCTAGATTAATCTAGATTAAAATGGCTCATTTGAATTCTGCCGAAGGCATTCAGAATATGTGTGCTACCCAAATAATGACTAAAAGTAAGTCTTTGAGAACGGGTTTCTCAAGCCAGGTGGCGCATTAGACCAGGGGCTCATCTCCTGTTTCCAAAATGCATCACAAACTTTAATCTCTTCCCGTCCCAATCCCACGAAAAAACTGGAGGAAAATCCCGTTCCACTCCCGGAAGAATGACTCCCATTCCCTCCCACTCCCGTGTTGTTGGTTTTTTTTTTTTGCCGATAACTGTCAATTACAGTAAAAATATAGTACAGATCACAGCGTGCCCACCTTATTAGTTGAATAAAAACCCAAAATGTCGTTTTTTGTTATTATATTGAACTGAAAGCCATCTTATTATGCACAGTGTTGCACAGATTAAATTTCATGTAAATCATCCATGCTAACACACAAGTCTTCTATTTGTATTTTTTAGACATTTCACTCTCTATAGATATATTTTTCAAAGACGGAGTTTCTAGCTCAAGCTCACATGAGACCTAAAACGCATCCTGTTTGCTTAAAAGCGCAACGTTTCGTTGTTATTCTGAGTGCACACAAATAAACGTAGAGTCTTTACAGATTCGAAAGATGTATTAGGCTACTTTTATCTGTATGACCAAGAATGACGGAGATTTTAAGAGCAAGTGAGCGCACCGGAGCCTGTCCTGCAGCAAACGCGCTTCCACACAAACACTTCAATAGCGCACGTTTCTCTAGGTTAACATCATATTGAGCGGCCATGTAAAGTTGCTACTACATACATCTTTCAGATGAAAAGCCATATTTGAGGTTGATGAATGATAGGTGAGCGTTTGGATGTCCTGCCCGATTGTATTACCACATAGACCAGCCGTTAACAATCTGTCCATCACGGACTGCGAGCCTCTAGTTCGAAGACTCGTTCTCGCCCCCTACAGTGCAATTCGGCTAGGTATACATCCGCGCTAAAATATCAGGGTGAAAGTCATCATAGCTTGCGTAGTATAGACCCAGCTCCCAACCCAACTTTGAGAATAGATTAACGGCGATATTTTTTTTATCGCCGATAAGAGTCTCACGTTAACGCAGCACGTTAACGCCGATAACGGCCCACCACTAATATATATATATATATACACTCACCAGTCACTTTATTAGGTACACTAATCAGCCAATCACATGGCAGCAACTCAATGCATTTAGACATCTAGATGTGGTGAAGACGACTTGCTGAAGTTCAAACCGAGCATCAGAATGGGGAAGAAAGAGGATTTAAGTGACTTTGAACGTGGAATGGTTGTTGGTGCCAGACGGGCTGGTCTGAGTATTTCAGAAACTGCTGATCTACTGAGATTTTCATGCACAACCATCTCTAGGTTTTACAGAGAATGGCCGAAAAACTGAAAATATCCAGTGAGTGGCAGTTGTGTGGATGAAAATGCCTTGTTGATGTCAGAGGAGAATAAGCAGACTGGTTAGAGATGATAGAAAGGCAACAGTAACTCAAATAACCACTCGTTACAACAAAAAAGAGGGTCCAACTAGCAAGGTGTACATTTACATTTATGCATTTAACAGACGCTTTTATCCAAAGCGACTTACAATTGCATTCAGGTTATACATTTTTTTTGTCAGTATATGTGTTCCCTGGGAATCGAACCCACAACCTTTTGCGCTGCTGACGCAATGCTCTACCACTGAGCCACACAGGAACACTTATTAGGTGTACCTAATAAAGTGGCCAGTGAGTGTGTGTATATATATAAATATATATATATTATTTTCAGAAATATGTTTCTGTGCATTTTTTTAGATTGTTTTAAATTTCACATTATAAATTTCCAATACAAACACTAAAAACAGCCTGATGCCAGTAAATGCAAACGTACACACACACCAACACACACAAACATACACACACACACACAGCCCAGAGGATACTCTGGAATGCAGACTCTTCTCATGGTGAATAATATTAAGTGTCATTTTATGAATAAATCAGCAGATGTACATCAGCGAAGTGACAAATGCGCAGAATGAGAGAGAGACTTTTCAAAACCCGTTGGCAAATGTTACAGTGAGGGCAGTTAAAGCAGCAGAAAGGTCGATGGGCAGAATGAGGTCAGGATGGGGGATGAGAGGAAAGGACAAGAGCAAGAAGAAACAAAAAATCAAGAGAGAGAGAGAGAGAGAAACAGGAAGAGTTGCAGTGAGGAAAGAATATTATGAGACGGATATTTTTCAAGGACAGTTACCAATTACTATATATGCATGTGAAAAGAAGTGTTCACATTAGTGAGTGCTGGGGAAAATACTTTGAAACTGTAGCTTCTCAAGCTACTCATAATTTAAAATTAGCTCAGTCAAGCTACACTTCTGATAAAGTAGTTATGCACACTATAAACTACTAATCTTGACGCTGTTTAAAGTGTAATCTTGTGGCATGTGTATTTTTTAAACACAAAAAATAATTAGTGATTCCTTAGGTGTGAACAATGTGGCGCTTTTTCTTGTCAGGTTTATTTGAGCATCTGACCTGGGCTGCGTTCAGCCCCGAAAAAACGGTGCAAAGCATTTATCAAACGGAAACGGTGGTGCGTTGAACACCCTGTTCTAATGACGCAAGTGTTGCTACTATGACAGCTGATAAGGCCAGTCTTTGTGTTCTTTTTGAAGAATTTTCGGAGCCTGAAGAAATAGGTATAAATACGTGATTAATACTGCAAAATACGCTCAATGTTACAGTCACTGCCCTTGCCGTCCAGAATAAAAGAGAACATCCCAATCGAGTGAAGGGATTTGTGGAAACTGTGGTTCCTAATTACTGTGATCCAACATTTCCCTCGCATTTCAGGACATTTCAGGTGAAGGATAATCCACTTCTTACCTTCGAGACTGTGTTACGATCTATATGACCTCATTATTTTTATTGTGAGTATTAGGCTTATCATTATTGCTGATCACTGTTGTTGTGCTATGATATTGTAATATTTACCATTATATAAATAGAGGAGCATAGAAAAGTTTATGAAAGTGTCACTCCACAATACAATAGCAAAATATATAAATATGTAGTATTTTTATGTTACATTAATTAGTGTCTAGAACACCTTCCTAAGGAAATGATATGGACCGGAAGACATTTTATAACTGTTGCACACCGTTGCACACCCTTTCCAGGAAACATGTCGTTCAACCCGTAAACCATAGCAAAACGTTGGGCTTGAACTTGCCCCAGACCAACACTGCAGCAATGAATCAACCAATGGTGTGAGTTTGGGGCGGGACTATCTGATTGTTCAACCAATGACACATGGGGAGCGTGTTTGAGAATCCCGGTAGATTAGTCTTATTTTTGCAATTAGCTGCACAGAAAATAGTTAGGCTATAAATAGGCTTTTTTGAATATACACATAAAATAGTGGCCAATGTGTTAATATGAAGGACTGATATTGATTTATCAGAGTTTTCATTTCATTTCATTTTAGAGTTAACGGAAATGTGGTAAGACATTGGTTCATGCACCAATTCTCACTACTAACTAGTTGCTTATTAAAATGCATATTACTAGCAAATTGGCTGTTTGTTAGTTCTTATAAAGCAAATATTAATGCCTTATTCTGTATGATCATATTTTAGATCCCTTAATCTTACCCATTTTGACTGAACGAAAGCATCAAAAATTATATTCAGTCGAGACCCTGGATAAAATTGTGTAAATAAATTATAAAAACATGGGTTTGTGAACAGCAGGTGCATTCTCAATGAGGGCCACAGGGTGTAGATAGAGCTTCTGTGGATGAACACCAAGATGGTGGTTATACGACCGAGTCGGTGTGTGTGTGTGTGTGTGTGTGTGTGTGTGTGTGTGTGTGTGTGTGTGTGTGTGTGTGTGTGTGTGTGTGTGTGACAGACAGACTGCAGGTTAATCCCGCCTGCAGGCAAAAGCATCAAACTTTCAGAGCCACCAATCAATTATTCAGCCCAGAGCTCATCAGAGGCGATCAGAGCTCCAGAAGAGAGTACACACCACAGAGACAACACACACACACACACACTGTCCCACACACAGACGGATCACACACACACACACACACACACACAACAGGAAAATTAAAAGTCAGCTTCCATTCAGGTCCGGCATTCATGGACTGCCTTTAATTGAAAGTATTTGTATGCGGGGTGTGTGTGTGTGTGTGTGTGTGTGTGTGTGTGTGTGTGTGTGTGTGTGTGTGTGTGTGTGTGTGTGTGTGTGTGTGTGAATTCAGAGGAGGACTGAAACCTCAGCTCTCTTCACACACTCTCTCACATATCCTCGCCCACCCACTAACACGCAAATCTCACCACACACAACTCCACAAATCCTCATTCACACACCAGCAAATCACAAATATGTGTTCTCCATATTCATGATGAAAAGCTTGAAAGCCACTGAATGTGACACAAACACAACCATCCACCTAGCTAAGTATCTATAGGATTAAGAATTGTATTGTTTTACTTTTATTATTATTATTATGTTTTAACACTAATAGCTATTACAATAAAATGTATCTAATTCTACCCTTGAAAGGAAAGGAAAATATGAAGTGAGCCCTTTTTGCATCACTAAATAGTAATGACTATTTTCAAGCAAGTTTCCTGAACACTCCCCCTGTTTGCCATTGGTCAGGCCAAAGATAGCCCTGCCCCTAACTGACAACACTGGGCGAGTGTTGAGAACACTGAGATGCTTAAACATAAACTAATATATAATATATATTAACATTTACCATTTATATATATATATATATATATATATATTAAGAGTTCTGATGCAAATGGCATCTAAGTGCCGTTTGAAATTTTCTTCTAAAATGAGCATTTTATCAGGCTCCATATGTTTATGTTAAGTTATTTCACCTATTCATTGCCATGAAAGTCAAAATGACTGAACCAACCACACAGGAGCCTGATAAAAATGCTCATTTTAGAAGACAATTTCAGACAGCACTTAGATGCTTTTGCATCTGAACTCTTATACACATATATATATATATATATATATATATATTTATTTATATATAAGCAACATCACACTCGTAGACGTGAGATATGGCTGTATAGTAATCACAAAATTTGGCCGTAGGTAATCACAACGTGCCGATATACTGCCATATCTCTCTTTACGTCTATGAGTCTGATATTGCATTTATACAGCGATTCAACGGCACAAGTGTGTGTATACATAACAACAGATTGTATTTTGTGCAGAACTACTTCCTTCCACCACTGAGTGATTGTGATTACATGCATCTGATCCAGCATTCATTCTTCAGATCAATCTCATATTCACAATAAAACATTAGTTTGAATGTCCAACAAGCTTGTACTATCCTTTCATCTGTTTAGTGTGATTTCTGATGACAGCACTGCTGGGGGCATTTGCTGGCTGCGTACAAGCTTTTTGAGAAAAATAAAGTCCTTGTTCAAAACTGCGCTTTAGTATTTTTCAATTTAAAAGTATTTACTCGTAAAACAGTATTTCGTTGCCATCTAATGACAGGACAATATAACTAAAATCACCATCACAAACACACACACACACAGTTCCCTAATACTAAATACTACTATGATTTATATAAAATATTATGTATTGCATAATAACATTTAATAAATAACAACCATCATAAAAGTTCCTTAATGGCAATTCTGTCAAAAGTACAAGGCAGAGCTACGATATACAGCATTTAAGTTATAAAAACATGGTGCGATTTTGCCAAAACTATTTGCTCAGGAACAAATAATAGATTAATGAGACCAAAGACAACTTTTACATTTACCCAAAATGAATTATATCTCAAGTGTAACCACTAAAGAGACAGAGCCAGCGGTAAATTCCAGATGATCTGGCCCGAGGTGAGACGCTCTCACGTGGGTTTCATGAGCGCAGAACACCCTGGAGCGCACATCTCCGAAAACTTCAAAGCAAATTTTCAAATAGATGTTATTAATAACAAAGTACATTCTCACCTAAATATTCAGAAATCATAGTGGATTTGGCCGTCTGCCATAAAACAAATAGTGAAATGGTTGGAGGAGCTCTGTTATCACTCTAATATCACACTCTTATCAACCAATTAGATTTGAGGACCAGAAAGAACTGTTGTAAAAATATATACTTTTTAATTGCTTTATTATTATTGTTGTTGTTGTAAATCTTTAGGGGTTTCTGTCAAATAAAGTAAATTCTCATCTACATGACCTTAAGAATGTCATGTGTGTAGGGGCCATCGTTAAGCTGAATTTGCTGACGTTGTGGGGAAGTGGTCTTGGGACACTGTAGACTCACAGTCTGAGTAACTGGCAAATGAGTGGAGGTGGAACTCCCTCACAACCCCCCCTCTCTCTCTCAACCATCCAGCAAGTGGGGGGTCTGATGCTAGTGTCTCCTCAAACCTCCTGCGGGGCATCGCATGTGCGTGTCTGTTCACGTCTCCGTGATATCTTCCACAAGAAAGGCAGCTTTTACTTTCCAATGCATAGTGTGAATTGTAAGCACCTCCCCAAAGGAGAAAGAGAAATTATAAATGATCACTCTAATAGCTCAAACGTTTCTCAAATAAATCTTTGAGATTAAACAGAGAGCAGATTGAGACAACATGAAATGATGGTATTTACTTCCGTTCTGTGATATATCTACGAACAAAATAGTTAATGAGAAAAATGTAGGCTGTGATTTGATTTTATCTAGTCAGAATGGATTGGATTGGATTGTGAAAGTGGGAGTTAAGAAGCCAAACAGGAATGTTGCTTCAGAGCTAGCACAAGTTATTACATTTTGATGAAAGAACACCAAGACAAAAAAAAAATATTTCCCTGTGGAATGTGCAACAATTAATTGTTCACAATAAGGCCATAAATGTGTTTCAATAAAATTAAAAAGTTTAAAAAGGGTCATTTGTTTCATGTCTACTCCTGTTTTTATGCTTCTCAGATGTGTCTTCTCTAGAGGTTTGGATCAAATGTCAGCGATGTCTTAAACTTGCCTCAGTGCCGCGCAAGTGTTTTTGCTAGTTTCAGCCCGACGCAGTTCTCGTTTTCATGTCTTGCACCGCGTTGTTTAAATAACAAATGCGTTTGCACCTATTTGTACGCCCATGGACGTGCTGGTCTAAAAAATAGGTGTCAGGCGCATTGTTGGCGCGTTGCTATTTTGACGAACTGAAAATAGACTGCGCCATAGACCAACTCAAACCTGGTCTAAAGTCTAAAGCCAATGGCGCAATATTTTTTGTTATTTAAAGAGTGCGTTAGTAGAAAATGCGCCTCTGGGTGGCTCCACAACGCGTGTTCACTTTGTTTATTACACACATGGACGCGTAGCAGCACAAAAACTTGCCAAATATATAAAAAATAATGATTACAGTGTAAAATAATATTATTGTGTAGGCTACATAAATGTAAAAATGCCTTAATTGATACTCATTGCGTGTATTCGAATTCTACCTATTTGCTCTCGCATGAGCAGATCCGTTTGCTCTCTGGAGACGCGTTCAGTCTGTGTGCCTTAAAATTCTGCCGTTTTAATAGCGAATCCGCCATGGAGCAAGCGCAAATCGCTCTTATAGGGAATGGGAGATGAGATGAGACCCTGATTGGTTTATTGCACGTTACGCCCAAAAATACCCATAACTCATTACTCAGAGAATAGGGACAACCCGTTTATACCATGCGCCCGGGCGCTTCTTCTTTTTCTTCTTTTTTCTTTTTAACGGCGGTTGGCATCCAGCTTATTGGTGCATTACCGCCCCCTTCTGTTCCTTCTTCTTCTTTTTTATTTATTTATTTATTTATTTATTTATTTATTTTTACGGCGGTTGGCATCCAGCTTATTGGTGCATTCCCTTCTGTTCCGGAGTGTGGATCAGCGTTTATACAAATAAATAGATTAATAATAATAACTACATAAAGCCCTTAATTATTACTAATTACCCTTCCTTCTTTACCCTCATATCCTATAATAAAGCCCAGTTTCCTTTAAAAATACTATTAATTCTCTCACCTGTGCTCTGTCACTCATACCTAGGGTTGTTTTTAAAGTGAGTTTCTTTACCCCTACCTCCTTCAGCTTATTTTCCATGATCTCTCTCTCCCTCTGGTATCTCCTACAATGTAGAATTACATGTTCCACTGATTCCTCTTCCTGACATTCCTCACACAGGCCTGTCTGATGTTTCCCTATCATTTTTAATGTTTTATTTAGAGCATAATGTCCCAGCCTTAATCTTGCTAATACAATTTCCTCTTTTCTGTTTCCACTTCCTACCTTATTTACTTTGACACTCTTTTGAATTTGGTATAGATGTCTCCCTTTCCCCTCATTATCCCACATTTCTTGCCATTCGTGGTTAACTTTTTCCCAGATTATGCACTTCATGCGCCCGGGCGCGTCAACCGTTTTCCCGTCTTAAACTAGCTCAAGTGAATTCGGACACGCCCTGAGTGCACCTGCGCAGTGCGCTTTAGACATGCCATAAGATCGTTAAAATAGGGCCCCTTGTCTTCATTATATTCAATGACCTTCACTAATTATTGATCTGGACAAAAGTATTTAAAACCTTGTGGATGTGTATCTTTGGATATGTAAAGTCATTGCTGTTTTCATGTTTATTAATATTTGTTCATGTATTTTTTTTTCAAAATATGTATTTTTTAAGAACCCTGAGATGTTAAGTTAATTTTAAAATAATTGAACAACACATTTGCATGTTGGTTAATGGTCACATTGACATGCAGGTAAACAAATATATGTATAGTCTATGTTCAGTTGTTTTTACTTTCAAATGATTTCTGCATTTAAATTTTACAATTTTATGATTTGACAAACCCCCTGCAGTTATTTAATCAATGCAACTTTGGGGAAAATTGGCACAATATAATATTTCATGAATTCCATGTTGCTGGTAACAAAGACTGGAATATATATATATATATATATATATATATATATATATATATATATATATTCATAGCAATATGCAACAAAAAAAATACAATTATTTGTTTTATTTTATAGTAAAATAAACCTTCAACATGTAATTTGTAATCAATAATGGACTACAATTTGCAAATAATCTACCCAGCACTGAATATATGTATATTCAAATGTTCTGCATAAAGATCAGATATGTGTCAGTGGTAACAAAGAACACTGGTTCTTATTTATCATGTGACCAATCAGGACAGCATGTTTGAAGGAAGTGAAATTTTATACTCAAGCCAGACTCAATGGAAAACCATGCCAATTGATTGGTGGACGTTTTGTGACACATTCAAAGTTAAATGGATAGTGAGTGAATTCAATTTTATCTGAAACAAATGAACATCCAGTAATGTTTTATTACACTGGTTGTTTTATGTATTGCAGCAGTTTGAAAACAAAATACTTTATTCCATAATTTTGAAAATTATGTACCACCTACATTAAATCTACACCTACACCTACACAGCTAGATTTGCTGAAACAACCAAGCCATGTTAGTTTGCTATTACAAGTTTTCAAACTGTTTTATCATGATTTCTGGGACTCCTGTCCGAGCGCACCGCATAACATGTTGTATAACAGAATGCTACCGGTTGAGCTACCAAGCGTTTACTTCAGAAAAAGCCATACGATTAGAACCGATTATGTGATGCAAATGTCAAAATGTATTAGTTTGCAAATCATATATATTGAGATCATAACATAGTGTTGTGTAAAACCATGTATAATGATGTCTGTATTAATCAATAACCTGTCACTTTAGTCTATATTTCAGCTGGAAACTGCAGTGAATTGTGTTTACAAGTAAATATTTTTGAGTTTTTAAAAACAAAACTAGGTAAAGGCACTTTTTTTCCTATTGTTTATGCTGCAGCTATTATTCATGGGTCTGTTTTTGTTATTTTTTGGTGATTCACATGATCAGTCTTCTTGTTATGAAAAAGAGCAGCTTTGACATTCCTTTATGTTGTATGAAATAAAGTCTTGAAGTAAATAAGTTTTCATTTTGGCTCAACTATTAATTTAGAGGATACATTTCTGAGTCACATTTTCGTCTGGATCATTGTGTAACATGAATAACTCCAAATGCAGTTTTTTTTGAGAAAGAAAAGATGAGTAGTCACTCTATATCTAAGCATGAGCCTGTGTCTTGTTGCTCCATCAAACATATGGACTGGCCAGGGATTACTTTCTCATCTTCGGATGAGCTTCCTGAAGCCCTAACAAGGCAATTAAGAGCCTCCAGACTTTTGTTGGATCTGACTTGTCAATATAAATGCACCCTGAAATAATCCCAGCACACAAAATGCTACCTGGAACAGAGCAGAGGTAGATGGCTGCAGGGAGGGAAGTGTGAAGTGACGAGCAGGAAATTAATTAACGTTCAGGAGCGTGAGCACAGGTGTCTGCCTCGGGCAGAGCAGTTTCCTAAATCATGGATGATACTGCGCCTCTTGCCACGTGACCAGCCGCTGGATATGGGGCAGTTAGTGGCACATCAAAATGCAATGAGATGTCTATGACACCTTTTTAGACATCTCTCTCAATCTCTCTTTCTCTCTCTCTCTCTCTCTCTCTCTCTCTCTCTCTCTCTCTCTCTCTCAGTCTCTCAGTCTCTCAGTGAGTCTCTCAGTGAATGAAATCTGTCAGTGATATGATAAATACCTAAAAATACAAAATACCTATAAAAAAGAAAAAAAAAGAAAAAGTATTTGTGAACAGCTGATTATGGCATGACTGATTCCCTTTTATGAAAATCTCTTTCCTTCCACCACAAAACATTAGAAAGCTGCACATTTGACTAGATAAAGACTCAATGAAAGTGCTACCAAAGTCTCCTAAACTCTTCATTGTCCAAGTGAATTCAGCACATGAAAACACCAGTTCTGCTTATTCATTAATTAACACATTAAGTGTGCGTTTGAATGAGCAACAGTTTCTTTCAACATTTGCACTGGTCAACAAAACTGCTGACAGGTGAAGTAAACAGCATTGATTATATTGTTACACTGGCACCTGTTAAAGGATGTGATATATTAGGCAGCAAGTGAACAATCAGTTATTGAAGTAAGGGTGTTGGAATCAGGAAAACCGGGTAAACACAAAGATCTGAGTGACTTTGACAAGGGCCAAATAGCAATGGCTGGATGACTGAGTCAGAGCATCTCCAAAATGCTAAATATGTTGGTCTTTTCCAGTATGCAATGGTTAGTACCTACCAAAATTCCTATAAGGAAGGATAAGCAAAGGAACCGATATCGGGGTCATGGGAGCCCAAGGCTTATCAATGTGTCACACAGTACATCATATTTTGTATTTTCTTGGCACACTTTGTACCAACTGACCATCATATAAATGCCAAAACCCACCTAAGTACTGTAGATGACCATGTCCATCCCTTTATGACAGTGTACCCATCTAGTGATGCTACTTCCAGCAGGATAATGTCACAAACTCAAATCATCTCAGACTGGTTTCTTGAACATGACACTTTCACTTTACTCAAATGACCTCCACAGTCACCAGATCTCAATCCAACAGAGCACCTTTGGGATGTGGTGTAACGGGAGATTCGCATCATGGATGTGCAGCAGACAAATCTGCAGCAACTGCGTGATGCTATCATGACAATATGGACCAAAATCCCTGAGGAATGTTTCCAACACCTTGTTGAATCTATGCTATCAAGCACTGTTGCAGTTCTCAAGGCAAAAGAGGGTCCAACTAGGTACTAACAAGGAATACCTTTAATGTGGCTATATATATATATATACGTGTGTGTGTGTGTGTGTGTGTGTGTGTGTGTGTGTGTGTGTGTGTGTGTGTGTGTGTGTGTGTTGGCTGAGAGGTATTTCCAGCCAAACAAAATTCTACATACAATATTTTTGTAATGCAGTTTTAAGAGTGTAATGAAGTTCGTGTAAAGGAAGGAAGGAGGCGGGAACCGGCGAACATTCAAACACATTTAATAATCAAATAAACAAACAAAACAGAAAAAGCGGCAGCCCCTCACGGACGACTGCCGCAAACAAAACACAAACTAAAATCCAGGCCTGGTCCTCTCTCGTCTTCCACTGTTGTCACTCCTCCTTTTATTCCTTCCGGAGCTCCTCCGTGGGACTCGAGACCGGTGAGTGGTGCAGGTGTTGTTCATTATCATTTACTCCACCGGCCTCGCTCCGTTCCCACGGCTCTCGGCCCCGCCCCACTCGTCACATACCCCCATCGCCCCTCGCAGGCCGGGGGTACTCCCGAGACTGCGCTCTACTCCCCCCCTCCCCCCTCTCCCCGGGGGGAGCCCGTCAGGGCGGCCGCGGCGTACCTGGGGGTAAGGACAGACGAGGCGAGAGAAAAGGAGACGGAAGGATGAGGAGTGACAGAGACGAGAGAGGGGAGAGAGGAAAAAAATATAAAAAATCTCGGTCCGGTTCCCGGACACACTGCCGCTCGGCCCTCAACCAGCTGAGCGGCTCTTACTCGCGGCCATGCGATGGTACTGGACATCTTTGGTGGACGGCTTGCCACTCCGCCTCCTGGCGGACGGCGATGGCTCCTCCACTCGAGGGTAGCCGGCAGCGAGTCCCCCGTTCCCTGCTCCTCCCCCAACCTGGCGGATGGCAGCAGGCTCCGGCCCACTGGCGAACGGCGCCGACTCCTCCGCTCCCTCTCGGACGGCAGCCACCCCTCCTCGTCCCAGGAGCACGGCAGCGAGCCTTCCGTCCCACATGTTCTTCCATTGCTCCAGCACCACCGCTTCGGGCAGCCACCAGCGGTCTCCGCTTCTTCCTGCTGCCCGATCTCCTTAGCACCGCGATCCCCCTCAGCAGCGAGGGCGCTCTGACAGCGTGTCCCTCCTTCCTCCCGGGCTTCGGCACCAATGTAATGAAGTTAGTAGATACGGGAAGAAGGAGGCGGGAACCGGCGGACATTCAAAACATTTAATAATCAAATAAACAAACATAACAGAAAAGCGGCAGCCCCTCACGGACGACTGCCGCACACAAAACACAAACTAAAAATCCAGGCCTGGTCCTCTCTCGTCTTCCACTGTCGTCACCCCTCATTTAACCCTTCCGAAGCTCCTCCATGGGACTCGAGACCGGTGAGTGGCGCAGGTGTCGTTCATTATCATTCACTCCACCGGCCTCGCTCCGTTCCCACGGCTCTCGGCCCCGCCCCACTCGTCACAAAGAGGTTCTTAGGTGAGAATATGGAAACAATGAAACAAGAAAATGATATTTTTTTTGTATTATCTACGACACATTGTAAGATGCAGCATATAAATACACTGCAGCTCCGGTATCGGAAATCACCCTTAACAGATGAAAGTATAGTACAACAAAGATATTGCTTTCCTAAGCAGACATTCAATCTAATGTATTATGCTGAAGAATGAATACACATAATAATACACATAATAAACTTCTTTAAAACAGTAAGACAATAAGCCTATAATGATGCAACTCAATGTTCTTTTGTTACTAGTTCTAATGTGATGTTTTTGAATTAGTAACAGAGGCTTGGGCTCAGCTTATAAACTGTCAGGATTTGTCAGATGAGAATCCGTGGCAGGAGGAAGGAGTTCTGCAAACAAAATGTATATATATATATATATATATATATATATATATATATTTTTATTTACACATTTGTGCCATCAAACTATTGTATAAATGCAATATCACACTCATAGTAGTGCGGCATTGTAGTATATCAGCAAGAGCCATGTCGCATGGCTACAGGTATGATATTGTCGTATATACATTATATGGCTTAGGAATAATAATTTAAAAATAAATGTTTCTTTTGACCATTAATCTTAATATTAGGGGGTACATCTTCTTCTGGTGGTTACAGTGCTAATTAAAAAAATTAATAACAGTGTTTTACTAATCTTAAATTGCCAGGCACAAATATTTCCAAAGAAATAACCAAATGTAAATATTGGAAAGGTAATAAACAATGGCGAAGAAAAGAGGCCTGCATTGACAGGGGAATTCTCTCAAGTACACCGATAGACATGCACGGAAAAACAGGGGGTGCGACTTGCAGTTTCACACATGGCTTCACATGCTGTGATTGATGGGAGTGTTAAAATGTAAATCATTAATAACACTATCAATTCAAACAAGCTCTCACATTCACACATATAGTCAGTGTATGACACACAATTACTGATGTGATGTGCACATGCAGACACAGTGATGGACACTAATGGGCAGTCACATGATCAGTGATTGATAGATCATCTGACTCATTCCTGAGCTAGGCCTATGGCTGCTGTGTCATCTCAGTAAACGAGTCTTGAACGGCACAAGTGATTCAGGGAGCTGCAGTGGTTCCAGCATCCATTACAGCTCATTATTAGCCACTGAGAGTGGATGTGTGTCTGTTGGAGGCTGTGTTATATATCTGGAGGCACCAGTTATAAATGAGAATCAGACGTTTTTTAAAGGAATATTCTGGATTATTTTCCCCTTAATATTTATGGGCTGCACTACTGGCATTCTGTCCATTACCACACACAATAATTTTGACTTGTTGCTCATTTTGATAAAAAAAGAGGCATTTTACCACAGGGTTTAAAGGAAGAAGCTCATATTATGTTGAAGCATCTAATTAATTATGAACTATTCAGTTGCAATGTTTGTTATTTAGGCTTTAAAACTTTTGAGGTGTACTTTTAGGGTGGATGAACTTCATAAGTCTCCCTTTACCACCAAAGACAAAACGTTTTTTAGATGTACAAAAAACATGAAGAGCAAAGTAAATACATTAGATGGATAACTGGTGATTTATTTATGTATTCTCCGGCTACCACAAAGAATTATACAAAATGTTGTTGTTTTTAGTAACATTAAACACAACACAAGAAATTGTGAAATATTAAAAAATATGTCTTTGTTATATTGTGATAAAATAATTACTGTATTATTGCTGTACTAAAATAATATTTAATGCCCCCAAAATCTCAATGGAAATTCAGACATTGTGGTGTTGTTAGCAAACTTATAAATCACGAATACAAAGACTCTGATAATAGAGAAGGGTCTGGCTGCAGACAGCGCTTGCATTCTCAGCACTTGCATTCTCAGCACTTGCACGCTCAGACACTTCCGCTTCCACTAGTGATGTCACTTGCAGAATTTTAATTTTTTTAATTTTATTTTGTTCTATTTATTGATTATTTTTTGTTTGAATCTCTCAACATTTTACAACAGTAGCAGGTGGTGAAGACAAGAAAAAATAAACTAAAATACAATGTCACTTGCAATCGCTGCTTGCACTTCCTGCTACCTGTGACATCACTTGCATTCGACATGAATCGTGTGCGTTGCCAACGGAGACAAGACGCTGTGCTGGTTAAACGATTAAAACTAATTTAATATTATAACATACAAGGTCCTGCTGTTCTGTAGCCACAGATGTGCGGGTCTAGTATTTTCCTCCTACAGATGACTTGCAGGACGTTGTATGTTATGATATTAAATGCAAGCAGCGATTGCAAGTGACATTGTATTTTAGTTTATTTTTTCTTGTCTTCACCACCTGCTACTGTTGTAAAATGTTGAGAGATTCAAACAAAAAATAATAAATAAATAGAACAAAATAAAAAAAAATAAAAGACTGCAAGTGACATCTCTAGCAGAAGCGGAAGTGTCTGAGCGTGCAAGTGCTGAGAATGCAAGTGCTGTCTGCAGCCAGACCCTATTGGATAATATTTCAAATATCTTCCTCACTCAGAAAGCAGCCATGCTTACTTTATGAGCTTGAGTTAATAAACTGGATTTAACTTGGCACAGTCAGGGTTGGTCAGTGATTCTATGACAATAAGTTCAATACTTTAATTTGAGGCCGTAAAACTCTTTTAAAGTGAAGTGTGGGCCAAAAAATGTTACTTTTGTGAGTGAGTGAGTGAGTGAGTGAGTGAGTGAGTGAGTGTGTGTGTGTGTGTGTGTGTGTGTGTGTGTGTGTGTGTGTGTGTGTGTGTGTGTGTGTGTGTGTGTGTGTGTGTGTGTGTGTGTGTGTGTGTGTGTGTGTTTGTGTGTTTGTGTTGGGAGGGGCAATGTTAAGCATTAGCATTTTAACAGAAGTATAATTGCAGCATGTTCTCTCCTCTGTAAATGACACTCCCCTGGGAGCTCCTGATCCACTTTCTGATCTCGCAGATCCAGCACTGATCAAAACCAGCACTGCGGCCAATGTTCTTCAAACAGCCGGGACCTCAGCCAGCGGGGGACCACAGACCCCTCACACACAGCTATTCTCAATCGCCAGACTGATACAAAAATGCATTCGTTATAGACTAGTTAAGGCAACCGCATGATTTTTTTTTTATTCTGCATGGCAATATCATTGCAGCAGGGATGACCTTCACCCACATCCGGCATTGTTACGAAACAACTCCGATGTTATCCATCATAGCATGACCCTGGAGAATTCACTAAGACAGCAGCTATTATCACCTTCAACCCATCATCATCATTATCATAGCAGACAGTCCAGCAGCCTACAGGAAGAGCAGGAGTTCAGCATTACTGTCCTCTGCAGGCCCGGGGATAAGTGTATTTGCTATGTCAGAGAATAGTTGAGCTTTCACTGCTCTCACCTACTCATCTGGTCTGTTTTATTGAAACGCTAATAGAGGCATTAGTCAGGACTTTGACATGTTATGTTGTTTGTAAATCAGTGATCAAGCAAACAAAGTATTGCGCAAATACACTTGCGCTTCTGCAAAGAACCAGTGAAGTTTGTTCTTGTATGTCACTCATGCATGGTTAAGCTTCTGTTTACCATATTTTATGTGCTCTATTTTAAGTATGTGCGTTGATCATTATGCAGCTGTTAGCGGTATGAAGTGTGCAAAATGCCACGATTAAAATGTAAATATCATGATTACAGTTACATAAGAAAAAAAAACATCTAATATAACCCTATTATTGAACATCACAACAAGCGTTCATCACTTATTTTAGAGCTTTTAAATATAAGTTTATATTATTTAAAAGGTTACACATCTGGATACATACCTATATTATGTAATTAAACCTTATACTCCTTTGATATGCAGCACTGGAGTTTCTTCTGTGTTTGAGGTTGCAGGGTGTTCTGAATTAAAGGGGTCATATAATGTTATGTTAAAGATAATTATTTGATGTATTTGGTGTAGGGATGCAACGATTATAGATTTTGTTGGTACGATTATAGTCTGAGGAATAATCACGGTTATTACGATTATTATGCATTTATTAATTTCACAACATAAAATCACATAAACTCTTTAGATATTAAAGTGTTATTTATTGCTGCCTTTTGAAACAGAAATAACACAGTAAGCAATAATGCAGCACAAAATAATAATACTAAAGAATAAAACAAATCCATCTCTTCTATTGGAATTAAAAAGGTGACCTCTGCTCTGTAAACATCAGTTAGTATTTCCCTTTTGAAAATAACAAATGGAAATAGATCACAAATGTTTATGGTGTTTTCATTTTGTATAATCTTTCTACATTTCTTTTAGACCTGAGGTACAGAACTTGGAAAGATGGTGAAAGTTTTTTAAACTTATGAATAATACTATAACATATATGACAAATCACAATGTTAATTAATTATTATTAATATAAGACTAATACTAACTTTATTTATCCCACAGAGGGCACTGTTACTAATGAGGAGAATAAACTAAACTATTATTGTAATCAACTGTCATCCATACTTATTAATTTTAATAATCTTTATTCATCTGATTTTACAAATGACCTGAGAAAATCATGTCTATTATTTTGGTTTGTGAGCTCGAGATCGATTTAGGAGGACAGAAACTTGTTGTCAACGCTGCCCAGCGACTTTCATTAATAAAATAGCTTAGATACTGGATCGCTATATTATATTAATCAGCAAAGAGGGGGTACAATGACTGTTTAAATCACTAAACTCAAATCTTCATTGTTTGTAGTGACGCGCAGATGCAGGTAGACTAATTCACACATGCAACTGTCACGTCTCTCTCTCTCTCTCTCTTGCTTGTTTGAACAATTATAATTTTTTTTATCATTAGGCTACTGACTGTTATCAAAGGTTATCGTTTTGTGTATATATAACTCCTGAATAAAAATAAAAATGTGGTGGTCTGATATAAAAAAAAAAAAAATTAAACGTATTTGATTGGTTTGTCTATAGTGAGCGAGGAAATGTTTGGTTGTTTGCTCTATAGCGCTACCACTTAACGTTAGTAATTTTTTATCTTTTTATCTGCTGCTGAAACAACAAAAACAGTCAATATTGCGTCTAAAATGTAAGTGACTTAATATTAATTACTTGTTTAGTGAACTGTCATATGAAATCAGTGTCACATTTTTAATCGTGATGGTATTCAGCACACTTGGTCGTGTGATGTTGCTTAACTGTATAATGTAATAAAAACTCCACATTTCTAAATTTTACCGCAGTATGTTAACTGAGTTTAACTCATTTTGTTAACACATTGTTAACTCACTTTGTGTTTGCTGCGCTCATTTGTTTCTATTTCTCCTCGAGAGAGGCAGCGCAGCCTTGTTAGCGTCATTACATTATGCACTGTCGATCGCCATTTAAACTAAATGACGAAGAATCATTATCGCGTTTTGGTGATTGTTATTGGTGTTTTAATCAGGCTAGGCAACTTGTCCGGTCGGGCAAGTATAATTATCTTTCAGTTGGCCTTTTAAAAAATCCACTTGTCCCGGATAAGCGGACAAGTGTTGATGTTGAGCCCTGCAATGTGTGTTTAGACTGCTTCATTAGGCTATGTCCAATCTTTATGACTCCTCTGTTATATCACGTCAGTGGAGTGGTACGTCAATATTCTTCCTCGTTTTTTGTCCATTTAATTCATAATTAATGATATTATGCATTGCAATGAGGTTGATCTCATTCGTGCCCCCCTGAAGTGAATTTGTGTCTGTCATAGTTAATCTAATGCGTGTAGTAGCCTCCGTGTCTCTGATAAGCACGACATTTTAAGCTGGTTCACCGCTAGTGTAACTTTTTTGTTTTACGCAAGCTGCAAGTTCCGTTCCTGCAACAGAAACACTCCGTTTAGCGGAGCTTTTTTTTAAAAGCTTTTTTACTTTAATTAACAGTGACGTTTTAAAGCGCGGTAAACCCGGTTAATCGCTGCATCCCTAATTTGGTGTAACAGAATACGTTGACATGCTTTAATGTTCAAAACACATTATTTTGCAAATACTTTACATTATAGTAGGTCCTCTATCTCTCAAACACGTCATTTTCTACAAAGCCCCACCTTCCAACAAGTGCAGTCTGCTCTGATTGGCCAACTGACCCAGTGCATTGTGATTGACCGAACACCACAAGCACGCGTCGAAGGCTATTTACCATAATCGGCAGCTTCAGCTTTCAAGTTAGTTTTACCATCAGTTTAAGCCCGAAAGGGGAACATAGTCCTGTGACAGACACAGTGATGATGCTGGAATGTATTTGCAGTACACAAGCTGTGACGATTTCTGACGGGCTGTACACTCCGCTGTGATGTGAACAAGAGGCTGACATTTTTTTCGGGAATCCCACGGGTCACGGGAATCCCGCGGGATGGGAAACAAAATCGCTACGAATCACGTGATTGGGACGGGAGAGGAAAAAAATTAATCGGGAGTGGGCGGGACCGGGAATAGTAATGATACCCAACTTTACACACAAATATACCCTTTATATAAATAAACTATAAACTGTATATTTTAATTCTGAACTCAATTCTAGTTGCCCTGTCTCTTTATGCTCTCCTCCTGTTTGCTTTGGCGTGGCTGGTTAAGTGAATGATGCAGTCCGTGATGGACAGATTGTTAATGGCTGGTCTATGTGGTAATACACTCGGGCAGGACATCCAAACGCTCACCTATCATTCATCAACCTCAAATATGGCTTTTCATCTGAAAGATGTATGTAGTAGCAACTTTACATGGCCGCTCAATATGATGTTAACCTAGAGAAATGTGCGCTATTGAAGTGTTTGTGTGGAGAGTGGAAGCACGTTTGCTGCAGGACAGGCTCCGGTGCGCTCACTTGCTCTTAAAATCTCCGTAATTTTTGGTCATACAGATAAAAGTAGCCTAATACATCTTTCGAATCTGTAAAGACTCTACGTTTATTTGTGTGCACTCAGAATAACAACGAAACGTTGCGCTTTTAAGCAAACAGGATGCGCTTTAGGTCTCATGTGAACTTGAGCGAGAAACTTCGAAACTCCGTCTTTGAAAAATATATCTATATGTAACACTCCGTCTTTGAAAAACCTCTTCCCCTGACATGCATTCACACTCACACACACGCGTTACGTGCAAAACTCTGCATTTGAACAGTCAATAGCAAATGCTTCAACTAGTAACAAAACACACTTACAGTCGCTGATTCAGAAGCACCAGATTGTCATAGCCAAGTCGGAATTGACCCTTTATTTTTATATAGCCTTCGTGCATAGCCAGCGTTGTACTGTCCTAGGTTCGCGAAACTGTCATCCAAAAATGCATTGCATAAATTCAAACATTTGGGTTGTGCTGTTGTGTTTTAAACAAATCTTAACTATTCCTAATTGCATCTACTTTCATAAGGCCAAATAAAGTGCTTTTGCATAGAAACAAAGAGTCTCTCTCTGACAGGGCTGCATCAACACTACTGCGGTTACTGAAACCACACATTCTTTATTTGCGTGAACATTTGGGCGGCATTAAGCAAATATTTCCACATTGTGACATAGACATGTAGGGGTGTGTTTGAGTGAGCCGTTAGGAGGGCGTGGACGAGTCTTAACTTTTGTAAAGAATATCTCTTTGGTTTGAGACTTTAGACTTTGCAACTTTGGGGATCTCATCTATGCACGGACAGCTTGTAACACTCCAAAGAGAAAGAAAAACTTGAAATCGCATCATATGACCCCTTCAACATACACTATACTGACTAAAGTATTGGCTCACCCCCTTCTAATGAAAGGTTTGACTACTTTAGTAATTTCCATGAGTGCAAATCTTAATGTTTAAGCATATAATGCTATTCTAGGGAATTGTGTACTTGAGTCAAATAGACGATTTTGAGCCCTAGGAGTCACGCAATACCAGGTCTATCAAACCCAGCAAACGTACATTTTTTGGCCGCCGGTTCTTTTCAAACTACTGTGGATTCTTTATTTCTTTATTCTTTATTTGCACCTAGGCTAGGCTTGGATGCGCTGCGCTTGGTATATTGCGTTGGTCGATATGTAAATGAGATGTTTCGTCTGTGTTCTTTAATTTGCGCTTTGTTAGTAAATCACCTGCAGAAATTTCCAAGCCCATCAGCGCTGTTTTGGAATTGCGCTCTTTTGCTCTGATCATGGCAGTAGGCACAATACCCAGCTGGCATATGACCGACATTCAACGTTAACATATGCTTGAAATAGTGTAAATTCTTGTTTCAACGTTGATGGTCAGCTGCCCATTATTTCAGATGCTGCCAATTATTTCAACAACATACAAAAAATAGTTCTGCCTTTTAAATTATTATTATGACCATTAATATAATTGTATTAGCATTTTACAATATTTTGATCATGAAAACTATTCTAAATTGTATATGTTCAAATAAAATGATTATTATAATTAATAAAAACAACAACAAAACCTAAATACATTTCGCTACGTTACCAGGCTAAAACAATTTCTATTGATTGTTTTACCTTATTGCTTTGATCGTGATTGGTTAATCTGGCTGTCATCCAGGAAACTGGCCAAGGTCTACTGTGATCTTCTTCTGGTAACGTCATATGTCATACAAGTTTGCCACTTTTGTAAGCAGGGGAATGCAAAATGTTTTGTATGCGATGGTGTTTCCAGTCTCCTCCATTCACATGCATATTTATGGGACACAAAGTTGCATCAGCAGTGATTTCTGTCATTTGTAATGTCATATAACCAACTCCCTTTGGAAAAAAATGACTTGCAGTTGCTTGTTGCGGGTCTCTCAGCGTAAATACATTGTTGTTCTTTATGCTTACCTACATTACTGCTCATTTACATAAAGTTTAACTGCTGGGCTTCATAGGCGATGCCAGTCGTCCCAAATCACCAACTCTCATTAAAAATGAATGACTTCTGGTTGCTTTGCCACCGCAAAACGCTGCCGGTGTGAATGACGCGTCAGTATTAAAACAACCCTCCTCTCGGTCAAATGTAATTCAAGGCTTATGTGCCTCGTCAAATTAAATACTATTTCAACAAGTTCATATAACTGCATAGTGTGTAGATCATGAGCCACAAATGAAGTCATTCAAAAGACATATCAGCCTATTCCTCCCCAAATTTACAAAGACTCCACAGTTATCAGAGAATACGGGGATGGAGTTGAATGCAAATCAGAGGTGGTAGATGAAATGACAATGAATATATGATCATGAATAATGCAGCCCTTTCTACACCACAATGCTGAGGAAAAAGCCATGAGAGCTGAGAAAGAATTTCAGAATAGAATGCATTATAGAATAAGAATTGAAATAGAAAAGGTTGGGGGGGCATGGCTGTCACAGCGCTGTCACTTCCTCTGTCAGAATAAATCCATCAAACACTAGGAATAAATCAAGCTGCTCTCATTTGCATTGAGCGCGGTGAGAAACCCGGGTTCAATAACACATGCTGTTTTGACAAATCCTGCTCTCAGGGATGAAAAGGGCCCGTGAATCCGGAAGCTTCTATTGTCTGGCATTAATGGCTGCGCTTGATTCTTAGAGAGCACGTGGAGACAGTTTCTTACTTAATATTCAGACGTTAACCTGATTAACCTGATATTTGGAATGGTAAAGATCATCCATCCATCCATTTTCCAGACAGCTCATCCTATAGGGATGCAAGTTTAAAGGATTAGTTTGTCTAAAATGACACATTCTGTTATTTTTTCCTGAACCTGTATCTTGTTCCAAAACTATTTCCCCCCTTGAAACTCAAATAGAGAATTTTTGAAGAATCTTCATATTGTTATTTTTTATACTAATACTGGAACTTTGTAGGCCCTACTACAAAGATTGTTAGCTCTTTGATTAATTGCTTTATTCCTCTTTTGTGAGATGCTTTGGATAAAAACGACTGCTAGATGCATAAAAGTAAATGTATACAACAGTTCACATTGACCAGCATCTCAAAAAAGTGTTGTTGTTGTTGTTGTTGTTTATCATAAAGTACTGTTCAAATATGAATTCTTCAATGAGGTTTTTCAAGATGGCGCATGTGTCTTTGGCATGCCATCTGCTGCTCCTTTTTTTGTGTGTATGGATGTCTCTTTGGTTTTTGAAATGCTTCGCACTTTCGATTTACGACCAACAATCTCTACTGGATATTCGTGCCTCATTTATGGACAGTTTTAAGCCGGGCGTGGAGTGTGTTTTTAATAAAACCCATGGGAACCTTTTAGTGGACATCCCAGCATCTGCCGGTGGCCTCTCAGCACTTCGCAGAGAAAGCGTAGGAGGAAACACGGGAGTCGGGGTGGAATTACCATCAAAATGAAGGCACACCTTCGGGCTGGCCTTTCCTGTGAGTCGCTATGCCATGGCCGTGTTGCCTGGTGGTTGCTGAATTTGCCTTATAAGTGGCTTTGACCTGTTCTCCCCCTGTCTCCGTCCCCTTTCTCCTTGGATGGCTTTCCTTGGATTGGCCTCTGTCGCCAGTGCAACGGAGTGAATCTCGGTAACCTCCACTCGCTGAGCAGAGCATCGCTTTCTTCGGAGATGATTCCCCCACCAAAAATGGCTCTAATCAACACTCAATCTTTGGTGAATAAGACAATTCTGCTAAACGATTTCTTCACTACTTATAGTCTGGATTTTATGTTCATCACTGTATTATGGACCAAGGTTGGTGATTTAACTCCTTTTTCCAAATTGGTTCTGGCTGACTGCACCTTTTTTAATTCTCCCTGTCCAAATAGGAAAGGGGTGGACTAGTAACTATTTTAAGAGACTCTTTTCTTGAGCGCTGTCATTCTGTTTGACTGGATGTGTTTACCAGTTTTGAAGTTCAGCTTCTCCATCTCGACTGGAATGGTCCTGTTTTATTAGCGGTGATCTACCGCCCTCCTCACTCAGCAAAGGACTTCATACAGCGATTTACTGAATTTATTGACAATATTTCCATAAAGTATGACCTTTTTATTAGTGGGCGATTTTAACATCCGTGTATGCTGTCATTCAAACCCCTTATCGAAGGAGTTTCTCAATCTTATTGACTCTTTTAGCTTGGTTCAATGGATATAGGACTCCACTCATGGTCGGGCCATATTTCAGATATTGTACTCTCTCATGGGTTTGCTGTTTCTGACATTGAGTTATCTTATTTTCTGCTCTCTGACCATAAGCCGATCTTAATATCAATGTCTCTTCCTAATCTTTCTCATTTTACTAAGAAAGCTTTAACGCTATCTCGGTCCTATTCTTCTAAGTTTGGGTCAAATTTGAATCAGTGTTTTATGGAATCTTGTTCTCATCTATCTTTGGATATACCGCTATCTGGGGCCGGATTCACGAAAATCTTCTTAAGAAATAAGTTAAGAAATTTCTTAAGATACATTCCAAAAAGTTCGTAAGAATGTTCTTAAGTGCAATTCTTGAAAAATTCTTAATAAGTTCTCAAATATATTCTTAAGAACATCTTACATTTTTTCTTAAGAAGAAAATAAGAATGAAAATGTCTTTATCTGAGTGAATACATGACGCACTGATAAACTCACCCTTTATTGTCTTTTTGCGCTTCCTGCTGATTATCCGCATAATCATAATTAGCACGCACACTCTTTTTGTCACGACTTTGACTGGCGCTCAGCTTCACGTTTTTAATGCAGCGTGTTTTTGAACAGCCTGTAATTTGGAAAAGATTCCAATTATTAATAAAGAGCAGTTTCTGATCTTTACACCATGACAACCACCATTCGTTTAAACCAAACAGTCTACTGAACCTTTTGTGTCCTCGTTTATATGTGGGAAGAGGTCCTGCACGATGATCATCGTCGCGGGCGATGTGCTGCATACCGTCTCGATCAGGCTCCTGAAGTCCCTCTTCAGTGTCTCCGTCTGCCACAGCCGTCTGCCATTCACCCCTGCGTCCAGCACGACTGATCCAACGCTCTCGTCGCCCTTCAGGATTGCGGTTATCTGCACAGAAACATAGAGAACACGAGCAGCAGGTAAACAGTAAGTGTGCGCTTTACCTTCAGCTAACGTAGCACGAACGTGCCGGACAATGGAGTCTCCGACGATGACAGCATCACGTTCCGTCTCGCAGAGAGGAACGAAGCGGTTGCGGGTGGAAATCTCGAAGACCGGAGGTGGCGGAATGGGGGAGGTCGTCGCCCGGGGCCTGGATCGCTTCTTCCGCTGCTGCACCCAGGGTCCGTTGTTTCCCAGCACTAGAGGGAAGGACATCTGGGAATATAGCGTCCCGGGTGCACGGGGCCTGTGCAGAGAAACACACGGAGTAGAGGTGGTGGGAGTGTTAGCAGCGCGCTGCATACTTACCCCGGACTTGGGAGCGTCAGCCCGGGATTTTTCCAGCGTTGCTCTCCACTCCTTCAGCTGGGACAGCTTCCCAAGCAGCTCGTGGATCTGTCTTTCCACGGCCTCCAGCTCCAGCTGCACCGAATGCAGCTTGAACGTGTCCACCTGCACTCAAAGGTAGACACAAATCCACCATTAAAGCAAGTAACAGTAAAACAATGGTAAATGTGTGTGACTAGGGTATTAGCTGTGTTAGCGGCAGCCACGATGCTAACGGGCAGCGTTAGCGGCAGCAATGCTAATGGGCTATTAGCTAATTGTGGACTCGGGAAATCAAAATAAAACTTGTGATAACAAGGCGCTCTGATTGTTTTTGTTGCAGAATGCGATATACAGTATTCACACGTTATAGAAACCAAAATTATGCTGTATAAAATTGATTTTAAGATAGAAAATAGACAATAAATAATTGACTTGATGGAGCTCAATCTCAAAACATGTGTCAGCAGCAAACAGTCACTGATTAAAATTTGATAAACATATTTAATCTGTAGTTGGTTCCAGTTTTTACCAACTCTGCTTTCTGTCTAAAGTCAAACACTTTCGAAATGCTACAACATTAGAGATGGCTGTTCACAATTTTTATTATCTAACGCACAAATCACTCGCCTATAATTGGTCATTGTATAGTAAATCATGTATTTTACTAGTGTACAAATCTTTACATAACCAAGCCCCTAGTTGCCTGAGCTGTTGCATTTTTATATTCCCTCTAGAAGTCTACGATCCAGTGATCAAAATCTCCTTTTAATTCCTCAGTCCAGACTCAAACATAGAGGGGATCAAGATTGTTCTGTGGTTAGGCCTCGATTATGGAACAATCTGCCTGTTGAGATTAGAGTGGTACCATCCCTATCCATTTTAAGTCACTTTTGAAAACACACTTATTTGATCTGGTCAACTAATATCTAATTTTAGAACATTGTATTATGTTCTTGATTATTACTCTGTCTTCAGTGTTTATCTGTTATTCCGTGTGTTTAATATATCAATTCATATGTTTTGTTATTTTTGTTCTGTGTTAATGGTTTGATTTTAATGTACAACACTTTGGTCAGTCTTGTGGCTGTTTTTAAATGTGCTTTATAAATAAATTAACTTGAACTTGAAAATAGTCTATATGGATTTTATATGTAATATAATATATAATATAATATAATATTAAAATATAATATAATAAACTCAAACTGAAATATAAAAAAATATAAAGCATAAAAAAATGAATAAATATAGCATGATTTAAGAACACTCAGGATATAGTGCACAAGCCATCCAAAACCACTTTTTTGGTGGTTTTATATATTTGGAGCTTGACAGACAGCATTTGGAGATTGATTTGTAGCTTTTGTGTGAAAAAAAAGTCAAACAGGTCTGGAACAACAAAGGCTTATGATGTAAGTAAATGATGACAGAATTTTCATCCATGAATGGACTATTCCTTTGAAACTAAATTAAAATAATCTGTTTTTATGGTTATCGTTTTCCCAAGGGAAGAGGGGAGAAGTCATGTTCACAGTGAGCATGTGTTTCCAGTACCGTTTCCCTCTCTTTTTTCTCTCACGACTCGAGTTGTCCGTTTCTCGCTCACACACAGTCGCATGTGGAGGCGAGGCAAACCCAGAGATGAGTGGAGTCAATTAGATGAGCAGCACTGTGTGTGTGTGTGTGTGTGTATGCGTAAACCTCAGAGAAAGATGTGGAACAGTATGGCACTGCAGATGCCGGCATTCCCTCAGTGAGAATGCTTCCTCAGGGATGAGGACAGCTGTGGAACAGCATCAGGGGTGTTAACGAGCCTTATCACACACACACACACACACACACACACACACACACACACACACACACACACACACACACACACACACACACACACACACACACACACACACACACACACACACACACACACACACACATGCATAGTAAATTATGCACTTTTACATTAGCGCATACACAGTATGCTCCAAAACCTATAATGAACTGCCTATCATTAATGTGCTTCCAATATGATGGCTGTCCAAAAGGTAGGCAGCATAATTATTTCACTTTAGCCAAATTCTAAGGCAGCATTGCTTGTATCCTTTGTGGAGAAGGCAATGCTAGAATTAATTATGCATTTTTGTGATGGCAGAGTTTTGAACAATGTAAATTCTAAATAAATGTATATTATATTCAGTACTGATATTATCCAAAATATTTGTTTAGCTAATTATATAAAAGTTTTGTTAGCTTAGCAACATGATTACGTCAAACTTTGTGATTTGTGAGGATTTGTGAGGAGTTGCTGTTTAAGCCTGGAATACACTACACGATTTTTGCCCTGATTTCCCCTGATTTTACAGTCTGAACAAGTTGACGCTAGTTGAGGAAAGTCAGAGCCAGTCTGCAGATTACCACTGACAGATTCCACAGAAAATCATGTAGTGTATTATGGTCACAGACTCAGATTTTTTACCTTCAGACTTTGATTCTATCCAGTCGGAGGATATCAAACATGTTTGATATTTTCAGCCGATTTTAGAACACATGTGTTTGCATTTATCATTCATCATGTTTCTGCGTAAGTTCATTGTGATCGGAAAAACTTTAAAGTCTGGCAGTGTATGATCTTCATTGGAGTAGTGTATGATGCCCAGTTTTCCTTTGTCACTATTTACAAAGTCGGTAAGTGTATGATGCCTCAGATCAATGTTCACATTTTAAAAGTCATGTAGTTTATTCCAGCCTTTATGTAAAGCATTTCAAATCAAGGCAGCAGTAAACAGCAGCTCACTAGGTCTTGGAATGCTGATTCTTAAGGTCATTGCACACTGAGTCTGAAATTTCTGCGTGCATTTTTCCATATTCCTCATCCTTTCCTATCAAAATGCATGCTACAGATTCGAAAAGCAGAAAATCTAACCTGATCCAAATTTTTTTGTAACGAACTAAATTTTCGGAGGCAGTGTGTAAACGTGATTGACACCACATGAGGTCGTATTTATTCTTTAAAGTTGCGAAGATTTCGGACTCTGTGTTCTATGACCTTTAATATGAACTGCCTTTCCTTTTGAAACCATATGAAATTCTCATGACACACATGGTCACACATATTGAGTATTAATCTCATTGACCTCCGTGACATCCCAAAGGAAACATTTATTGCTCAGGGGTCATGCTTTCATAGCTCTGGAGACTTAACCCTGTATGGTACCGTGTTGCCTTGAGGCAACACAATTTATAATTTTTTTCTTTAAAAAATGAGACACTCATTTAATTGACCAATGCTGTCTCAGGGAAGTAGAAGTCAAGTACTAATAAATGAACATAAAATGCGGTCACATGACTAACAGGAGTCCATGTTAGACGCGTTCGACTTTAAGCGGCGCTGCACAGAATGGTCAGTGTTCGGCATCAAAGTGCCGCATTAGCGGTAGAGCAGATGGATCCTATGCTTTCAAATGGCTCTGGCGGTACTTTGATGTCATACACTGACCATTCAGTGTAGCGCCGCTTAAAGTCGAACGCACCTTTTGTTTGAACTTTCAGGACATGTGCACATGTCACATGACTCCGTATTTTGTCCAATGAAAAGTGCATTTTTCATCAATTTCCATCCATATAATCGCCTACAAAAATCTTAGTCACCTTCATTGGAAAGTAAAGAAGAATAAAAAACTTTACATAGTATTTCATCAAATGTATCATAGGAAATTACAAAAAACTGCAAGTTGCCTCAAGGCAACACTGTACCCTAATGGAATCGCATAAGGCCACACATTAACAGGCATAGGTTAAAATATAAGTATATGATATTTGATATTTGGGTCTTTCACAAGCAATGAGGTGTCATTAGTGGAGTAAGAGATTTAGCATGCATGTGCTTGTGTGTGTATGTGCATGCTTGTAAGGATAAAGTGCATATTAGTATGAGGTTATGATGATTTTTTATTTTTTTCTCTGATAATGTTTTGGTATGACAGCAGATATGAAAGTTTAGTTATACTTATGATCCACAATGGTACAATGATGCCTGAGAGCAGGATATGAAATGTTACTTTTTTATTAAATATGAGCTGTGCAATACATAAAAATTCAATAAATCTGTTTGTTCAAGTGTTTGGTTAAATAAATTTATGTTATCAATAAATATATTTCTTTTTTCTGCAAGAAAATGTCAAATGTTTAAAATTTTCCATTGTGGTACAATGTTGCCTTGAGGCAGCACACTTAAAAAAAAATATACGAAAATGTTTATTAATATTGTTATAGTGTCCAATTTTAAGTAGGAAAAACAACACAAATATTTTTTTTTCCTCATTGATATCATATTCCGTACTGTAGAGGGGTTAATTGAATTCTCATTCATGGGGTTTATTTTATATTTAGTTTGTCTCAGAAGTTTCTCCTGAAATCCTCTAAAAGTATTTGTAAAAGTGTGTGTGTGTGTGTGTGTGTGTGTGTGTACATTCTTAACTACTCCCTTTTAACCACCGTACTACTGCGAGCGTGAGAAAACAAGGACGTACGCTAAAATCAAGCCCGTCCCTTTCTTTTCCTCAGTCAGTATTCCGTTTCTCGCAGAAATAATTCAATATACTGTAATAAGTGCATTCAAATGCATTGTTGTCTGAACTAAATTGATTGAATTTGCATCCAAAAAAAGTCTTTACACACATTGGCAGAAAAAGGCTTTCAAGTTTTCAAGTTTTCTTTTGTTTTATTTTACAGGCCACAAGATGAGCAGATACATCATTTAAAAAAAGAAATAAAACTGATATTTGCTTGTCAAAAAATATTATACAATTTTCTCAATACAGAGTTTTGTACAGCATGTAACAGAAATGAACCGTAATAGAATCATGATCTTGTAATGTGGATGAATGGGATACAGGAGCTCCATACTGTCATCCACAAGCCCATCTTTATACCCAATAAATATAAACTGTGTATATTATTGATAACCAGGCATAGTAAATACCAGGGCACAATTTCAATTAATTTTCATGTCATTTCAGGTACGTCACTGTGCTACACACACACACACACACACATGAAGCTGAGCACTGAAGCAGGCGTAGGCCAGCAATCAAAATCACAGTTGGATAACAACAGATTCCTGGCCATCTCGAAAAGAACATAAAGACAGGAATGAAGCGGATAAAGACCGGCCTCATTGTCCTTGGCAGGAAAGAGAAACAGTGAGAAAGAGGGATGGCTATCTGATCGGGCCGTGTGAGAAACACTGCAGAGCCACTTGACATTTGGCCTGATTCAAAGAGCTCTGCTGAGGGAAGCTACTCTGACAGACTCTCTCTCTCATGCACACAAACACACACCATCTCTATCTGTTTGGGCTTTTTTTTTTCAAGCAACCTAGTGCCGTCCTTTTCAACTCACTCTCTGTCAGCTTCGTAAAAATTTAAGCAGAACAAAAAGCTGCATCCAAGTCATGTATCTCTGGACAATTTCAGCCTCTGAGAAAGCACCTGGCAACATATATAAAAAAACAATAATAAATAAACGAGTGTAGGGATGAGGATGCACTTTTTGAAACATCAATAATGGTAGACAAAAGCAAGTAAGGATACAAAGAGTGGACAAAATAACCTGAAACACTAAACAGCATATAAATATCAAGGAATTAATAAGAGTTCCTTCACAACAAGTTATTTTTGGAATGCTAAAGGAAAAAAAAACTCTCCAATTCTTTAGTAATAAAAGGGGTGGAATCTGCTCTTTGTGTTCCAGAAATGTACATAAAAATTCAAAGATGTTCTGATTTAGTGATTGGCCATGGGAGGTGACTTTATCCTGGCAGCCATGAAATTACTCTTGCATTTGTTTAGTATGGATACATTATAATCCTGTAATTATGGGACATCACAAGTGAATGGTGCATTTGCTATCTGATGCTAGAAAATGCCTTTAGTGAAGACTTGGTAAGAGAAATACTGATTCATATAACCTACAATTTTTGATGCTGTACTTTATGTTTTTGATTGTCAGAGTGCACTGAGTTGCCACTTCTGTTTGTCTTTGCCAATGCATATTTTCTGTTTGGCATATACTAGAATTATTTTTGATCCTGTCTCCCTTGACAAATAAATAATTTATCAATTTTTGACATAGATGCACCAGAAATTCACATACAAACTATTCGGCTTTACATTTATGCATTTAGCAGACGCTTTTATCTAAAGCGACTTACAGTGCATTTAGGCTATACATTATTTTATCAGTATGTGTGTTCCCTTGGAATTGATCACACAACCTTTTGCGTTGCTAATGCAATTCTCTACCACTGAGCCACAGGAACTTTAAAAGCCTGTTAGTCGCCTCACGTTGCTTTGAAACCTCTCATATCAAAGTGCTAACTGTCAGAGCTTTTTTAGACCTGACATGTTTTGTAATTGGCAATCAACCTAATAAGATCTCCTTTGTATTTGCAGTCATGTAATGGTGATTTAATTGCTTCATAGTGAAGCTCCTTTTCCATGTGGTGTTTCCATTACTTCGCCCACCCCTATCTAGTGACCATAACAGGTTAAGACAACTGGTATCTATGGTACTTGCCTCATATTTTTCCAAACCATGTCATAATTAGAGGAATCTTCCTATTTGAATCCTTGGTGTTATTTTGCATCCAGAATGAGAAAATAATACACTTGCACTTAATTACTTGAGTCTAGGCGATCACTGGATAAGGGTAACATGATAGGGGAAGTCTGCACAGAGAAGATAGCACTAATTTTTTGCTTGCTGACTGAATTAATGAGCATGCAGTTCACTAGTGTAGGAAACAAAGACTCTGGAAGATGGTGGAATTCTATAAAACCATATATGAGACAACACCTTTCATTTTGCAACCTTGAGGTTAGCACCACCATCAAATAGTTAGTCAGGTTAATCAAGCTTTAACTCGTTAATTTTCACAACAGTTAATAAGGGTTGACAAAACTTCAAATTAGATCAATCTTCATTGATTACCTAGGGTAACACTGCATAGGCAAAAGGATAAAGAATGCTAATGTAGCCAAAAATAAAGTCTGTGCACTGGTTAAAGGCAGAGGAAGGCTGCCACAGAATAGCTATGCCGAGGTGAACCAGGAAAGAGCCCTGCACAGGATGTGCAGTATTGTTGAATCGTTCCTTATTTCATTACAGGGAAAGCTTTATAAATTCACAGAATGAGAGGAAGGGGGCATAGTGATAATATTTGCATTTCTCCTTTTCCCCCTCTATCTCTGCCCTCCCTACCTCCTTCTAATACCCCCCCCCCCCCCCACACACACACACACACACACACACACACACACTTACTGTAGAGTGACTTTAATCATCACTTTCGCCAAAACACATTAAGCCATTGTGTGTCCGGGGGAAAAAAAGCCCTGCGCTCTCCGAGCATCACATTCTATTTGCAACAGTGATGCATAGCTGGTGCATTACTCTGGAGATTAAAAAGGATATGCTGAATATCAATAGAGTGTGTCTGATGGATGACTGTCCTGGCCCACAATAAAGGGACATCCAATAGATCTACTTGGGAGGAGGTGCGTACATTTACCAAAAAGAAAAGCAGCTCCACACTCACACATCCGCACACACTGACGAATAAACAAATGACAGCACAGACACTCAGACAGCTATAGCAACTTCTCAAATCTGTACTCATGTTTAGTAAAACAACACCAATGCTTAATTATTTATTTACTTTTTCTTTTGTTCAGGAAGGATAACAAAGTCGTTTGCATACATTAAACCCAGGCCAGCGGACAATGTGATTCCTCCCAGGTCGCGGGGTGATCGTTACAGCATCGGAATGGATGGCGATGTAAAGTGCTTCAGAGCTTTTGCTCATAAAGACATGGAGGTGACGAATTAAGCACAAACTGAAGGACATGAACCACATAAAGGACTGTTAGGGCGCTATGACATTATTCCACAGCAGGCAAAATGGAATAGAATGAGGGGGGTAGGGTATTTTAAGGGGATGGGGGAAGGGATAATCATGAGTCCAGAATCTGACATCAGCAAAAGGGAATATTGGTCAATTCGTTCATGTGAGTTCCCAACTTGACCTGCTGCCCTTCAGAAGGCTGTATGGTTTAACGCTTGCCTATATGTAGGTCCTCAATGCCCCCACGGTTCACCCAGGCACCCAACTCTGGCTGTTGTGTGATTGCTGAGGTCCTGCAAAAACCCCCATTCCCATTCCCAAACCCATTCCCATGCCAACACCCTGTGATAGGGACCCGTCAAAGTTAAAGTCCATTCCCTCTGTGGAGTCCATGAAGTCGTTCAGGAGGATGGATTCCACGTCACAATCCAGACTGCTTTGGTGCACATCCATTTCCAGCTCGGACTGCAATCGGTTGTGAGGATCCTGGTGATGGTTAGCTTGGTGGTTGCCATGATAGTTAGGATTCTGTGATATGTGGTGGTAATAACCCTGCCAGGGTTCTGTCATGCCCTGGTGGAGGAGGGAACCTGGGTAGGACTGATGGCGAGGGTGGGGGGCTGAAGCCAGGCGACAAGGGTCTTGGGGTACATCCAAGACACTGGCAGGGTTAGGAGGCAGAGCAGTAGAAGGGAGGTGAGCACGTGAGCCATAAAGGCTGTGTGATTTGTGGTTGTAGGGTTGCAACATGTCATTGTTCAACCTGGGAGAAAGGTCTGGTTGTCTGGAGTTGTTGTGTTGCAGGTGATTGTGCATGTGGTTAGGATTGGGGCTAGCATTGAGTTTGTGGTCATGAGATTGAATGTAGTCATGACCACGGTGGTGTTTGTGATGATTGTAGTCAAGACTTGGGTGATGCTTGTTATGAGCTTGATTGGGATTGTGATGATGGCTTGGGTTTTGCTCGTGGGTTACTCCATGGCCGTTGTGAAGACTCTGACTGGAACTGCGATTGTGGCCATGCTCGGTGTTATGATTGTGATTCTGGCTCTGATTGTGGCCGTGAGAGTGCACGGCACTATTAGATTGTGACATAAGGGAATGGGATACTGCTCCTTGCCCCACAATAATGTCCTTACCACAGTATTGTGGCCCTCCAGCAAGCAGACTTTCAAGGGCATTGTTCTCTGAGTATGCCCTAAGAGCACGCTGGAAGCTGGTAGGCTTGTTTTCCTGAATTGTCTGCATAGGCGTATGATGCCTAAGCATGCTCATGGATGGTTGGCCATAGACTGTTCCACAGTAGGATGTCTCTCCTTTGGGTCCAGGGCCATAGTGATAGCCATTGCGCTTAAGTGATAGAGGCTGGGAGTAGCCCTCTTCCAAGCTGATGGCTCCAGTTAGATCAGCTAGGTGCGGGAGCTCGACAGATGGACAGTGCCCCCCTGTTCCCAGGGCCGGAGATCTTGTGCTGGTGGGGCTAGGGTAGAGTCTTGGGGAGGCTGAGCAGGAAAGTCCTCCTTCCTCTGGTTCATCAGGTTCTGTCTCAGCCAGAATTGGAGACAAGCATCCACTTAACGTTGATGCAGAGGAGCTTGTTCTGGAGTGGAGGTCTGTCCAGGCATCAAACTCTTCACCCCCAATTCCCATTACTCCCTTACCAGCTGGGCTTCCATGTTCTGGTGACCCCTGTATTCCAGGTCCTCCATGCGCTCTGCCCATTCCCACAGCTCCTGCTTTCTTCCGGCTGACTCGGCCTCGGCTCTTCAGGTATTTAGTGCCATTGTCCATGGATACAGCTCTTCTTCGGGGCCCTTTGCCCATCTTTCCGCCCTCTGGGTTAAGCATCCACCAGGAACTTTTTCCTGTTCCCTCATTTTGAACACGGATGAAGCGGGTATGTAGGGAGAGGTTGTGTCTGATGGAGTTCTGTGCGAAGGAGAAAACAGGAAGAAACAAGATAGAGGCATAAGTGATTTTTAACATTTTTAACATTAAGGTTTACTAACATTGTATGTCTTAATATTTAGTAAGATATTTAGTAAGTCATTTAAACACCCTTTTCAGGCCAAGGGCCCCCTTGCGGATGAGAGAGACTGGGTAAGGACCCCTATTACATATGCATAAAACTAAATGTTGCATTAGGCCTGACCTATAATAATATACTTTAAAAACCATATTAATATATTTAAGTACTTTATTACGATAAATACAGTACAGTGTCCAAATAATCATTGATGATATACACAATTATACACTATCATTGCTTTACTTTTTTTCAGACAGTAGTTGATGGATGAACTATGGAACTATGGTATATTATAAGGATTCATTTTCATTGTAATACAAATATACAAAAAGTGTTTTTTAGAAGTATTGTGTATTAAGAAAGTGTGATTCAAATCAACACATATTCAAAATAATACCATTGAGGGTGCTAATCTCTGGAAGTTTCTATAAAAAACTCTAAAGCAGCTCAAAGCTCTCGTAGGAAGAGGTGAAACCCCTCTTGGCTGCTCAGGCAAATCAATACTGTAAGCAGACCAGCTCCTGCATGGCACACACTTTCTCTGACTCACACTGCAGCTAGCCAAACCAAGTCCATACGCACATCAAACCGTAGTCAAGGCTACCCAAATGAACCACACGTGGCAACCTGATCACAGACGCCTCTATCGATTGCAGTCTTGGGGAAATATGAGGGAAAGCCAGAGAGTGAGATGAGAAAGCAAGACGAGGTGTGATTTTGGCACACTAGCAATCCTCGAGGAGCACCAGACAAAGGAAACCAGTGAGAGAGAGAGAGAGAGAGAGAGAGAGAGAGAGAGAGAGAGAGAGAGAGAGAGAGAGAGAGAGAGAGAGAGAGAGAGAGAGAGAGAGAGAGAGAGAGAGAGAGCAGCAATGGAGTCAAGAATGTTTATGATAGTTATAATCTCGGATGTGAATTGGTCAATACATTGTTCCAGCTGGGCACTATAGCAAGTATGACATGAAACACCTGTTCACATCCAGTAGCTTTTGTGCATACTACCACACAGAACTCACAGAAACTTAGTTATTTCATATTTATATTTCTTAGAGATTCAATAAATATGATTTCAATTAAATTAAATTTCTTTAATTTGTATTATGAAGGCTCAAGGCTGTACTATATAGTAAATAAAGTCAAAGCAAAAGCTTTTAACTAAACATTCCTCTGTGCATCTTGCCTAACAATTAATTTTATATTTCGCACTATAGCAAGGTCTTGCATATATTATAGTCATTACTTCAGTGTAAAGTTTCTCAATAGCATGTTTAAAGTATGTATTCATTACCTCCATAAATACAATTCAGAAATAATTTAAACCAACAAGATATGTATTGACTAATTTTATATTATAAAAATCAGTTGAAATTAAACATTTTTCTTTTGATTAGTGTCCTCTGAGGTTAAAAAGGATAACTTTGAAAATATATATTTTTAATTAGCTAGAGAATGAATACAAGTACAAGAACAAGTACAAGAAATACAAACAAAAAGAATGAGGCAGACTACTCTCAGACAGTACAGCATTAAAACACAAAACAGGCTAGAACAGTTTTTTCCTAACCATCCCTGAACAAAACAAAATGGCCAAATCCCTCAATCTGCTTCTCCCCGTTGCATGCTCTTGTCACAGTATGCTGGTGCACACACCATGGCCATGCTTAAAATCCAGGTGATCCGGGACAAAATAGTTATGTTTGGTCCCCTCTCCCACAGACGCGAAGGTTATAATCATAGAGGGCCCTCATCCCAGGGCCCGGGACAATTTTCATTCCTCTCATTTCTTGGCTTGGTACATAATCAGAGTCTGATCATCTTAACTGATTTCTGTTTCCCTCTTTGTTTCTTTTTATCAATTGTCTGTCAAATTTTCAACATTACCAACAATGCATATAATGTGTTGACATGTGTACACAGCAACAATAATGTAGTGCAAGCTCCACTCCCTACAAACACACACCGTCTCTCTCAAAGCTGCATAGCCTCTTCACACCCTCCTTCACTCAGATTCCCTCGTTCTCACACTCATTAATCTCTTTCCCTGTGTCCCGCATCTGTTTATCACTCTCTTTTCGCTCGTCCTCCATCCCACCACAAATCACACTACTAATTTCATTCACCTGCTCTGACTGAAGAAAAAAAATGCAAATAAGACTAAACAAATCTACTTCCTGTCCCTCAATCATCCACAATACAATTACGTTTCAAGTGTGTCTATCAGCCCATCTATACTCCATAAACCTCCATCGCACCCCCTTACAGAAAGCAGCCTCTTGTTTTCCGAAGTGATTCTGAGAACCATTACCGCTCAGAGGAGTGGTTAGATATCATTCACTGAAAAGAGCCAATTACCTTGGCAAAATTTACACTACAGCTGGATATCGACTGTAAAGCAGGCTAATCTCAGAGAGCGTGCTGTTTCAGTGTCACCTCACACCTGAAGGGCTAATTCTTCCCCCAACACCGGTGGCAGATTTGCTGCATTTTGTGCCGCTCCCATTCAGAACTGTGAGAAATTGGATAAGCAAGATGTATCTACGTCCCCTCGCCCCCGAGGTAGGGGTTTTTATTCTCCTTCGGTTATTCTGCCAAATTACACGAGCCCCCATGCTGGTGAAAGAGCCAGATGCTTCCTGGGCTGACTTAATCAAAGCAAAATTGAAGCGCGGTGTCACGAGTGGGAACTGCGTGCCGAAACGACCTGCGCAAGGTGATCTGAGCGCGACGCCCTGACAGCTCCGGCAAGCACTCTGTTGCGGGGGTAACCATGAATACTGTGGAAACGGGAAGAGAGAGGCAGATGCCATTTGATGCTGCAGGTAAACTGCAAACATCCTTTCATCTCTGACAGTCAGATGACTCGCCCATCTCACTAGAGAGCTTCAATCATCGGCAGTCACACCGTCGCTTGAGCTGTCTCAGAGGAACAGTGATTAGCAAGTCAACTATAGGCTGCATGACTTCAGAGTAGCTACCAGCACCCCGCCACTCCGCGGCTCAGCTCACCAAACAGCCGTCTGCACATTAGCTTGTTATAGAAAGCTTGCATTTTTAAAACATGACAACTCTCAGACTTGAAAGACCACGAGTCGTCGTTTAGTTGCTGAAAAGATCCGCTCTTTGCCCTTAGTGTCTCCATTAAGACGTGGGAAGAGGTAAAGCGCTGGGTGTTTGATGAAAGCAGATTATTCATGAAGTCACAATTGCTGTGGTGTTGTGTCCTGTGGTAAGCATTATAAATAGCAGGTATGTGGTTCGGGATTTGACCCAGACACCTTCACACTCTTCTGCCTCTGAGTCATTCGCTGGCCAGCCATGTAGACGTCTGCTTGTGACCTGCTTTGGCTCTCACAGATACTCTTATGGTTAGATCTGCAACTACTAACTGACAATCTATTATCAAAACATACATAAAGTCCCAGTATAATGATGCGGTAATGATGACCTCTCTATGAAATATGAGGTTGAAGAGTATTAGCTAATGAATAGTATAGTCTAATGAACAGTCAGAACTAATACACCCCCCAGCATACCCCCACTTTACGGTACGTAATGCACTGCACTTTAACTTTAACTCTAACACAGTTCAAACTGGACCACACGCACACACTGCACTAATACAACAATCTATCTGCTACCACTGGATACCATCCAATGCACATCCATGACATTGCGTATCCAGCTTATGTAAAATCTGTTGCACCTTTGCATATTATTGTGTGTATATATATGTACATAATGTAGAATGTTTACATATGGTGTATAATGTGTATTGATAACTGTAGGTATGTCTAATAGTACACTGTGTGTACTGAGTATATGTATTATATGTATGTGTATATTGCACATTGTCATCTGTATAAGTCTGTAAGTATGTACTGTCTATATGTAAATTGTTTCTGCACTGTCTGGAGCACGCTCTCAAGAATTTCACTCACCAAGGCACATGTGCTGTGGTGATGTGACAATAAAAGTGATTTGATTTGATTTGATTAGCTGATTAGTGTTGACTGTAACAACACAGTTATTTGGTCAGCATTATTGGTGTATTCTGACAAAGAAATGTTTTGCCAATCCCAATTTTATTACAGTACAGGTACATCTAAAACAATTAGAATATCATGAAAAAGGTCAATATTTTTTGTCACTCATTTCAGAAAGTGAAACCCATGTATTATATAGATTCATTACACATAGAGTGAAATATTTCAAGCCTTTATTTCTTGACATTTTGATGATTATGGCTTACAGAAAATTTGAATGTTTCATAAGATCAATAAAAAAAGGATAATTTAAACAGAAAAGTCAGGCTTCTGAAAAGTAAATTAATTTATATACACTAAATACATGGTTGGGCCTCCTTTTGCATGAATTACTGCATCAATGCGGCGTGGCATGGAGGCAATAAACCTGTGGCATAGCTCAGGTGTAATGAAGCCCAGGTTGCTTTGATAGCGGCCTTCAGGTCATCTGCATTGTTGGGTCTGGTGTCTCTCATCTAGATTCTCTATGGGGTTCAGGTCAGGCGAGTTTGCTGGCCAATCAAGCTCAGTAACACCATGGTCATTGAACCAGCTTTTGGTACCTTTGGCAGTGTGAGCAGGTGCCAAGTCCTGCTGGAAAATTAAATCAGCATCTCCATAAAGCTTGTCAGCAGAAGGAAGCATGAAGTGCTCAAAGATTTCCTGGTAGATGGCTGCATTGACTGTGAACTTCAGAAAACACAGTGGACCAACACCAGCAGATGACATGGCAGCCCAAATTAAGCCCAGACTTAAGAAACTTCACACTGGACTTCAAGCAACATGGATTCTGTGCCTCTCCACTCTACCTCCAGACTCTGGGACCTTGATTTCCAAATTAAATGCAAAATTTACTTTCATCTTAAAAGAGGACTTTGGACCGCTAAGCAACGGTCCAGTTCTTTTTCTTCTTAGCCCAGGTAAGATGCTTCTGATGATGTTTCTGTTTCAGAAGTGTCTCGGTAGCCCTTTTCCTGAAGATGTCTGAGCATGGTGACTCTTGATGCACTGACTCCAGCTTCAGTTCACTCCTTGTGAAGCTCTCCCAAGTGTTTGAATCGACTTTGCTTGACAGTATTCTCAAGCTTGCGGTCATCCCTGTTGCTTGTGTACATTTTCCTACCTAAATTATTCCTTCCAGTCAACTTTGCATTTAACTGATTGAACAGCCACCCCTTTCAGTAATGACCCTCTGTAAACTTACCCTCTTTGTGGAGGGCGTCAATGTTCGTCTTCTGGATCATTGCCAAGTCAGCAGTCTTTCCCATTATTGTGGTTTCAAATAACAAGAGATTCCCACAATTTATACTGTATGGATGGTCATTTATTGAAACTCAAATGTAAATATTCTAATATTTTGAGATATTGAATTTTTGACTTTCATTAGCTGTAAGCTCTAATCATCAAAATTAAAACAAAAAAACAACGTTTGAAGTGTCTTTACATGTAATGAATCTAAAATATATGAAAGTTTCACTTTTTGGAATGTTACAAGAAAAAATTGCCTTTTTTCACCATATTCTATTTTTTGAGATGTACCTGTGGATGTTTCACCAGTAAATAATTTTTGCCTTCTGCAAGGATGAGATTTAGAGTGGCATTTAGACATAACAACTTCTTGATTTAAGGTCTGAAAATTACAATAAAGCATGGATTCATGGTCAGAGATAATTGGCAATATAAAGTAAGCAACAGCATGTTGCCGATTCAACAAAGTGCAACAACTACCAATGGGAAAATGCAGTCTTTGTCTCTAACTGCCACCTGATACAACTGGATACTGGATACTGGATACAGTTGAGTAACATCTACTAGTGGCCAAAATTGACATCAGTTAGTATTTTAATTACAAGCATTGTAAACACCTTGCTAGTCAAACACAAACATGAAGGCTGAGATTCCTGACAGAAACAGTGTGCTAAATGGAGAAAATATATGCCCGGCAAACCAGAAAAATCTGGCAATCAGGTTTAATCCCACTCCAGCCTGCATAATCCAGAGAAATCTAAGGCTAATCCTGGTTAAATCTGGCGGCCCCTTAGCTGACTATAACCCCTGGAACAGAGTACAACAGAGTAAGAGGGATTGAAGGGATCATATGTTGGCCATGCAGGAGATGTGTAGAGGAAGAGAGATGCCGGGCGTAATAATCGGCATTGATGGAAAATTAGGAGAATTTGATTGCATAGCTAAATAGACTGCAGATTAGATTCAGGGTACCCATGCTTCCTTAAAGAAATGGCACATTCCACTTCAGTTCATTAATATCTACATACCAACTACTTCAGGCTATTTGAACCTTGTTACATGCAATGCTGTGGTCTCTCTGGCATAATATACAGAACAGAAAATAATAAAACAACTGGCTAAATTTGTGTACTTCCAAGTCTTGTACCGTTTTTGTGGAATGGAGCAACTGCTAAATGACACTGCTCACAATTTTACCATCTTTTATATTTTATGCTAGTATGTAGCTTGGTACATTTTGTCAAATTGAGGTTTATGAACCAAGATTATTACTATGCATTTGACCGCCTGGCGCCATTGGTTGCCTCCGCCCTCTTGTTTTCATGTTAGGCACATCTGCCCACGACAAGCCATAAAAATTGCTGCTTTTACATGGAAAGTTCTGCTTTAACAATTGCCCTGACACACCAAAAACAAAAGATCATACAGCTATAAAGTAAGGGTTTCAACACTTACATTACCACAGTGGTTTGTTTTGAAATCAGGGACATTTACATTTACATTTATGCATTTAGCAGACGCTTTTATCCAAAGCGAACCCACAACTTTTTTTGCGCTGCTAACGCAATGCTCAACCACTGAGCCACGGAGGACAATTTGAGAGATTCATATATATTGAAGGGGAATACAAAGATGTCACAGTATCAAACAAATCTGAAAAAGATAGATCTGACATGTGACCTGATTAGCTCCCTAGTCAGATAATCTTTTTCCCAAAAGCACCTACTGATGAATACCCAGAATATGATCCATTCAGAGTGGAACCAGAAAGGAGCTTTAATCAAATGATGCTATGAGACAGTGTTTCAGTCCACTATTCATTGATGTCGGCCTTGGATTAGAGCCCTTGGATCAACTTCACTATGGGCAATGAATGGGATTTGGAAGGATCACGGCTCCTTTTTCACGCAAGATCACGTAAAGTGCCTTAGATTTCATTCAGTTTCTGAGCAGCACAAAAGGTCAAAGCTATGGTCGCACTTAAGTAGAAATAAAAGACACCGTTTAAGACATTATCTACCTGGAAGTTTTAGAGAAATATTCCACAAAGCATTTGCCAAGCGATCTGTTTCTCATTTTAAAGAGCATTCTAATTCTTTGAGCAGACTCCTCTGAGTATTCCAGGCAGCGTTCTGTTTTACATTCTGCCCAGTGTTCCATTCGACACAGTCCGGAACGTACAGCTCGTGTGCTGGGGGATTGTTCTGTTGAGCTCTCGTGCGCTCGCAAGACTGGAAAAGCTGTTTTCAGCCACGTTCACCCATTATTTATTAATCCATTTTACACAGCCAGCAGTCATTATGCATGCTACTGTCAATGGGTATCTCTCTGCCTCGCATTTATTTGATAATAAGCACAAGTTGGGTAGGAGATAAAAGCGCTGACTGCGTTCATTGTGCGAGAGGGAGAGAGCGAGAGAGGACTCCTGCAGGCGAGGAGACTTAAAATGAGAGTTCTGTGTGGGAACAAGGCACGTCTGCTAAGCCTGTCTGGAGGCAATCGATGGATATTAGCCAACGCTAAAGATGCACTTCCTGTGAGTGATGTCACGGGCACTGCTCGGCTTTTTGGGAAAAAAGAAAGAACTCACAGGCGATTAATGCGAGCGGAGGAGAGCAGAGAGTGGTGTGGGCAATGTGACGGATGGAGCGATATGAAATTATAGGATCGAACAATCCTAATACATGATAATGATGCTAACAGACATTTGCTAACAGCCTTATTTCTGGTTAATACAGAATGTGTTTTATGTATTCATTCGTTCAGTAAAACATATTCTCTATGTTGACTCCAAGTTGAGTCTTTATTAGGCTTCCATGTTGTTCCAGCCACGTCTGTTACAAAACACCATACGACTAAAGGCTGGAATACACTACACAACACTTACCCAGATTATGTCCCTATTTACAGTCTGGACAAGTTGTCTGCAAATTTGAGTTGACAGGTTTCATAGAAAATCATAAGGTGTATGATGGACACAGAGTCCATTTGTTAGCTTCAGACTTTTATTCTATCAAGCCAGAGGATATGAAACATGTTTGCTATTTTGAGCCGATTTTATAACGCATGTTGTTTTCATTTGTCATGTGTCTCCTTACAACAAGGCATGTGTTTGTCGTCATTGGAACGACCTGAAATTGTGGTAGTGTGTGATCCTCAGTCAATTAATGTATGCCCGGTTTTTCTTCTGTAACTATTTACAATGTCAACAAGTGTATGATACCTAGTGTAAGCTAGTGTACTCCAAAACATTCACAAAATTACAATTTTTAAGATACAGTTGAAGTCAAAAGTTTACATACACCCTGCAGAATCTGCAAAGTGTGATAGTTGTTCAATGAATCCCTTGTTTGTCCTGAACAGTTAAACTTCCTGCTGTTCTTCAGAAAAATCCACCAGCTCCCAAAGATTATTTGGTTTTCCAGCACATTTGTGTATTTGAACCCTTTCCAACAATGACTGTATGATTTTGAGATCCATCTTTTCACACCAAGGACAACTGAGAGACTCATGCAACTATTACAGAAGATTCAAACACTCACTGATGTTCCAGAAGGGAAAACCATGCATTAAAAGCTAACTTTTTGAATTTGAAGATCAGGGTAACTTTAACTTAGCTTGTCCTCTGGAAACATGTAACTATCCTTTGTAGCTTATGAAGGGCAATACTAAATTAAAAAAATATGACATTTAGGCAAAACAAGAAAAATATATACATCTTCATTCTGTTCAAAAGTTTTCACGCCCTGGCTCTTAATGCATGTTTTTTTTTCTTCTGGAGCATCAGTGAGTGTTTGAATCTTCTATAATATTTACAAATGAGTCCCTCCGTTGTCCTCGGTTTTCTCCCCAACTGTTCAGGACAAACAAGGTACTCATGAACTAAACTAAACTAACTCACAAACAAATCATTAAACAAAAAACACAGCTGTGGATAATTCAGGTAACAACACACTATTAAGAATTAAGCATATGTAAACTTTTGAATGGGGTCATTTTTATAAATTAAACTATTATTTGCTATTGTGGACTACATGTAAACTTATTTTATGTAAAATATCTTATTCAGGTCAGTACTAAATAAACAATAGCATGCATTTTGTATGATACCTCTTGCTAGGTAAAATAATCATCATTTTGCAGATTCTGCAAGGTGTATATAAACGTTTGACTTCAACTGTATAATCATTAAAAAGGCACAGTCTTTCACTTCCGCCAATTTGGATCAACAATTTCCATGACATCATTCTGCACTCAGCTTCGGATTTTCTAACCAAGCAAATGCTCTCTAGAATCTGAAGCGTCCTTCCCCTTTTATCATCAAATGCACTAAAGCTGCAACTGAAAATGTGTTTACACATTTAATTATATTATTATTGTGAAGGGCACATAGGGGATAGGGAGCGATTTATAGGGTTTAATCATGCTTTCCATTGGGGTAAATACAGTCTGGTTTCAAGTCAGTGTCACCTGAACTGCCATAGTGCACACAGTGTGCTCTGGTCCAGAGACACAATATCGCAGAGCAGATCATGTGCATGAGTCGGCACGGACCACAAAACATATCAAACTCACCTTAATGTTGGAGGAGATTAAACATTGTAAATGGTTTCTTTCTAGAAGTAAAAGTTATATACCAAATTTCAAAGGAAATTTAAGTGGATGTCACACTCTGTCAATGCTGCAATGCAAACAAAACTTAATTGGTTAACTTCTTGTTTCGGTGGAAACTATGTCAACACACTGAAATAGTTGCAAGTTTCAAGGCACTTTTTTTCAAGGCAAGTTTTCTGTCACTATTTTCCATACAATGTTGAGACGCCTTGAAAATTCTCCTTTGGAGGTCCAGCAAAAATAAATAAGAGCATTTGAGTTTAAGATGACATAAGGTTGAGTAAACAGCAGATTTTTCATTTTTGGCTGAACCTTTAATGTTTTGTCTTCAAATTGACAAATTAACTAAATAACTCATTGTTAACAATGGAAGCCCAGTATTCGTATCCTGAAAACAGAGCATCATTACAGCCAACGCTTTGTCGACAGAAGGACTCTCTATCCGTTCGCTTCCCTGTGGAATGCCCACCCACCAAAGGGACTGGGATGGAAGGGAGGGGCCGCGTCTGGAGCTCTAGCCTAACCTGAGAGAGGTAGACTGGGCACGGAAAATAAGCCGGGGCCCCTGGGGGCTTGTAGGTGGGAGCAGCCAGCTAGTGCGCTCCATCCCCTTGGACCGAGCTCTAATTGGAGCTGCTGGGCTCGCCGGGCCAAGTTCCCTGGGAACGGGGAGAGCCTGAGGGAGGGAGGGAGAGTGGGAGGAAGTGAAGGATGGACGGATAGAGCAAAAAAAGGGGAGGGAGGTTTAAAAATAGAATAGGCAGATTAAGGAACATCTGAGAGCGGTGCAGGAGATCGGAAAATCCGCCCTGCGTGCCAGAGCTGACCAGACCTTCGGGGCATGAAAGCAAGCTCTTCGCCATCACGGAGCAGGGCATGGCGTAGCACAGCCGCCCCCTGGCATACGTTTGCCCGGTCACCATGTGGCACGCAGCCCAGAATCGGGCAGTACTAAGAGCTGTGTCAGCCTGAAACATAACGATCCCTAGCTAAGCTTTCACACAACAGGTGGAAAGAACAGACACCTGTGGGAGATCACACCGACTCAGAGGAACTGTCTTACACCTGGGTCCTGTGCGCAGATGCATACCTCTTGTGGTGACATAAACTTTGCTGTGATAAAGCAACATCAAATAATACTGAATAATTGTACACGTTTTAAAAAATATATATTAATTTCTTGTTTTTCATAAAAAGGATCTGAACATCCTTAAAGCGAGATAAATTCACATGAGAAGCAAAATTGCATAAGATATGAAGACTTATTTTGCTTACCCCACTGGCAATGTTTTTTTTTGGGAGGGGGGTTAAGCACAAAAATAACCAAATGTTTTTGATACTTAAAATATAATAAATCACTATGAAGTATGACTTTTGCCTCAGTAAACTCCTGATTTGCTGCGTATTAATAGTTAGTAAGGTGGTTGTTAAATATAGGTAGGGTTAAGGGATTGAAAATATGGTCATGCAGAATAGGGTATTAGTATCTGTTTTAAAAGTAACTAATAAACAGCCAATATGCTAGTAATATGCTATCAATAAGTGTTATAATTTATCTTATTTTAAGATAGTTTGAATGTGTTTACTGAACCAATAAGACTAAAATACAGATTAATAGGTAACACTAGCATGCATATTATTAACATATTTGCTATTTATGAGTAGTTATAAAGCATATATTCTGCTTGACCATATTCTACATCCCTGCTGCCCCATACCTAAACTTAAAAACTGACTTACTAGCTATTAATAAGCAGCAAATCAGGAGTTTACTGAAGCAAAAGTCGTGGTTAATGGTTTGCTAATGGTGAGAATCAGACCTTAAAATAAAGTGTGACCGATTAAGAAAATACATTTTTGCATGCGCAATTAATAGAACTACCTTTGAATAACTACTTAATTTGGCTCGACTAACTGCGAAGGTAAATAATAGTGAATAAATGTATAGACAAAATGCAAGCTACTGATTCACAACAACCAAGCAGCATTTCTTTAGTCTTTTGTGCCACCGCAAAAACACAAGCGTGCGCAACTATGACTGACTTTATCATAGAGCACAAAGTCATCCTCTGTTCTAGGCAGAGCATGCACAATTAATTAGTAAATCATTAATTAAGTCACGCATCGATTATTTCGGTTGCAGGGCGTGGAATGAGCTGATCGCTTTAATCAAACCCCAAACAGATTGGGAAGCACCTGGTCACATGATTGTTAATTAAAACCTACTAAACCTACTACATTAATGCGTTTAAGATGCATCCTTTAATATTCAAGTTGATGAAAAAGGACAAAAGACTCTTATATGAATTGAATACACAAAGCGGCCCTTTTTCACAATAAGACATAGCACATATATATGCGCTCGGTTACATGCACACACACACACACACACATACACGCTCATGCTCTGTTAGCCTGGCACATAGGGTCCGCTCATTACAACAATGCCAAGCTACCGGTTGCTAAGGAGACCTATGGGAGAGGGAGTGATCCTGTTGCTATGGCAGCAAGCCTGCTTCCTGCCAACTGTCTTTCCCCATGAGACCTGACCATAGTAGGCAGAGAAAGACAGAAAGAACGAAAGGAAGACAGGGAATTGAATGTATGAGAGCTGGAGCGCGCGCAAGGGTGCGTCGGGGGTGTAAGAGGGGTTATGGGTATGATGTTGAAAGAGAAAGACTTTATAAAGAACACAGCAAAGCGGGGTGGCGATGGAGGAGGGGTGGCAGACAAACCACAAAACCAGGGGAGAGCATGTGCTGGGAAAATTGATAGAGTTTGAAAGAGGGAAAATAAAAGAGGCGCTTGTAAAGAGACTGAGCGAGGGCACCTTCCGGAGCACCATTTTCAGCCGCTCTTTCCCATGAAACGAATCGCCGGATTACCGCGTCCCATTGTGCTCGTCCGCCGGCGACGGCACAAGATGGCCGCAAACTACCTCTAATTGTTCAAAGAGAACACTCGAACGCCACCTCCCAGCATGCACTTTGTTGTGAAGCGACCCGGCCCCACTCGCTAAACTACCCTCAAACTGGCCTGGTTTTTGTGAAGTTTGTGGAACCGGATCCCGTCTTTCCTCATTAAGCACTACAGCACGTCGCGGCTCCCATTTATCAGATCTACACCTGATATAAGCGACGTGTCATCACAGGTGTGTCTGATAAAAGACTTGACAGAATACAAATTAATTATGCTGCAGTGCGCAAAAGATTAATTTAACACAAATTCAGAGGAGATGCTCGAAACAAGATCGCAACAAATCAACACCCCTGCAAAATGCTGCTGTAACATCCTGGAGCGAGACGAGACCATGGCCGTAACCGGGCCTTTGAAAATTAGCGAGGGTTAGGATTTGAGCTACAATAACCCGGACAAATACAACTCATTAAATACACTAAACACTTTAAAAGAGATAGACATGTAGATGTTTGTGAAATACTGTTTCCTCTGCTTTGTAATAATGAGCATTGTTAAATTATATCATATTGCACCATAACTATCAGTTAGGGTGGGGGATAATTTCATCAGTTGTTTATTATTCATGCAACAATACATATTACTCAGGGGCGGACTTAACATTTATGAAAGGTAAGCAGCCGCTTAGGGCCCTGGGGAATCAGGAGGCCCCGTCTGATATTGGCAAAACCTATTTGCAGCGTTGAGCAATGTAGCCAATCACAGATATCTGTTGATTTCTTGAATGCAATGACCAGAAGTGTTTAAGTTAGAATCCACTCACCGATCAAAACGCTGAGTTTTTGTCAAATGCTGAGTTCTGCAAGCTCGTGAATCCTCTCATTATAACAAAGTGTAGATATGTAAATAAGAGATTCATTGTGAAGTGTAGAGAGCTTATTAATGGAAAGTCCTGAGATCGCAATGAACTGAAGTGAATGACAGCTTTTAGTGGTTCTAGAGGGAGCACTCTTTGTGCATTCTAGGCTGTGTAATACTACCTCAGTAAAGAAAAGTATTGTTTTAAGTTATCATTTTATTTATCTTGATGCTTCAAAATGACTGTCTTGTGTGTTTTTTGTGCATTTTATTTATAAATAAATATGTATAATGTCTTCTTTTGTGATCTGAAAAAAGGTAGCCTACTATGACTTTAGAACAGCATCAGGTTGACTAATTATTTACTGGTTGTGAAGGGAAAAATAAACTATAAACTATAAGAGTGAGCATGCAAAAAAAGGGTTAGGCATAAAAGAGCACATAGGTATAATGGTGGGGCCCCATACCTGGAATTAGCTAAAGGCCCTCAAATCACTAATTCCACCCCTTATATTACTGTTATAGTTTTCATTAATAACCATTGCCATATAGATGATAACTTTGTCTTGTGCTCTTATGAGTGTTTTGGCATGACTTGAAAAATTAACTACTATACTGAATGAAACAGCATAGACTTATTTGTGGCCAGTGTTTGCATATTTTATTTCATCCTGTAGCCTACATATCTGTGTAATAGCATTCATACAATTTCTGACAGATTATATTGTGAAGGTTTTTTTTTCGTACCAAATGTGGTATTTTCTCTGCACCAACCTGTCCGTGGGCCGTTTTGATTACTGTCAGTTTAAGTGCTGATGATGCAGTGTTGCCAGATATTGCTAAGAAAACAAATAACAACAAAACCGAAATTATTTAAAGTCTTTTGGAAATAAAATAACGATATCGCTAACCCTAAACTGCAACTCCCCATTTATAATCCCACTTTCCACTGCTTATAATTGCTGGATCTGGCAACACTCGCTCACTCATGACTCTCTCGGGCCTCGTTCACTCCAGCAGCAATCTCGCAGCGATCATTTTTATAACACGGACGCTAAACTTTCTTGCAAACTGTCTAAAGTGAATTATACATGCAGACATTAATTTGAGGAGTTTTAAACAGCAAATTATTCATTAAGAGAACAAATTAAATTTTTGAACATGAAAAATATACAGATGTCTGAACCTCGGTGACCTCATAGCTGGATAAGGAGCCAATGTCCAAAAACGTGGGAAGACGAAGAGAAAAGGAGATTATATTGATCAAGCTCAGGAGAAGAGGGTCAAATGAGGAGAAAAAGCCGGCGAATCTACAGTCTCAGATGTAAATGGATTATTTGCCTGCCGTTAGATCACAATTGGTTCCATCCTGCCATGCTCTTCTGCCTTTGTGAGGTTTTTCGGTTTGATTAAGGCTGTCATGACAGTGCTGTTTAAATGAGAGACAGAGGAGCACTGGCACATATTCTCACACAGATAAAGTGGGAGTAAAGTTGGTTTGGGAAGAAGGGGGCACTCTGAATTCTTTCCTCGGCTGCGCGCATGCGTGCAGGCTGTTAAAGACATCTATCTGTCTCTCTTTCCGGGTCTGTTTCTCATTCGCAGGGAATGTGGCGTCTGTCGAGAACGGGAGTCTGGCCATCCACACAGACACACATGCACATACTCGTTCATTTGTTTATGCACACATTTGGAGCCACGGCAATTATTGACTTATTCATGCATGTGTTTATTTCCAGACCAAGCCTTGTCGGCCGAGCCCCTCTGTTCCCCAACCTCTTTACAGGGGTTATTGGGTTCACTTGGGATTATCCCACAGTAGTGTATCAAGTGCCCTGAACGTAAGTTAGAGCAATGGACCAGTTTCTAGGTACGTGGAGAACAGAATTTATGGCAGTAAATAAAATCAAACAACCATGAGAATGATTCCAAAATATATATTGTATTTTAACACGAACAACATGAACCAGAATGAAACCAAAGAAAAATAATAAATGGATACACCACTGATGAATTCTCTGTTGTCTTTCTTTCCCTTTAGTACAAATTGTAATAAGATTTTTTCTTCTTCTCTTAAATAGAACTTTAATCTAATTTATTTCCGTTTCCTTAAGTCGTAGTTATTTTGAAAACCTTTGATTTGATCTTGATATGTTTCACCAGCTATTAACTTCACTGTATTTTAGGTTTAGAGTTTTGGTTATTATGCTAATTTGCTTTTAAATTCACAATTTCTTACACCAATTTAAACAAACCAAAGAAAATCCCACGAACAATGCACAATGGCATATAACCACAGTTTGATGTAACAATTCAAGCAACTGGAACCTCTTGTCACAATTAAATGTTCAAAAGAAATCCCAAAATCTACACCCGACTCACATTCAATAACAATCAATCAAAAATACCCTTGTTAGAACCCCCTTTTTTTCTCAATTGTCTTTGAAAATTGTTCAAAATGTCCTTTAAGATGTACAGTGAGTGAGTGCAAATTCGGTTAAATCCTACCAGTCAAAATAAGTGTCCTGCAAAAGTGAAATGTCCTTTCAGCTGAAGAAAAGTTGATGTAACCAATCATCCACGTGTCACAGCACAGAAGGTATCCTTCCAGGTTCTAGAATCAAAATTTGGGTGGCTCGCCATCTCAAATCCACAAGGATTTGACTTGCTTTCACTCAAGCAATAAACCTGACCAAATCCCGTTTTTAACAGTTCGTTAAACACCTGCTTCAGATTAAGTGGAGCTTCACAATGGGCTAACATCGACGTTCAATCGGCAATCATCATTCTTTTTAGTCCTTTTTTTAAATCGCTCTCTCGTCTTCTCATGCTCAATCTCATCTCTCGCACTTCTGTGAGTCATCCGCTTACGTCATACGCAACTCTCGTACGTGCCATACGTCACGTTTTATTATTAATTTAATTATTAGTACTAATTATTATTTTTTTCTATACATAACTAAATCGCGATGTATTTTAATAGGTCACTTCAGTCTTTTAATTAGAAGTATAATTGCAATATGCTATTATATTTTAGTTTTTAGTTACAGTAGCCCAATCACTCTAAATCAACATAAACGCCACTCTGCTTTTTGTCCGTCAATGACTTCTTCCCGATGGAGCTCCGTCGTTCCACCTTCATTCATTCTTCCCAATGCAATTGGAACTTGCAAAAATAATGATTGGTTTCAAACACATTCCCATCTGTCACTGGACGGTCAATAGATAGACCAACCCCAAACTCACACCATTTTTTGAGCTGGTGTGAGGTGTCAAACTGGACTTTTTCTCCCGAAACATTTTAAGTTGATTGTTGAGACCACTGCATCTTAAACCAACAGTTTCAACAATCTACTCTATGATGTTTTTGGGAACACAGCCCTGGTCAGGATTCTCAGAAACAAAAACAATGTTTGGAATCCATCGCTGATTTTTTGGGGGGAAATCAACTCTGCTTGAATGTTTCTGCATATTAGGCTATGCTTGCACAAAAATGATGTAGTCAAAAACAGAAAAGTTTTTCCCTTACTTTTTTAAAAACTATCACATATACACAACAACGTTTTCAAAATGATTTGCGTTTACACATATCCGCGAAAATGGCCAAAAATGCTGAATCACTACTGTATGGCCAGGCCAGTAGTTGGTGCTGTCACCTTGTTAGTAAACAGTACCTGTGACGATTATATGATGCTTCTTCGCTATTCGTTGTAATATTGGTGAAGTAAATCCACACTTTGCTGAAGCGTCAGCAAACTCTTGAGCACAAACAACAGTACCATGTACTCTGCCATTGTTGTGTATGTTTGTTCGTGTTTGCCTTTAAAGTGCCCATATAATGAGTTATGAAAGGTTAATATTTTAGTTTTGGGAGTCACATGAATGCAAGGTCAAAAAACACTTTCATATTTTTTAAATATGCATTTATTTTTAGCTTATTTGCTCAATGGTTCATTTTTCCAAACCCCTCCTTTGCGTGACGCTAATCTGCGGTGATTGGTCGATTTAATTTAAAGCAGTGTGCAGTGCTGCTTTGTATACAGCCGTTACCAGGGAAACAGCTATTTTGAAGCAGCACCTAGTGGCAACAAGTGGGCGGGCAATATGCTAATGTTTCATGTTGACGTCAACATTAAACGATTTGGGATTCGTTTTAAAAATGACTAGTTTCAATGATTCAGAGTCGACTCTTTCTTTTGAGAGACCATAGCTTAGTGCATGGTGTACTTTCATATTTAAAGTGTAGCAGATTTTCATTCACTTAAACATATTAATTCATACACAATTAAAAAAAATACATAATAGGGGCACTTTAAAATCAACACTGCACACGTCTACATACCTGACACGTAGGCCTACTACGCACATCGCCGTTTTCAAAGATTCCCGTATTGGGTGTTTACACGTAAATGATAATGGCGGTGGTTTTGAAAACTTGCACTTTGAAACCCGTATTCAAAAATATGCATTTTCAGTCCCCAAAACGAGGTTGTCTTGATAACGAACAGGCATTTCGCATAAAAAGTTTCCATTTTTTTGGCTGAAAACATTGTCGTGTAAAGGACCCCTTAAGGCCCGTACACACCGGGACGAATATCGGCGCACGTTATTCGCCAGCGTTTTTCAACGCGTTTTTTGTGTTCACACCCAGGCGATTTTCGCTGACGATGAGCCGAGTGAACATGCAAATTCATTCCCTGACATTAGATGGCGCTTAATGTAAAACAGAAATACCCCGGTACACAAGGTGGCGCTGCGCAACTTTACACTTCTGACACTCGCTTGTCACTCAGAAGAAGAGAGCAAGTATTTACGTGCTTGTCAAAATCATACAAATTTGTCATAAAGTTATTTGTGTTCAGACACCAACGAGACCAGCAGCTCTACCTTGCCTTGCTTCTTCTTTGTCTTCTTATTTCTTCCCGGCAGTGTAGATCTCACCGTCGTTTAGATTTTTTTTTTATAGTAATAAAAATAATTTAGTTCAGTTAGAGGACACTGCAATTAAAACTGAAAGCTGCTGCTCAATGCAGTGCACCGAACGAACGAGAGCCATGCATCACAGTATTGAGTTTTACCTGTATTTTAAATCAAACAATGTGTTTGGGGTTATAATTGATAACCAGATTTCGCCGCGGGATTAATTTCCTGAATATAACGTGGTAACGGGTCGGTAACTCTGGTGCAATTTGAACGGGAGCGGGCGGTCTAACAATATCCCTTTCCCGACGTCCTTTCAGAACAGCATATCTGCGCTTTATTCTTATCGAGCTCTGGTACAGCCTGCACTCGGACAGTTATGCGCGCGCTGCAGCACGAACCAGTGCTTCATTTTATTTGCGGGGTCTGAGCAAAGCATGTGCAACGATGCAGATATAATATACAGCTCTCAAACAGAACAGACAGGTTGTGATGAGTGACAGATCAGAATAAAGATGGAGTGTGAATGCGATGTCATTGAAGGACGTTCAACTCGTCTTTCCTTTTTTCTTTTTTTTATTATGCTTATTCTATCATTTTAAATGACAGACTGTGTCGAATGTATTTATTTTTCTCTGCTGCACTTTTCACTGTGTTAAAAGCAATTTGTCAAATGAATTTAGTGTTTTGACAAGACTTATAAATATTAGGCTAAACCTAATTTTTTTTTCCTATTGTGTTGTAGGCTGAATGTTAGAATAAACGAATTATATCCTGACAAAACGAATAAAAATAAGGATTACAATTTTTATATAACATTTTTTTCTCTCTGTGACACTTTATTCCGTGTTGGCAGCAAAATGTTATTGACATTTTTCTGTCAATAAATACAAGACAAATAAAATAAATTACATTTTATGCAGACTACACTTGTATTTGTTAGCCTAACTATCTGTTCAAGCTGAAATATGAATGAGCCGAGAGCGCATACAGGGTTCGTTTGCGCATCATAACGGACATAACGCGCGCCTAATGCACGATCCTGTATGTCACTGTAATCATCTTTTCCTTGATTACAATAGTCGTCCATTAAAACTTGTGTGTACTAGTGTGACACTGGCTTCTTTTATCCAACTGAGAGATGTAGTTTGCGTATCATATGATTATACAACGTTTTTGAGCAACCGTTCAGTCTGTATTAGGCTACACACGATGAGAAATATGTGCTGCTCCGAAACACAGAATACGTAGAGAGGTGGTACTGTTATTTATTTATGTATAGGCTATATATTTTTTTACATGACTTAACAGGCGAGTCATAATAGTGGAATATATTATATTGTTGTTTTATCTCTCGCCCCCCTGGTTAAGAAATACTGACCTAAAGCGTGATCTTGCAGCATTACCTTCGTGATCGATCTATTAGACATCCCTGCTCTAAGTGATGTTTTAAAAAAAATCGTTTCTCATTTATTTGAGAATTTATTTGCTGATTTTGATTTTATTTAAACAGTGCTTGACGCAGAATTGCCGCTGATATTAAAGTCAAAGTATAAAACACGCACGGCGCTTACAGGGTATTGTAATGAGAATTGATTTGCTGATTTTTATTTTATTTAAACAGTGCTTGACGCAAAATTGCCACTGATATTAAAGTCAAAGTATAAAACACGCACGGCGCTTACAGGGTATTTTAACTCCCCCATCGTGTGTAATGGGAAAATTTCCTCACCGTCACAACCCTAGTGCTCAGCAAGACTGTTTAGAGTTTGAGCGCCCCCAAGTTGTGTTTTACTGTAACTTCAGCTGCTCCAGACACGTGAGCAAAAGCGCCAATCTCATTGGTCGGATAGTTTTTGACGCGGCGCGTCAAACCAAAAAAACGAACCGAGGCGTTTAAAAAAAAATGACGCTTTTACGCGTGGCTTTTCGTGTCGTGTGCACACTCACATTGGCGCCCTTTGTTTAGTCACCAGGCGTTAAACGTCGACGAATAACGCGCGCAAAATTCGTCTCGGTGTGAACGGGCCTTAAGACTGGGATATAAGACCATCAGTTCTCAGATATGCTTAATTTGCAAGTTGTTTCAAACATTTCTCCTGAAGCTTCTTTTATGAAATGCTGCCACAAACCAGACATTATGTTTGACAAGCTAAGGCAGTTTCCTAACTACACAAGACACGTGATAAAACATATATTTTCCATGTTAATCAGAGTTTTTGTCCTAACCAGCTGCGACAGTGAAACGCAAGATTTATTTTAGAAGCATTTTTTATTTCTGCGACGATCACATTTCTGACAGTGATAATCTCAAGTACTGATTCTGTGATTTATTTAATGTTAAAAGTCTAATGTGAGTTCGAATATCATATTGCGGGACATTAGGCGTTATTCCATTACCCTTCAAATTGTGCAAATAAAAATTTCTAATTCAAAATATGCTTATGGACATGCGTAAATTTAGCAAAAACTCCCATTTATCACAAAAAAGTTTTCAGGCAATTTGAAAAAGGAATAATTCGCAAAAGTGCAATGGAGACATTTTTTCCACATTTACATGGCGTATATAAAAGTCATATAATTATTCTTCAATGTACTATAACCTCCAAGAAACACTTAATACGTGGTTACTCTCGAATATAAGGGGCTTTCCCTGCCATTACCGCTTAGATAATTTACACTGCACATGTCTGCGATGCAGTGTGGCTCAGATACGGCCACTGAAGCTGACTGCGACCAGTCTCGTCTATGCTTGTGTTTATTCCAGCCACGCCACACATGTTATGAAGCATCTCTCCTCACTGCTTCTGTAAAGATACAAGCTTACGCCTCCTTTGCATAAATATATCCAAAATCCGTCAAATATCACCAAAATCCATTGCCAAGACTTATCGCGAGAGGCAAAAGTTTACCATTTAGTTACAAAATATTGGTTAATGGAAACGCCGTCATTTCGAAATAATTTTTTATCGACATTTATAAAATATCGCAAAATTTTTGCGCAAATCTGTAATGGAAACGCACATATTTATAGACATACTGAAAGCAACGAGAGAAAATAAATTAAAGCAAACACGTGCGTTAAAACCGCAAACTCAATACGATGAATGGTAGTTTTCAATGAATGGTATCAGTCACTAAAAAGGTTTAATATTGATGCATTATATTATAAACGTGTCCATTTAATTCCGAGTGCAGAGCGCATCCAGAGAGAGCCTGCCCACACACGATATTTGATTGATTCTGTCGCGTCACGTTGTCGTGCAAAATTGTTTTTTTTGCTGGAAAATTGTCGCATCGCATATAGTTAGGACACGGTGTAAGATTACAGAGCTATCTGCTTGTGAAGAGTCCAAGCCTTCGTTATCTTAATAGTCATCTATAAGCACTTTTCATTTAAACTAGCTTTTCAGAAGTATACAGTATACACTATAGTCTCCACTAATGGTGTACCAGACGCCAATATTTTAATGATTCAGAAAAGATGAATCACTGTCTGGTCACCTGAGATTTCAGTATGGAGATAAAGTTAGAATCAAGATTGTTCGGTAGCGAGTGTATATTAACACCATTTTTTGATTGCTTCTGGGATCTGATAGTGCAGTCTGAGCCGTAAACGCTCACGTGTGACATCAGATTCAACAACTGAGCATAATGAATGATGAGACATGTTCGTTTTAGATCTCTTATGACTTTTGATTGCAGACTTCGGTATCCTGCCAAACATTTTGAGACATTTTAGAGAAAAAAAATTCTGAAATGCTGGAGGATACACATCTGAGATGACTTCCTTAGAGATATTAAAGGGATCTCATTTGTGATTATTCTTTCCTAGGGGTTTCATCTCAATCTTTGGTCTGAATCTATGGGAAAGCATAAGGTAGGTCCACATTTCTTCTAACAAAGACAGCCCAATTAAGTCAGTTTGAGTTAGGGTCTGTGCGCCAGAGAGGGGCGGAGAGATGGAGCGCCGAAGAAAGAGGCAGTCCATAAAAGCAGTCTAACGAAGGGGAAAAAGGAGGGAAAATATAGGAAGAGGGGTAAAAGAGGAGAGCTGGAGCGACTTTGTAGCCGAAGCGAAGCAACTTCTCTTTTTTAAGCTCCTCAATGGGAAGACATATGAAATATTAATAACAGCTCTAGCCATCGACTTCAGAGGCCCGCGCTAAAACTTAGTGTCTAATGAGACTCAGCTCATGAATTGCTAATGAGGATGCTTGGAATGTGTGTTTTAAGTGTTTGTGTGCATGAGCGTGTATGTTGTGATGGGGGGAGGGGTCATTTGGTTGTGTGTGTGTTTGTGTGCGCTCGGGGGTGTATCGGGGGGGGGGGTATGAGGGATGCAAAGTCTTTGGGAGACTTAACGGAGAACTTCATTAAAAAGCTGAAGCCTACACACGCACACGCACACACACACACACACACACACACACAGCGCATATTTAACATCCTCATATGCAGACACACTCGCATATCACTTAACATATATCTATGACTGAACAGACACCTAAAGACCTATAGACAAAATATTTATTGTCACAAAACATTGAATTATAATCTTAGAGTTGGCATATATATAAAGGCTTTTAAAATATTTTATTCAAGTATTATGACATTACACATACCACCTACACTTAAGAAAACAAGTGCAAAAGAGATTTGTGAGTTTCAGAAATGGCAAAGATCTTCAGTGTACAGTAACTTAGATGTCTGTCTATTCATCATACAACTATTGTGACTTCAGAAGACATAGAATAGTAGCTTTATGGTACTTTTATGGTAACTTTTAGTCTTTTTTTTTTGAAGCTCAGTCTCAAACCTCATTCACATTCATTGTGAATAATATCTGCTTTTGTTTTCCACAGAAGAAAGCAATCATATGGGTTTGGGACCCAATTTTTTGTCAATGAGCAGTAAAGACTCAAGATACAGTGGCAACCTGTTGAGACACAATCAGACCAAATTTTTTACCTTTTTTGACCTGAATGTACATACTATAATGTACACAATCTATGGCTTCATGTGTGTGTGTTTTCTGGCACAATTATGCAAGTATAGAGAGTCTGAAGTCTACATGCGCTGAAATGCCAAGGTCTGCTTCTGCACATGTGATGGAGAGATTATGTGTCAGTGTGGGTTTATTCATATATTCGGGATAAACGCTGGCGTGCGATACTCCTCTCTTCTATATGTCTCTGTGTGTGTGTGTGTGTGTGTGTGTGTGTGTGTGTGTGTGTGTGTGTGTGTGTGTGTGTGTGTGTGTGTGAGTGTGTGTGTCTTTCCGCCTGAGTGGCGCTGTCAGTGGGCATCGCTCAGATTCAGCTCGGCAGGCCGAGCAGATCATTAACAGAGACGGGAGAGAGAAAGAGAAATCGGCTTTGTTCAGAATGGAATATGAATGCATACTATGCAGTATATAATGAATATTATTTTTAAATAGTATAGGAAATTGTGCACAGCATGCAGTGATTTTAGAATTCTTTGTAAAAATTAACTTTTGTATTATGTCAAAATATATATATAAATATATATACATATATATATATATATATATATATATATATATGTTAAGTTAAAAACCACAGATGTTGTATTATTTCTGGTTTATTGGAACACATCGGGCGCCCCAATGCATTGTGGGATAAAGTGTGTCTTGTATATTTATATGCTGCACATTTTGGCAAATGAAGTAGGTCATCAGGGTATTCTCTGCATACATCATTTTGCATACTGTGCTTAGTATATATAATATAGAAAGAGTAGGAGTAGAAGTATTGTGTCATTTTGGATGCAGACACTGGCTTTGGGCTTCTCATTATCTGTCTTGAGAGGAGAAGAACGCATGCCGGCCAGCTCACTGTTCACAATCACGCAATTACAGCCGCAAACACACAGCCGTCTCTCCACATATCCATTCAAATCGCAAACTCATTCCAATTTATGTCTTTGAGTGTCTCCCAATCACAGTTTTTAAGGGTTCAGTGGTTTCTCTCTCTCTCTCTCTCTCTCTCTCTCTCTCTCTCTCTCTCTCTCTCTCTATCTACATTCAGAATAGCATACTAACATACTACTCTTACTATTTCTGCAATATGCACATTCCATCATATTCATCAAAGAATTACGAAAACAAATTATGATGCTTAAAAAAATAGGAGAATAATTAGAAATGATTCATGTGACACTGAAGACTGAAGTAATGATGCTGAAAAATCATTATTAAAATGCATTTTACAGTATATTACAACGGAAAATAGAATTCAACCATTCAAATATAATTTTTTAATGTGATAATATTTCATAATATTCCTGATTCACTGTATTTTGGATCAAATAAAAGCAGCCTTGGTGAGCAGAAGAGACCTGTGGGCAAAATACCGTATTCCTCAATGCAGTGCTCTTGATTTGACCGTCCATTTTAAAAACTCTGCTTTAATTTAAATATTTAATTTGACTCATTATTTAATCTAATTGCTTTAAGTAGACATTTTTACACAAATTTGCAAAATTGCGAACTGTTTCATTTTCATTAAAATAACTGAACACTACACACAAGCATAATTGCTTAGTATTGTGTAACAACAGCAGTTAAATATTTATCCAATATAATAAAAAAAAATATTTATTTAAAATAGTTAACACATGTTCAGAATGCTAGTATTACATATTATATTATATTATATTATATTATATTATATTATAACCACTCTGCCATTTGGTATACCATAAATATCAATTCTACCACCCCTCTTCCAACAGCCTTTTTCCTATTTTTTATTCCCTCATGGTTTTCTTTTCCACCCCTCTTTTCTTGGCACTAGTTAATACGCAGATTAATGCTACTATTAACACGCTGATGGAGTCCGATGGCAAGCCATCAAAGACAATAAAGATGCTTAATGGAATCCAGGATTTGATGTAGTCAAAAATTTAGGGTGAGGCTATAAATCAATAGAGACGGTAACTCAACCCATTAAAAATAAATAAATAAATAAATAAATAATAAGTGTGGGAATGTGTATGTTAGAGCAATCGACAGAAAATTAACACTAGATTCCAAAGTCTAAAAATCATTAAAATGGTTCACCCAAAATAGAAAATGATATCGTTATTCATCCTTGTGTTTAGTCTTTTTTTCTGTTCACAAAAAATCTGCAGTTGTCAACATTCTTCAAAATATCTTCTTTTGAGTTCAACAGAAGAAGAAAAAACACTCATACAGGTTTGGAACAATATGAATGTAGGTAAATAATGTCTGAACTTACATTTTTGGGTGAACTGTCCCTTTAAGGAATATGTTCAAGATTCCAAATTAATTTTCTGTAATAATGTAAAAGGATCCTCTAAAGTCTGGTGCACACTGCATTTTTTGATAATCATTTACAACTCTTGCTTGTCAGTATGATATGCTGTTGGGCAAACGCCAAGGCAAACTGTGCGACTATCGTTTATGCCAGACTGTATGGATTACAAAATACTTCTGTCACAACTGACCACCAACATCTTCACTCTTGGTAGTCTGACAAAGTCAAGAAAAAACACAGTGGTTGCTCTGGTCACACTGGAGATGGAAGGTCAGCTGAAGCGCAATGCATTGTGGGATATACACAGTTGCACACACTGAGCTCTGTTGTGTATTACACAGTTTGGAAAAATTGAGTAGGTCATCTAGGTATTCCACGCATACAGAAATATGACATCAGACATCAATTTAAATTTAAAATAAGGACAAGAAATGAAAACAAGAATTGGAATTTTCGATAACACTTATTCACTATTAACTACGATTTTTCCCTCAATAAATTCCTATTTTGCTGCTTATTAATAGTTAGTAAGGTAGTTGTTAGGTTTAGGTATTGGGTAGGATTATATGTAGAATAAGGTCGTATAGAATAAGGCATTAATATGTACTTAATTACTACTAATAAATAGCTAATATTCTGCATGCTAATAAGCAACTAATTAAGAGACCTTAAAATAAAGTGCTACTGAATTCTAAGTTTATAATAAAACATCCTAATAGAATTTTGCTTTGGTCCCATTAGAATCCTTTAGGAATGGTTCCAAATATGAATAAAAAATCCAAAATAAATAATGTATATATTCTTTTAAGAGTTTTCAGAAAAAGAATGGACAAATATATCTGCATAGGTCATTACACGTGTGTAAAATGTAAATCATAAAAAAGAGAAGCCATCGAATCCAGAGACTGAGAGAGACTGAGAGAAGCGAGCGAGACACAGGGTGATACGAGGGTTCATCCCAGGCTATGTGTCGTGTCTGAGAGTTAGCAGTGACATGGGCAGCATATTAAACGCTTGGGCCTGCATCCTGACCCATTTTCATCAAACTGACAAGCAAAATCCACACACTGTCTGTTTCATAAAAATATTCCACCATACGCAGACACATCAGCACACAGACACACACTTATCTACCATTAAATATACTAGACAGGAAGTGAATATTCATATCTATTTAACATGAAATATGTGGAGAGAGAAAGCGTTATATTTTGCAAGAAATACCTTCAAGAAATTGCCTCACGTGAAGAGAAGCATGACCTTGATCACAAAACATATTTCCCTGAGCACACTTTTCAATTTGAATGAGAACTTCAATTCAGTTCTGTCGATTTGTCCTACCCTGTCAGATTTTGCTTCCATTAAAACAGTGGGTAGTACGGTTCAACAACGAAAAATGCTACCTTTCAAATTATGTTTTTATTATGTGTATACCTAACACAACCCTAAACCTACCCTTACAGTAATGCACATACAGTAATCACGTGTTATATTCACGGTTGTGGATAGAAGGCATACAGCTACCGGAAATCAACAATAAATATTTTTTTCTACCTATTAGATTGTGTTTTATTAACGTATACACCTACCCCAACCCTAAACCTACCCCTTACTGTAATGTAGATACATTACATAGTGTTGTTCAGCAAGAGAAAAAGGATGCAATATTGATGTGCGCATGCGCAGTAAGCCGATCTTTTGACAGGATCTAGTAAAGACGTATTTTTGGTTTTCTTCTGGCAGGATCTAACATTTGCTTAAAACAAACTATTGTTTTTGTTTTTGTTTTATTTATTTTTATAAACTCATAACCCTATGCAGTAGGGTTAGATTGATTGATTTATTGATTTATTGATTTATTGATTTATTGATTTATCGATTTATTGATTTATTGGTTGATTGGTTGGTTGATTTGTTGATTGATTGGTTGATTTATTGGTTGACTTATTGGTTGATTGGTCGATTGGTTGAATGATTGCTTGATTGATTGATTGATTGATTGATTGATTGATTGATTGATTGATTGATTGATTGATTGATTGATTTACATGCACACACACACACACACACACACACACTGTTTGTGTTAAAAACATGAATAATGCACATTATGTAGAATCCCAGACTTAAGGTCATTGCACACTGAGTCCGAAATGTTCGCGTGCGTTTTCCATTTTTCCATATTCCTCATCCTTTTCTATCAAAATGCTTGCTACGGATGCGAAATGCAGAACCTGATCCAAATTTTTTTATGTCGGACAAAAGTTTCGGAGGCAGTGTGTAAACGTGATTGACTCAACGTGAGTTCATATTTATTTTTTACCGTACGAACATTTCTGACAAAAATTTCGTACTCGGTGTGCAGTGACCTTTGCCATTCAAACATTTGGGTTCAACGAGGCTGCATTTTATCAGTCACAAATACAGGAAAAACTACTAAATTATGGAATATTTTTACATTTTAAAATATTTGTTTTCTATTTGAATATATTTTAGTAATGTACCATGTGATGTAAAGCTGTATTTTCAGCATCATTACTCCAGTCTTTAGTGTCACATGATCCTTAAAAAATAATTCTGATTCGCTGATTTGCTGCTCAAGAAAAAAATTCAGGTTACTGTTATTATTATTGAAAGTAGTTTATTTTTTTTCTTGAATAGAAAGACATAATTTTTTGAAATACTGAAATACTGAAATTGGAATATTTTGTAACATTATACATGTTTTTAGTCATATTGATTGTATGCATCCTCGCTCAATATATCCTTACCAACCCCAAATCATAGGATTTCTAAGCCATATCTAATAATATCTAAATTTCAGCACATTTTGTGACTGTTTTGTAGATACCCCAACCTTATTGGGGTATCTTATTTTCCTAACCTTATTTTCATTTGCGTTAAATAAAACATCTGCCTGAACTTAAGTTCATTGTGATATAATTGATTCAAATGAATCCAGCACATAAAAACAAAAGCTCACTTTAAATGCCACGCTCTCTTTTCCTGTCAGAGCTGGTGGTTTTAGGCCTGAGTAATCTCGATGTCAACAGTCGGAGTCTGCTCCGTGAGATGAGGGTCAGTCCTACAGTGGATGTGGAGCCGCACTGGCAGGCTTTCCTCTGCACATGCATTAATCATGGCTGCTCTCCACTCGCCCATTACAACTCATCAATCTCAGTTTGCCCAGCGCTCCGGTGGGGGGAGTCTTATGAAGATCTGATTAAATATGTAAGCACCTGATAATAGCAGCACATGCCAGGCTTCAGAGTCAATTGTTTTAATGCATATACAGGCTCTTGTTAGTATCTAAGAGACTGTGGTCATGGTCAGAGGTCACGGAGGCGTCTGTCCTTCCAACTTACTTGATTCTGCTGCTGAACTGCTGTGGGCGACAGGTCCAGGTGAAAAATCACACCAAAGCATCTGAATATAATGCAAGCGGCTGCGTGACACTCGAGGGTGTGTGTGAGCGTGTGTATGTGTGTGTGAGCAGAGCTTCATGGCTTTAATTAAGGTGGAATCAGAGCAGGATCTGTGCTGCCGTGATAACGAGCCTCATCTGAATTATTAACGAGAGCTGCACCCCTCTAGACGTGAAATCCCGTCAGACTGTCTCTCACACACGCAAACAAACAATTCCAGCACATGCATATAATAACGCACAAATAGTATCCAACCATATAAAAGCACTGAGGTACAACACACCAATGTATAGAACATCAAACTGTAGGTTTATCTTCTTGCTGTACAATTATGAACTATAATTTTAATTTTTTTTAATTCTTAGTTATGGTCTTAGGGTCAAAGTTAATTTGCCAATTTGTTACACTCAGTACATCACAGCTGTCTACAGACTCAATGAAATAGCATAACGAGTGCAATTTATTCCCTGTCTGGACACATTCCACCCCTGATTGTGACACGTTTAAGAACATAAAGAGAGAAGAAAAAGTTAATTGTATGTTTATTTTTTATTTATTTTTATTAGTAGATATTTCATATGAATTTATGCAAAAAACAAAACTAAAAAAACATACAATTTATAAAACAAACAAACAAACATTGCATTAAGTTCCATCCTTAACGCCACCTTTAAACCTTACTGTCAGTCGGGTGTAAGGAGAAAATGTACAAAGGAGATTATACAAATTTGGATTCACCACCAATTCACCAAAAAGTAAAACAGATACAAACTGTATTGTGGTTATGGCATATTTCCTCGTGAATCAGGACATTTGGGCAGGAGAAAAGGTCCCTATAGCAATTCAGTGAGAGGCGGTATTAAAGTCACAATGACATGGAAGTAACGATAGATATTCTCCCGTATTGTGACGCACTGTATATTTGAGTGTCATTTGATTATTAAAAAAGAAAAAAAATTTGGGCAGGACTTGTCATTTGTTGTTGATTGGATTTTGAAACGTGGCCGTTGCACTCGAAACTGAACGTGAATTTGCAGTCGATTGTGGAGGAGCAGAGTCTGTTGTTTTACCGAAAGATTCAAGTCTAACATTTTAATAAAAAATTAGGAACTCAATTTGTATGATACATATATATGGATGCATCATTCACAATAAGATCATCACCTGCATCTACAAAATTGATGGGTAGAACTTTTATTTCATGCCGACTTTCTAAAAAACAGACATTCTGATCCTATAGAGCATGTTATTGGACAGAGATCTGTATACACTCCAGAGTGCAAGATGTTTGGTCCATTTTCCTGGAAGCAAAATGTAATTTTTAAATATGTATGACCTGCTAAGAAATAATTCAGTCGTTTTTAAGAGTAAACTAGTAAATGGATGATGCATCCGGTTGCCAGTTGCATTCAAATCCTTCTGGCAGATCTTTTTACTGACAAATTTATTTATTTTTTGTTTATTTTATTATTTACTTACTTATTGGCATAGAGTCTGGTTTACTTCAAACTTATTCTGGCAAATACATGGTTTTGACATATATAACTGTACATTTGATAGAATTTATGCAACCATAATAACTATAATCTATCTATCTATCTATCTATCTATCTATCTATCTATCTATCTATCTATCTATCTATCTATCTATCAATATATATATATATATATCCATCTTATCATTTAAATCTGTAGAACTTAAACAAATATATAATGCTATCAGTAAAATTAATGTCTTAGCTTTCATCTTTCATCTACTCATAATAACATAATTACATGCGGAAATAATAAATACAGTAGTGTCTATAGTAGTATCTTTTTTATATATCTTTTATTTTTTTACATTTAATGTTGGGAAAAAACGTCTCAGGTTACATATGTAACCATAGTTCCCTGAGAATAGGGAACGAGACACTGCGTCCTCTTGAGGGCACTATGGGAACGCCTTCAGCATGACCGGTCTCTGAAGCATGAATAAAAACACACAATGCACTTGACATTGGCAGGTGGAAGCCTATGACGTAAGCAAATGAGGGTATAAAAGGGCGCCTGTGAAACACGTCATTCTTGTAGAATCAATAGAGGAGACCTGGCTACACTCAACGCCAGAGGCAGTTAGTGATGCTCAAAAAGAGCCCAGATTCTCCTATTACTGCCCGAGACAGAGCTCTGAAGAGTGGAGGCCTCAACAGGACGACTCTCTAAACGAGAGGAAGCCTAACAACACTCAACCCTAGTTGGGGGGGCTCTTAAGAGTGGAGGTCTCAGCATAATGACTCTCCAAAGCGAGAGGAGACCTGACTACACTCAGCGCTAAAGACAGCTAGTGAGGCTTACAATAGAGCCTACATACTAATAGTGCTGTCCAAGAGGAGCTCTGGGGAGCGGAGGCTCCAGCAGAATGACTCTCTTAAATGAGAGGAAGCCTAGCAACACTCAATCCTGGTTCAGGAGCTCTTAAGGGTGGAGGTCTCTGCATAACGACTCTCTAAAGTGAGAGGAGACCTGACTACACTCAGCGCTAGAGAAAGCTAGCAAGGCTCACAACAGAGCCTACACACCAATAGTGCGGTCTAAGCAGAGCTCTGGAGAGCGGAGGCTTCAGCAGAATGACTCTCTTAAACGAGAGGAAGCCTAGCAACACTCAATCCAGGTAGGGGAACTCTTAAGAGTGGAAGTCTCAGCATAACGACTCTCTAAAGCGAGAGGAGACCTGACTACACTCAGCGCTAGAGATAGCTAGTGAGGCTCACAATAGAGCCTACATTCTAATAGTGCTGCCTCAGCGGAGCTCTGGAGAGCGGAGACTTCAGCAAAAGGCACTCTCTTAAATGAGAGAAAGCCTAACAACACTCGATCCAGGTTAAAAAATACACTTGTTTTTTTTTTTTTATCTCGCAAAGCGCCCCTAGGGGGCATCGACGCATATCTGCGCTCGCGCCTCCCTTTGATGTCAGCATAATTAGCATGCTTATACCAATGGATGCGGGCTGAATATGGTTTATTCCATGCCTACATGATCTCACTATGAAGATCTGGAAGGAATGGGAGGCTCACGGGAGCTGGGAGGTTATGCCAGAGAGAGATCGCTCATCAGGTCTACTGCAAGCCACTCCCCCTTTTCGTGCCTACACTGTAGGGCTTCATAACCTCCAGCAGCTCTACATACGCAGGGTAGACAAGCTGAGAAGACTCATCAGCCCACCATGAGCCAGCAGAGCACTTCCTGCTGGATCAGAATATGTAAGAGACAATTCATCTTCCTCCAGCAGTTTAATCTCATCAGCCGCTGTCGAGCGCAACATATTAATTCCTACCGCAGACTCATCAGTGAGCTCCATCTGCGATCCCCACGACCTCAGTCTTCTCACTACCTCAGCAGCGGCTGGACCCGAGCCGCGGGGGGCAGATGATTGCCCCAATTCTCTCGAGAAAAGGGACATACGAGAGCGGAGTTTTCCCAGAGAGAAAAGCTCACAATGCGCGCACTCCATTCCCTCGAGAACAGAGCGCACGTGCTCTTCGCCCAAACACATAACGCACAAATCGCGTGTGTCATCTGGTGTCAGAAAACACTGACACGGATCAACACACCTCCTAAGGTGTTTCTCAACAGACATAATTACTCACACTTCAGAAACAAAGTCCCCTGAAGACAAAAAGAGGATGACGTATACCACAGGCGCCCTTTTATGCCCGCAGACGCTCATTTGCTTACGTCATAGGCTTCCACCTGCCAATGTCAAGTGCATTGTGTGTTTTTATTCATGCTTCAGAGACCGGTCACGCTGAAGGCGTTCCCATAGCCCCCTCTAGAGGACACAGTGTAGAAGTTCCCTTCGGAAGGGAACAGCATTTTGCTGCAATACTGCCACCTACTGGGCTGGAGAGTCTACCAGATTCAGTACAGGCACTGAATTTTTTCTGTAGCATTTACGTGATATTGATATTTCATTTTTTTACATTTACATTACATTTATTGTCAATACTGGTATCTATCAACATCCCTACAGCCAATCACAATGGATTTTGCCATTTCTGCATTCCATATGCATCAGATAGTTCTATTGAGAATAAGAATTAAGACTTAAAAAGTCATTGTGATTTTTCTTTCACATACTGTATCTCATCCACTGAGCTTGTCTCCAATAATAACCCTCATTTGAATGTATTTCTATATGTCATGTTTCAAAGGTACAATATGCTTTTTTGTCATTATCAATCTAATTCTACAGAAAGTGCCAAGTTTTCAGTATGGCTGACTTCTTCTACACAGTCTTTGTGGGAGTAACAATGACAGCGTTTCTCCAGAGCTGAGGCCATCCAACTGAATCACAGCTCTGGCCAAATAGCCTGGCACTGAGATCTGCCCCACATCAATGCCAGGCTGGCCAGCGCTGCCACAGCTGGGGTGAAAGAGGAGCACGGTCAACAATTACAAAATTACTACCACTGTTGCTCATGTATCTCAGTCTGTTTCTTACTCTTTTGTTACTACGTGTGCTCATTATCTCTTCTACAGTTTCCGTACCTCTCACATTAACACTCTCACAATAATTAAGCTTTGAATTTAGCATCTGTCCCCTTTTTTCTGCATTTAAATCCATAATTCACAACAATCGTACATGAGACCTTCTTAATATTTAAACTGTTTATCGAAGAAAGGGATGAGATTAGATAAATAGTCTCCTGCTTCTCAGATATTTCTCCAAACAAAACAAAAGTCTCAAACAACGTCTCATCTGATAATCAAGATTCTCGCCAATACCTTTCCAGACTGAATGCTTTGAACTTTAATATCCACATTCATTGTACAGCTCTAAACTCAGCGTATGCCAGCAATTTTATCATTTCAGTCTATTTTTATTTCTCCTCAAGGAAAAATATGTGCGAAAAAAAGTGTTGTTTAAACAAAAAATGACTGAGATATCCAATAAGTTCTTTGAAAAAGCAACCTCTGTGCTATATATTTCTACTTTGGCTATAGATAAAGCTATAGACAACATATATTCTCAGTGTCTGGAAAAGCCTATAAACCGCTGTAGACACACATGCATTAACGGTGAGCCCTATCCCATTACTTATTTTTAAATCACAGATAAACGCAATAAATACTTGGAAGGCTTGAGGAAATCTGATTAGTGATTTCATACGCCTCAACAGCCAGTTCCAGGATGTGACACACTCTTTGTGTACTAGTAAACCAGATGCCTCTCATCAGCGGGCTCTTCTGAAAACCTCACGTTATACCACAGATACGTAAAGACACATTAAAAGAATGTGGACATGAAAGTAAAACACTCCAACATGGCATCCCTCCATGAACCACATGCATTGGTCATTTGAATGAGCCATGAGTGTTCTTCATTGCTCTCCTGCCCGCCATAAAACAGCCATAATCCGAGCCGTCACACGAAACCAGAACTATTAATAGCAGCTAATTGATGCCATAGACGGCGAGGCTCAATGTCCAAGCAAGGCCAGATGAGGGACACGGAACCGGCTGCCACAGTTTAGACAAGCCGCTCTCGGATGGGATTACACAACAGGATTACACTGACGGCATGTGTCTGCTCCAAACCATCTATCTATCTATCTATCTATCTATCTATCTATCTATCTATCTATCTATCTATCTGTCTGTCTGTCTGTCTGTCTGTCTGTCTGTCTGTCTGTCTGTCTGTCCGTCTATCCGTCTATCCGTCTATCCATCTATCCATCTATCTCTTTATCAATCTATCTATCTATCTATCTATCTATCTGTCTATCTGTCTGTCTGTCTGTCTGTCTGTCTGTCCGTCCGTCCGTCCGTCCGTCCGTCCGTCCGTCCGTCCATCCATCCATCCATCCATCTATCATTCCATCCATCCATCCATCCATCTATCTATCTATCTATCTATCTATCTATCTATCTATCTATCTATCTATCTATCTATCTATCTATCTATCTATCTATCTATCTATCTATCTATCTATCTATCTATCTTGTATATGAGTATATTCCTGAGTAAATATGTTTGGGTGTTTTTTGTGTGTATTGTTTGTTACGGACCGTGCATGTGTCAGAATTAAATGCGCATTAAAATCTGCCGCCAAATATTATGAGGCCAACATGTGTGAGCATGGTCTGTTTTCCACAACCTTATTTTGATTGAATCAAGTTGTTTTTCTCATTTTTTCCCTCCTGCCAGCCAATCAAATCTCTGGCCTTATGGGAACATATGAGCAGCATACAGCTGTGCATGCCTGGGCAGCACAAACAAGTCGTGTAAGGAATTAAACCAGATTTCATTTCAGTTTAAATCTACAGGCTTAAGATTAGTTTAGCCCATTTCTTTGTCCTCTGTATCCAATGAGAAAACAAGATTTTAGCATTTTGTAAATATCCCGTTTAAAAAATATTAAAAACTCCTGTTGTTTTGATGATGTAATAAAAGGCCTGTGTGTATCAACTATTGCACACATATGAAAAACAAAAATAAACCTTTTTGTAAGACGAGATGAATCCAAACAAGATCACACCATCCTTTTAGACCAAGAGCAAATGGTAAAAAAATGGCAATATATATTTTATATGAATATTGATTTTATTACAGTAATACTGATCTAATAACAATCAATAATTTCTATATTAATTCTAGGATATTAACTATAGAAAATCATAAAGTTATTCTGGCTGCTTTTGTATTTTATCTATAAAAGGCTACAATAAATATCTCCAGTCAGTTGACTTCATAATTTTCTATCATTCTGGATGTTTCGTGATGTGATCTCGGTGCTCTAAAATGCTTGCCAGAAAACCACAAACCACACGGAGAAACATAATTCAAATTCAGCTGTCTGGCTATCATTTTCTAACTTAGATGTTAGTGCTGAGGAAACTGAGAGAGAGAGAGAGAGAGAGAGAGAGAGAGAGAGAGAGAGAGAAAGCTCCCTTGGGTTCTCCATGAAGCTTGTGCAGTGAGAGCATGTGCATACAGTTCAAACTATCAAATATGATCGAATTAAAACCTTTGAACCATATGACACAAGAAAAATGAACAGCTGAAACATTTAGCCTTTTATTTTGTTCATTTGCTTTGTTTTGTTTTTTTGTTGCCAACCAATGTGGTGCAATTATGCGGTTGCATTTGCTTCACTTAATAACCCTTTCCGATTATGTAATGTTTTAATTACAATTTTACACAGCCTATTTTATTTCCCTTAGTCTTTTGGATGGATGTCAGGACTGAAGAGGAGACGGCAGAGGGAGGGAGGGGTTAGGAGGAGGAGGAGGGTGCGTGTTGAGATCTCGGAGTAGACAGACAATCGTGCGCGCGCGTGTGGAAGCGGACCGGACCGGACCGTGCGTGTCCCCCAGGTGACCTGCCAACTCCAGCTCATCTCACTGACCGCGTCATAATCAAGCTCGATGCGTCATAAACGCGATCGTTGCGTCACACGCGGCCAATAATACGCTTTAAAATATTGTAAGAGCAATGAACTCATTGAACTCTAGCCCGACCCTGACTCTCTGAAAGCGTTTCAAATATACGATTTGGTGACCAACTATATATATATAATATATAATGCGAGATGCCTACAGAGCATGCGATTCTAACACACACACACACACACACGCGCGCGCGCAGGTGTATGGCAACCGTACCTTCCAGCCGGCGGAGCTATTGCTGTCTCCTTTATCCTTGAAATAGGGCACAAAGCGCACCATCCAGTCGTAGATTTGCGACAGGGTGAGCCTTTTCTCGGGGGTGCTCTCAATGGCACGCGTGATCAGATCTGCGTACGACTGGTTGCCCCACGCGTTCCGGCGCGACGACTTGGTTTTGCGCAGCTGGCCGGCCACATCCAGCACGGCGCCGGACATGCACGCAGGAGCGGCCGCGATAGGCGCAGGGGCGCCGGCTGGATGCTTGAACTCCGTCGGCGCCCCTCCGCTCCGGCACGCCGGCACGTTGCCCGGCTCCACTTTGACCGGCATCGCGTGGCTCTCCTCCTCCGGACACGGCAGCGGCCAGGTGCACGACCTCGGGCGGCAGTGCGGCTCATAGTCGGCGTCCAGTTCAACCTGATGCGCGTCTATCCCGCTGCTCTCCATCATTAACATGCTGCTTTTGAGCGTCACAAAGCAAGGTCAAGGGGAAAAGCAACAATGCACCCTTAAATCCAGTGAGGGTGGACTGTGTGGGGTTCTCTCTGTCTGTAGTGTTGTTTTTACAGCAAATGCAAAACGTGAATAAACGCAGAAGCACCGGGATCCGTGAATAGACTGCTCATTCTCGTGTCTCTGGTGTACTAAACGCGCAAAAGCATCCAATGCATCACGATGTGCAACAGTCTGTCTTCCATATTACTGAACAATTCAGTCACACGCAAGCGGGTGTCCGTAGGGCTGAGGTGCTGAAATCACACACCCATCACTGAAGCGTCTCGCGCATGCAAAGTCCCTTTAATCGCGCGCTCGCACCAACTGTTGATTGCTTTGACAGAAGGTCTGACAGACACGCTTGTAAATCTATCTCATCAAGAAGGGCGAAATCAATTGACTTCCTCTGGAGTCTGGCCACAGTTTCCGTTTGTCTGGAGCTCTCCCGTCCCTTTTTTTCTCTCTCTCTCGGCAGATTTATAAGCGGTCTCTCTTCGCACGAGCGCAGTCACTGTTCCTGATAGTAGACACGGCGTGAATGGAGCCGCGCGATTCAGCCGCGTCTTCTTCCAATTGTGATCTTCTCCACGCGTTTCCCACCCCCCCCCCTTTTCTTTGCGTTAGATAAAATATTCAGACTAGCATTCCTTCCACATCGGTTCACGCCTGTTTGCGGATGACTAGACTGGGCTGTAGCGGCGGATAAATGCTGCTATCAGATAATTGGACGGCGCTTGAATCAAGTCACTCCCTCCAGAACAGGTTTATCCGGGGGACGCGCATCTTCTACCACACAACATGCATGCCTCTTTAGACAGATTTAAATGTGCAGAATTTCCTTGCAAGTCCATCTCTTATGGCAATTTCTTTTAACATTTATTCCAACTAGTACACTGTAAAAATTATAATAAAACGAATTATTGGAGCAAGTTTTACAAGACAATATTGTGTTCAAAGTTCACATGTATTTTAATGTTATTTGCTGTTTCTTTGTAATCAACTGTAAATTTGCTAGCAGCTTCTGAATGAAATTTTTTTTATTTATTACTTTTTCAATTCCTAAGTGATCTGACATCTTTCAGTTTTATTATCTGTATACACTAATATTGAATCCAATATAGGCCTAATATAAGTCAAGTGAGATTAACAAACTGTTGCTATTTCCAAATGGAATAAACATTGGAGTCTAATAAACAGGTCGTCTAGCAATACCTGTCAGAATAGTTATGAATTGGTATTAGGAAAGATTAGGTACAATCAGCTGGAATAGTCCATATAAAAATGAATGGGTACATTTAACTGATTTGCATACTAAGTGAATATGGGGATCTGTGGAAAATATGTTATTGGCAAAAATTGTCATTTGTTAGATGTTAAAAATAGTTGATGACGTGTAGCAAAAGAATAAGTGTGAGGCGTAAGCAATTACTTGTAACATATGCAATAGATGCTAGTAATATAGTACCCTTAATAATTAGGTCACACTTTATTTTAAGGATCAATTCTCGCCCCTAACAAACCCTTAACTGTGACTTTTGCCTTAAAACATCTCAATGTGATGCTTTATTAATAGTTAGTAAGGTAGTTACTAACTATTACTGTGTGTGTGTGTGTGTGGGATGGGTGTTTATGTGGTTTATGAGGACACATTTGTATAATGACATGGGTATGACATTAGTATTACAAGGAGAAGGTGATTTATGAGGACATTTTCAGTGTCCCCATAATTCAAAATGTTTATAAATCATACAGAGTGAGTTTTTTTGGAGGGAAATAGAAATGCAGTCTCCTGTGAGGGCTAAGTTTAGGTGTAGGGCAATAGCACATACAGTTTGTACAGTATAAAAACCATTACGCCTATGGAGAGACCCTGTAAACCATAAAAACCAACATGTGTGTGTGTGTGTGTGTGTGTGTGTGTGTGTGTGCGTGCGTGCGTGCGTGCGTGCGTGCGTGCGTGCGTGCGTGCGTGCGTGCGTGCGTGCGTGTGTGTGTGTGTGTGTGTGTGTGTGTTTGTAGGTGTGTGTGTGTGTGTGTATGAATGCATATAAACTGGTGAATAATGGAAATGTCCAAGCAACTTGCCATATAATTCCAGATTTTCCACTGAATTTATTTCCAATGTAATGTTCATATTCAGAAATGCAATCAAACCTGTTGCGTTGACAGGCGGAGGGATGTGAGCTGAGTGGCCATGCATGCATTTAACACGGCTTTACTGCCCACATGATGATAGTTCCCAGTGAAAACGCTCGAGAGCGGCTATTCATGGATGAGTGTCAGTAGATAATCTCCACCCAACATCATATTATCTATGAGAGACGCCGCAGCGCCAAAAACACTCTGCCAAGCGTGCTTCGGATGAGGAGGGGTGCATTTCTTTTGGAAACGAAGGCTCTTGGCAATCGCTTCTCTTGTCTGTGAACAAGTGTGACATTCAGTGCGCGGCTCGTGTGTGACTTGCTGATAAATCGACCGAGGGGATTCCGCCCACGCCGCGAGCCACAGCGCGCCTATCAGATTCTATCGAATCTGACAGGGAGAGGGGCCAGTGGACACGCTCCGCCAATCACCTCCCGCCGCCAGACGCTTCTCCACGCTCATTGGCTATGCCGCGGCACAGGTGCGCCTTGCCAATCTGGATGTATAAAAGCCGTTACCCCTTTATGGGTGGAAAATCCCCCAACGGTGACGTAACGGTGGACCATTGACAGCCGGTCCGGTCGTCAATGGCAACCTAATCCTACAGTGCTCTGTAGTGGAATGCTTTCGTCGTGATTAAATGCTGCTTTTACAACACAAAATGTGGGAAAGCGAGGGAGAGCGAGGGGTACATGCAGAGGAAGGTAGGGATAAGAGAGAGAAATGCTGTAAATGAGAACAAACAGAGGTTTAATTCGCAACACATGGGCCTGTGGTTTTGGAAAGCAGATTTTTTTGCACAACAATGAAGTTGTAACAGGAATGTGGTGTGACTCGTCCAGCATGGAATGAAAACACTGAGCCTGAGCCAGCTGAACAGAGTTAATGGCGTATTCGCCTCCGCTGTGAGAGAGCCCAGTGCAAACACACACGGCCGGGGCTAGTTGTCACAAGGGCTTTAAACATTTATTGTCGACCGTCTAATTACGCGAATGTGAGTTTTCTCTAGTGTGTAGGTTTCAAACACTTAGTTCCAAAACACCTTCAATTATAATCGTTTTGTGTGAATTCCGTCCACTAAACCAACATTTCAGTAGGCTATCATTATTGTATTGCAGTTGTGTAAGCATAAAGCAAGTAAATGCAATAAAAATTACGCCAACATACATTCAGAATAGTGCTGATAGTGGCTAATTTTGGAGATTTTGCAGTTTCTTTAAACCAAAACCATGGTTTAAAATATATATATATATAATTAATATTTTTTTTATATAATTGATTTGTTAAATCATGGTCGTACCACATTACATTTTTAAATTTGTTAAGGCCACAGCCAAATCATCTATTTAGAAAAACACTTAAATCGCATAATTAAAAATCTGAATATGAATTTATGTGTACATAACATTCTTAATGATCAAACAACTACAATATATATTTTTTGTATTTTTAAATATGTTCTTTTTATTTAGTTTAATTTTATTAAGTTTCATTTAACTTTTTTATTACAAAATAGTTTTTACTGTTTCGTTTCACTGACAGGTTCCATCGAGTTCCAATGAATACAATAGAGTTTGAAAATATGCCCCGCTATTTTGTCCCAAAAGGGTAAAACAAATAAATAAATAAACAAGAAGTCCTTGAAATGTGAAATTGTGGACAGGTGGAATCATTATTTAGACAACATTGTGTAGCCTTTGACTGATGCAACCTGGCTTCTATGAAACATGTCTAAAGCACATCAACATACCTGAGTGTCAGACATTTTCCTAGCTGACGCATACTGCTAATTGGCTAATCTAATGTGACCCACCTTCACAGCTTCATTTGTAATTGTGATTTAGTTACTTAAATGTTAAACTCCTTTTTTTCGAGTGGTAAAGAAGCTTAGACTTGATCCTGCCTCATTGGTCTAAGCTTATTATTAGCAGGCCCACACAGAATCAGCACCTGGAGATTCCACAGAATATCCTGCAGAGAAGGAATATTGTTCACATAGTTCTACAAACTCCTCCTCCTTACATAATCTTTTAGCTAATTCCACAATGCTGCCAGGAAGAGTGTGTCTAGTTCTCTTAGCTTGGTTAACACATTCTACTAGAGGTAAAATGGTGTTTATGACGTTTGGTAGAATATTTGAACATGGAAAGACAACTCTTAAAAGTAAACTCTTAAAAAATAAAGGTTCTATATTATTACACTTTAAGGGAAAAAATTCTGGGTTAAAAGCAACTAGTAATATGGCAGGGGGAGGGGCCAGGGGGCCATCTGTTTTGACACAGATTTTTGGTTAATTGTTTAACCCAACCTTCTGGGTGGTTTATTTAACTAAACTAGTGTTTGAAAATGTATATAATTCTTGCTTAAAATGAACCTAAAATAAATCAGGAATGAACATTTATTAATATGTTCAATAAATGGCAATTTCTTAACAAGTTGAATAAATAATAATTAAATAATACACTTTTTTTAAATAATTTTTAATACTTGTTTTAACCTTTTGATTATTACGGATGCCTCTATTAATTATGTGTCTGATTTTTTTAATTTACAACCTATTTTGGGTTGATTTTAAACCAGCCATATAGTATTTTTTAACAATAGTTGAGTTAAATAAAACTAGCCAGAAGGTTGGGTTTTACACTTTTTACCCAATCGCTGGGTTTGTCCATATTTCACTCAGTTTTTTTGAGAGTGTGGCATTGATTGTTCCATGAATAACCTTTAACATCAGCCTTTAACAACATTCTATTCCACAAAAGGTTCTTTATAGCGAAAAAGATTCTTCAGATTTGTTAAATATTCTACACATTAATAAAAAAATATATTATTTTAAGAACTGTTCACTGAAAGTTTTTTTTGAGGAACCAAAAATGGTTCTTCTTTGGCATTTTTGTCAAAACCCCTTTTTGGAACCATTATTTTTACCAATGCAAGCTAGTCAAAACAACGTGACTCTGTGGCAGTTGCTCATTTATCAGATTCATTTTGGCACGATTAGTAGTATACATTAATTTTTACATGAACACTTTTAAAAGTACAAGTTATTCCCAAGATTAAGTATTTGAATAAATATCCAAGGGACCAAGTCAACGCTTCTTTATTTCATCATTGTTTAAAGATATACAGCATTGGGTCGGTTTGCCCTGAAGCAGAGTTCTTCAGAGCACAAACCTTTCAGGCAACCAACAGCCCCAGACTGAAAACCACTGCTGATCGTGGTGTCATGATGAATTTATATGCAGTAATACACAAAAAAATTCATTCTTGAAAAAACGTTTTCTCCTTCTCATGTTAAAATCCATCTGTCATTGTTTAAAGACGGAATCCTGTAGGCTGCACATCCAGCAAACAACCCTTCTGTAACCTCAGCTGAGCTTTCAGGAGCTATCACACTATCTCTGCATAGCAGATCTTCCATCTTTAATTGCTCTTCTCTTGCTAATGCTGACACTTACGCTCAACACTCACCGAGGTGATAGAGAATTTCTTTGACAGCAAATTAAAGGAAGTAAGCATGCAATTGCTGTTGGGTTTGAAGCGGGCCTCAAGCGTTCAAATCAGAGCTCTGTCAGTGAGATTACACTGCGCTCAAACCAGGGGTCCGTCACAGGGAGGCAAAACTAGGCCATCAAATAAATATGCTTAAAATGATTTACAGCAAGATGCATGATTGCATTGTCCCCAACCCCACTTCCTGCTCTCTTCCTATATTTGTGTCTCTGTCACACTCCCTTTTGTACTTTTAATTAGTGATGTTTGCTGAGGCTGTTGCTCATCTTTGGTGCTTATTTTGTGCTATAGACACCGGCTTATTTAGAGAATGTAGTCAATATCTGGTATGCTATATCTAAATCAGTGTTAGTGATGTTAAACTTGTTAACTTATGTCTATCACAGCATCTCACCGTGGCGTTGAACTCATGCGGTGTATGAGACAGCATGAGCCGTTGAGGCATTAATGTATTTTAAACATTAAGGTCAAGGTCAAGGTCAAGGTTTCTTTATTTGTCACATAATAAATTATACAGGGTATAATCAGAAGTGAAATGTAAATCAAATCAGGTCCGCTCAGTGGACAGTGCAAAATAATAAAAATAAAATTTATATAAAAGTAACACAACACAAGAGCATATACAGTATATGGTAAAAAAGAGAAATAAGAGTAAAATGTGCAATGGAATAAAAAGTGCAAAACAATAAGATGTGCAAAACAATAAGATGTGCAAAAAACAGTGTACTGGGTCTTAATAAATAGTAATATGAATAAGAGGGATGTGCAGACGGGTTGTTCAGGGTATGTACACAAAGCAGCAATACAGGTGATGAGAATATGGATGTTTTACAGTTAACAATCTTGTAAGTGTTTATGAGACTGGGTTTGTGTTAAGGAGCCTGATGGCCTGAGGGAAGAAGCTCCTCCTCAGTCTCTCAGTTTTTGCCATCATGCTCCTGAAGCGCTTGCCAGATGGCAGTAAACGGAAAAGATGGTTGCCGGGGTGAGTTGAATCTTTGAGGATTTTAGCAGCTCTGCTTTTACAGCGTTTGAGGTAGATGTCCTGCAGAGAGGGGAGAGCCGACCCTGAGATGCGCTCAGCTAAGCGCACGACTCTCTGTAGAGCTTTGCAGTCCTGGTTTGAGGAATTACCATACCACACTGAGATGCACTGAGTCAATACACTTTCTATGGCCCCTGAATAGAAAGTTTTCAGGATAGCTGGTGAGACCCTGAATTTCCTCAGCTGTCGCAGATGGTACAGTCTTTGCCTGGCTTTCTTAACCTGTGTTTGAATGTGTGTAGTCCATGTCAGGTCCTCGGAGATGTTTACACCAAGGTACTTGAAGCTACTCACCCTCTCCACAGGGGTCCCACTGATCATAAGAGGAGTGTAGGGCCGCTGCTGTCTCTTCCTGAAGTCTACAATCAGCTCTTTAGTTTTGCTCACGTTCAGAGAGAGACAGTTGTCCTCACACCATGATGTGAGTCTCTCCACCTCATCCAAGTAATGCGTATCCTTAATGCGTATCCTGTGTCCAAATCCTCTCTCTCATTCACTATTTACTAGAGTTCACTTAACAGAATAAGTCATCCACCAAACGGATATGAGTCAGATTTGCTAAAATATCAGCTACCTGTTTAAATTAAGGTATAAAAAAACATATGGTCTCTTTTGGTCTTAAGTCCATCTCAGGAACGGCACTCCAGTGGTTTGAGTCTTACCTCTCAGTTAGGTCGTTCAAGGTATCTTGGAAAGTTGAGGTGTCCAATATAACTACTGGGGTGCCTCAGGGCTCAGTTATTGAACCTCTTATCTTCTCTGTCTACATCACTAGATTCTGTTATTCAGAAACATGGGTTTTCATATCACTGCTATGCTGATGACACTCAACTATACCTCTCATTCTAGCCTGATGATCCGACGATAGCTGCTCGCATCTCAGCTTGTCTAACAGACATCCAGACTGGATGAAGGACCATCAACTTCAGCTCAAACTTGCCAATGCAGAACTGCTTTAGGTTCCATAAAACCCATTGTTTCATCCATCCAGTTAGGCACATCAACCATAACTCCTTCAAAAACAGCCAAAAATCTTGGAGTTTGGGAGTTGATTTTCTCAGAACACATTGGTAAAACTGCCCGGTCCTGCAGATTTGCTTTATTCAAAAGCAAGAAGATTAGGGCCTTTCTTTCGGAGCATGCTTCACAACTCCTTGTTCAAGCTCTTGTTTTGTCCAAGCTCGACTATTGCAATGCTCTCTTGGTTGGTCTTCCAGCCAGTTCTTTCAAACCTTTACAGTTAAACCATAATGCGGCTGCAAGATACATTTTTAATGATCCGAAAAGAATGCACGTCACACCTCTTTTTATTAATCCGACTGCCTAACTCAATCCAAGCAGCTGAGTCCTTAGCCATCTTCAAGAATTGGCTAACAACACATCTCTTACATCTTTATTTGACCCTTTAACTCTAGCACTCTCTATTCTAAATATATTCTTAACACTAACACTAGTTTTCTAAACTTTAGCATTTTATCTATTTGTTTTGTTTTTATTTGTAATACAATTAACAAAAGCAAAAAAGCCCTCTAACACTAGATTGCTCTATTTTTTATATTCTATCAGTTTTTATTTTTATTTATTATATAATAAAAAAACTTGCTATGTATAGGTATAAAGCTAATTGACACTTGATATAGCACTTGCATATCATTGCTCTTTTGTTGATTTCGATTGCTTCCATTGTCCTCATTTGTAAGTCGATTTGGATAAAAGCATCTGCTAAATGACTAAATGTAAATGTAAGTCAGTGCACCTATGTGCAAAATGTGCAAAATACTCACATTTTCTTACGAAATGTCTAGATTTTCTTCTTGCATCTCTTGTCCTAATTAGTTTAATAACATCCTCTTCACTTTTCTTTGATTTGCTGGCTGCTCTTACTCTTTAATCACGTTCTATACCCCCTTTCCTTGAACTTCAACATGTTTTTAATTAATAAATGTTGGCGCCTGTATGATTTACTGCTCCTAAATATATATGTCATTACATTTTATAATGATATTATTACCAGCCTATTTGAGATATTGCAAACTTTTGGTACCATCAGGATGCCTTGGAGGGTGTTACATGATAATATTGCCATAAACACTGACATAAAACACACAGTTATGTACATAACCAACCTGATCCCGTTGGTGATTTTGTATGAGTTTTTGGTCACGGTTTTGTTTGGGGACCAATTCTCACTATTAACTAACTGCTAACTATGGATTTTGCCTCAATACACTCCTAATGTGATGCTTATTGATAGATAGAAATGTAATTTTTAAGTTGGTCATACAGAATAAAGCATGAATGTGTGCTTTATAAGTGCTAATGAACAGCCAATATGCTGGAAATATGCCGGGTAATAAGCAACTAGTTTATAGTGAGAATTGGTCCATAAAACAAAGTGCAAATTTAAAACTGAAATCACACAAATCACAAAAGTATTACCCAAGAGAAATCACACAAAAATGAACAAAAAAATAAATGTAAATAATAATAATAAAAATAACTAAGCACTCACAGTGGAGCATATGTAGATTGTATGAAATGTTTTGTTTTAATCAGATTGAATACGAAATCACCATCTATTCGCCAAAACACATAGTTATGAATTGCAAAGCAAGTGTGTTGATGACTAAAATAAGAAGAAACATAACTATTTAAAGCTTGAAGTGCCTTATTTATGCAGCTCAAGTATCATGAGTTGGGATTGCAAAAATACTAGGCATGTACTTATTTGCGTACTTATGCACTATTCTATGCTGTTTTCGTATCAGTAGTCTGATTAGTGTGTGTTCACATTGAACATTCTAAGAACAAAAAGTATTTCAAATGTCTATGCACTTAATTAATCGGAAAAAAATGAAGCATGGAATGTTGATCATTGCATGCATTCGACTGTGGCAAACTCCAGTGTTGATTGACAAGGTAACTTTACATAATTAATACACTAGTACATAATGCAAAGTGAAGTGAAGGTTACTTTGGAAATGTAATAGGTTACAGATTACAAGTGACCCTGCTTAAAATGCAATAAGTAGTGTAACTATTTCAGTTACTTTATTAAAGTAAACTGATTACACTTGATTGACTTTTAATAAATTTCTAACAAAGGTTTTCAACTGTTAATCATTTGGAAACATTTAAAGCAGGAAGGTTTAACATTACATTCATACTCAACACTGATTACTCTCAGAATTTCAAAATCCTTCATCACTTAAATTAATATTATACCAAATTTATGTTTAAGCACAACCACCACAAAATCAGACTTTAGCACCTCTTTTACTTCATTCTGAGGTAAATACATATTTAAAATCATAAGATACTGTCTTTGAAATCCCATCTTTGCATAGTTATGACAGGAAACAATGGCATCTAACAACGCTTTTGTTAAAAACAAAACAAAAAAAGCATATGCATATGCATAAGTCCAAATAGGAAATAAAGCAATTATCGACTAAGCATGTTTCCTAAACTCCTGAAACATTTATGTCTCGTATTTTAGAGCAGTAAATGCAGTTTGGGAAAGAAATCAATCAAATCTGTATGTGTGTGAAAATATTCAGATGTGAAAAATTATTTGTTAACTGTAATTTAGTAAATCAGTGTAATTGTATCAGTGCAAATGTAACTGTATCAGTTACATTTGCATCTATTTTGTAATTAAATCATGTAATTCCAAGTAACTAGTTACTCCCCAACACTGTGCATAGAATTAGTGCATAATGTATAGTGCATAATTTGGGACACAACTGACTTTTTCTAAAGATTTTCCAAAACATTCTCCCATTGGTCAGACAAACAAATAATGGGCCCAAAACCCGAAAAAATGAGTTTTAACTGTGGCATATTGGTTTGATCTACTGCTGCTATGTCTGGTTGATCAGGATTCCCCAACAAAATCCAGTAATTAAAAAAAACACCACAAAGCTGCTGTGTTTAGGGAAATTTGGGCAAGTTAGCAAGTGTTAACAGTTAAAACTCATTTTTCGTCCTTCCTGATGCGTCCTTAAGTTCCCTTTACCACTGCCTCGTTTTCTGGCATTCTCCCCCCCCCCCTCCCTCCTCCCTCTCTCTCTCTTTCTCTCTCTCTCTTTCTCTCTCTCTCTCTCTCTCTCTCTCTCTCTCTGTCTCTCTCTCTCTCTCTCTCTCTCTCTCTCTCTCAGCTTGCTGGTGTTGCGTTACATAAGTCATAGTTTTAGATTGTTTGTCTGAGTGGGGCGGTTGGGTGTTCCTGCACCGACAGGGCCGATGGCCATCCCAGGAATGCGTCTCCTCCTCACACCTGGGACACCGCCAACAATGTGGCCTCCCAATGTCACCGCATGCAAGGAAGAGAGGAGGGAGGCAGGGGAAAGCGTTTGGCTCGGGGCTATGGGAGCCTGTCCAAAGAGAGAGCGCTGGGGCTCACTCCCTAAGGGTTGGCCTTCACACAATACTTTGACTAATACTTCCTGCTTGGATGCGTGAGTTGAGTCCCAGTTTCTTTCTTTTTTCCTTCTTGAGATCTGGAAACCACACTGGAGTATGGCCTCCTGCTTTATAGGGCTCACTTGCAGGATTTAGATCTGGAAGTGCACTTGGACTAGAGGAATGATATGATAAGACAGGGAATTGTTAGGATCTGACTGTCTAAGAGAGTGATTTAATGCACAAAATCCAACACGAGTGATTAATCTCACCCCTCGGCTGAGGAGGGGACTTCAAGGAGGAAGCAAGATGTAGCTGCATGTCTCCTACCATTCCTCCTCAGTGGTGTCGCCACGATAATCTTCCCTAGTTTACTGGCTTCACAAGCTGAAGTGGGAATCTGAAAGAGATGTACTGAAAGTCGCAGACATCTGGGAGAAAGAGTAATGCTCTACGAATATGCACGCACATGGGCTACAAGCAACACTGGTTAGATTTTCTACATTGTATTCTGAAATCTCTTTAACATTAGCAGAATTTCTCCACAGTTTTGCAGGGATTGTCTTTTTGACATTAATGTTACAATGAAGAAGAGCTCACACAGAAGTCACTTTTAATACAAGCAGCTTTCAACAAGTTCTGCATGACGATTTTGAACCTGTCGCAAAATTTGCATTGGGAAATATTTTGCCCTCATAGAGAATTCCCAATGTTATGAATTCCTATTGAAACGATTGGATTTCATCCAGAAGTTTGCAGAACAATGGTAGATGTGACTGCATCTTTGTTATAATGAGATATAACATCACAAATTCAATCTCAGCACTGCTGTGCTAGCAGACATAATTCCATTGCACCCTAGAATACTCAATTATGATTGGTCAGTTGCGCTCAGCTGTATTTCCTAATATATTAGAGTGGAGCATAAAAGCAGTCATAAGTAGCACAGGTATATTTGTAGCAATAGCCAAAAATACATTGCATGGGTCAAAACTATTGATTTTTCTTTAATGCCAAAAATCATTAGGGCATTAAGTAAAGAAAATGTTCAATGAAGATATTTTGTGAATGTCCTACCGTGAATATATCAAAAATAATTTTGGATTAGTAATATACATTGCTAAGAACTTCATTTGGACAACTTTAAAGGCAATTTTCTCATTACATATATTTGAATTTCCACTCTCAGATTCCAGATATTCAAATAGTTGTATCTCAGCCAAATATTGTCCAATCCTAACAAACCAAACATCAATGGAGGGGTTATTTATGTAAATTCTAACACTCTAAAACCGTTCATATTGTCAGTCAGAATATTTGCATATCTGATTGCAATCTGATCTAAACGATTGATTTTTCACACTGTGTATCACAACTGTTCAGATCTGATCTATGTGTCCCATGCATGGTGCTCTTTAATTTGACAGAATATCTGCATTGGTTTATAAGGACAACGAAACATCTGGTTTGCACTGCAGATGTCTTACAACATGTTGGCCTTGCAACATTATTATGTTTTTCAGTGGCAGAAACATATTAAACTGGAATGCGTGACTTTATTCTGTGTTGTCGTTACATACAGAGTTGAGTAGACCAGAAATATGTAGTTATTTTCTAGATGACTTGCACTTTACAACAACACAATCTAGTTTCTACAAACAGTGTCCGATGTGTCTACATTTTGTATGGTGCAACATTTGATCAGAGCGGTCAGACATTAACGGATTTCCAGATATGGGATTTGAATAGTTGTTTTTTTGTGCTGTTTACACTTGCTAAAAAACTTATTTTTAACACAAAATCGAACAAGGCTAAAGTGAATGACTAACGTGTTCCTTTCGATGCGCTCACATTAGCAACATTTCTGAGAAATGAAATGGGAAAAAGGTCAATAGTGTAGCGCTGTATAAAGCACAGCTCACAAAGTCACTTTCAAATCAAGCAGCTTTCTGTTGGCCAGTGTGGCGAATCCGCGTGAATCCGTTATGAAATCGTGGACATTTTTTTTGCCTCACATGAAAATCTTTTGAAATTTACGGCGCCTCACAATTGACGTGGGGAAAAATACACTATATCTTATCCACAAATGAATAATTCAAGATGTACTAATTTGTTCCCTTGTTTTAGTTCATTGAAAAGGAGGGAACAAAATAGTAAAACATGACCACTGTTTACTAAAACGAAGTGTGTGTGTGTGTGTGTGTGTGTGTGTGTGTGTGTGTGTGTGTGTGTGTGTGTGTGTGTGTGTGTGTTTAAAGACACTGATTCCAGTGATATCGCTCCTTATTTTTATTTTGTTTTGGGTATTCTTGGTAAACATACGTTAAGGTTCGATTTAATGGCTCCGACTTTTTATCATCCCCTCCCCAGGCATTCACGTCTGAATATTTACTTACGTTATGTTTCTGGCCGTAGAAAGCAAAGACAGGAACATGCATGCAAACTTGTATTACAGACTTTTGGAGGCTTGATAAGTGTGTTGTGAGAAGATCCTCTGAGCGGGACATGACAGAACATACAGATGGAGTGTGGCGTGCTGACAGCGGTGTGTGTGTGACCTCGCGAGTGCATCCTGACGGCGGTGTGTATGACATGAAGGTGCGGGGCCAGCGGAGTGTCAGCAGGTGTTGTGCAGAGTTCTGCCTGGTTGCATCAGACACTGAGTGAGTGAACAGGAGATGACAGGCCCTCAACGGCCCTTCACTCAACCTGTCACGCGAGGTCACCTGCAGCCCCAGGCGCTCATCATTCACACACACAGAGTTACACAGAGTCACAGACATATCAGCCATCAATGGAGGAATCAAAAGAATATTAAAGAGCTGTTTCAAGCTAATGTCTGCACTGTATGGATGGATTACTGTTGATTACCACAGACAGTAATTTAGCTGAGAATGAATATTTAAAAGGTTCTGCTGTTTCAGAAGTGTAACACATTGATTAAAGCCCCTTGGAAACAATGTGGTTTCTGATTTGACTCACCTGAGACTGTTGTTGGCATTGGAAAGTGGGTCCGATCCTCTATTGTGGGAGTTTTCAAACTTTCTGATGACACAGACCCCAGATTTTATTATCGCTTCAAGAGGCATGTAGCTCTATACAGTAGTGGTTACTATGATTTCTCTCTATGTATCACTTTATGAGAAGATACACTGTAATGGATCAGTTAAGGTGCTAGGTTCGCTACAGGGGGGCAAATAATTAAGTAAACCACATTAACAAAAACAGACAGACCAGGAAAATGACTTGAAGCTGTCTTCTTTTAATTTAAAATAAATTGAATGAAAATATGAAATGACAATAAGAGAAAACAATTAAAATAACACCAAGAAAATTATCTCTTTTCTTCCTCTTCTTTTTGTTTGATACTAAGTTTGAGCCCCTTTGATATTTAACTTCTATTTTTGAATTTATTTTTGGTTTGTTTCCTTATTGATTGATTTACTTTTATCTCTAACCTTTTTCTAGATTCTTATGAGCTTTTCTTTATTGGGTTACTGGTCTGAGTTAGAACCTCTAACCCACCACAAAAAAACAATTACAATAAATCACTCCAGGAAAATAACAAATTAAAATAGTACAACAGTCAAATTCAGTAAATGAAAAGTTCTCAGTACATAGAATAAGTGTGAACGTGGAAAAAAACACTGTCCTTTGAATCCAAACGATGAATCCAGTGAGCACAAGAGTCTCCTTGTGTAATGCAAATTGTTCAATAGTGCAAAGAAAAATAGTGTGGTGATCAGTGTTGAGGAATACCAGGAACGGATGAATTCCGCTTGCGATAATGGATAAATCACTGATCACTTGAGTCGCAGGATTTTCTTCAAGATGTCTCTCAGGGTTCTCTAGCTGGGAGGCTCGCCATCTCAGGATCACAGGTTATCTCAGTCTCGCAAAAAACCTGACCAAATCCGGGGGATCTCGACACATCAAATCAACCGCATTGGATCTCACAGGGTTTACAATCACATATCATCTGCTTCATTACCATTGATCATCGCGCTTTAAATCTGCCTTGATTACACTCGTGATCTGCGAAGTGTGTGCTCTCTCTTTGTGACTATGCGTCTCGTATTAGTGACGTCATACATGGCACATCTTATGACAATTGTCTTGCTTTAGTTATTAAGGTTATTTTAAAAACATCACAGCAGAACAATTTTGAATACCCATTATATCAAGCGTTTCATTTTTTTTATTGAAAATATAATTATTGCAAATTATATTTGTTCTTTTTATAATCATAATTTTTAGTCTGCTCATTTCTGACCTGGGTTACAGGCATCCGAAAATATACAGGCTGCTAGATATTTTCATGAGCAATACAATGTAAAAATGTCCAACTGCTTCAGCTTGAAAAACTTGTTCAAATTGCTGCCATACATTTTGGAGTGTATAATCAAATTATATTAAAATGGTATTAGGTTATGGCAACACATAATTTTTCTAATCCTAACCGTAACCATATAGATAGTATATGTAGTTAAAAACATATATTGACATGACTTATTGATCATATCATTGATTATTTCCTCAAAGAGAGATCTGAAGAGTTTATTTGCAAAAAAAAAACAGAAAACTCCATTTAAAAATTTTTCAACATTTCATATTTTTTATTATGTTTCCATGTTTTATTGTGTTAGTTAGAAAGTATGTATTCGTTATTTTTTATTTATTTTTTTTTTGCACATTTTGAGTGTTTTTGCAAATTAAATCTTTATATATTCTAAAGATAACATGTTTATTACAAATATAAATAATTATATTGTAACTATAGTGAATCCCAGTGCAGCTATTAAAATATTATTTAAAAGTGTTAACATTGTATTAAGTTCTACCCACTATTATTCTATTTTTAGTGAAATAGGGGACATTTTCAACACAGCACATTCACTTGCAATATTTCTTAGTTTGGTGGCTAATTCGTATGAAACTGAATATAATTTTTGACTTTCTTTCATAAGAGATCACCAACTTGTAAAATGAAATCACGTTTTTTAACTTCAGCTATTCCAGTTACTTTAGCTTTACAAAGACAGAGTGTATACTGCTAATGCAAACTACCTGTAACAATCTGTAACAATAGGATTATAACTTATTGTCATAATCATTAATAATAAACATACTGGTTTGTAGCACACATTATTTGACCATTTACTAGTTTTTGTTAATCATACAAGTCGTAACAGTCTCTGGGTCCAAGCCTCTACTTGCTTCAACTGATCTCAATAGATATTTATGAGTACTGTTTATTCATACCACACATATAAACTGTGCTGGAAGGCCTACACTTCAGTACTCTTGGACAACAATATTTTAACAATTTATAAAAGACGAATGACTGTCTAGCCATCAGAGATTTTGATATACGTATGTTCTATTTTTTTATTTTAAATAACTTACATTTTTTTGTTTAAAATATATTGTATTAAACATATTTCCTAAACTTTTTGCAGACCCACAAATACATTCCTTCTCCCTTTTTATACCTGGTCTCATCGCATTTATGTACCTGGGTGCACTTTTTATGAGAGATTTGTACCAATAACTACATATTACTGCAGTTTCCAAAATAAATAAACACTAGAGGCAGTGAAACTCTGATGCCTTTTACTCCTTTTCACACAAATTTCCAATGTTTTGATTAAAAAAACGTAATTTTCACACAATTACTTGAAAAATATCATGTTATGACTTCAAAACAATATTAATATGCTGGGAGATTTGAAAATGGATGCTTTTGAACATTAGCTTCACACATATCCAGCTTAATATCTATGGGTTTTCACTGACGGTAGGTTTGTTTGGTAGCTCACAGTGTACGGAGATGTACTTGAGAGGTGAGGAGCTCCAGTTCAAATCCCGTGTAACCACGATTTGACAAAACAGTTCAAATAGGCATATAAAAACAAAAGTTTAAATAGCATGGTTCCATCATCAAATGCGTATTTATATCAGTTTAGCATTTTTAACACTATCTGGTAGGTTTAGGGTTGGGTTTGGAGTAGGGCATATTTTCAACACGATAGAGCATTAATTTGTAGCAACGGTCCCTGAATATTTGAATTCTGAACCGCCGCAATACGTTTCCTGAAGCAACTTAATAAAAACAGCACTACAGGGGCGCGGGAAGGTGTTTTATGTAGGGGGTGCTGGGGGTGGGGGGTGGGGGGTAGTCAATTTCTGCGTATAAATATTACGCCAAATAGAAACAGAAAATCGTGCTATAGCCTACGCACTTTCATGAGATCGTGTTAGACAACAATTAGCTATTTTACAAATGGGAATAGGCTACAATGAATTCATAATAATGTTTTACATTCAAGCTACATTCAAGCTTAAAAACCCTTAAAATGTATAGTGAAAAGTTATTTTAAAAGCATCTGGAATGCAATAAAGTAATTTTAAAGCTGTTTTTAAAGCATTTGCTGCATGGATTAAAAAGATAGGCCAATAAATAATTCACATAGGCCTATCAGTCAGACAAAATTGCATTGCAGCAAATCCTTTAAATTTCAAGGACAAAGATTTACATACTTTTTTTTATTATTGAATACAATTATAAAATAAAACGCAAATTATAATCGGGCCTGTTTTAGTGGCCGTTCACATATCGCGCCTAAAAACGCGTGGAAAACGCTAGGCGCGCTGCTTTAAGCGCTCGGGCGGTTGCGCTCCGGAGGCGTTTGTCGCTGCTAAGCAACCATCAGCTGCACTCTCCGTTACAAGAAGGAAATTTCGTCACATGACCTGCGGTGCGCTTGCGGCATTCTGAAAAGTTGAGATGTTTTTATCTCGATGCCGTGCGGACGCGCCTGGAAAAAACGAGCGCGTCGCTTCCATTATGAGCGCGCATACCACCGTGACGCGTCTACATTTGAAATAACGAACTTGAGCGCGCAAAAGACGCGACATGTGAGCGGCCCCTTGGGCTTTCCCTTATTTTTATATTTTAGATGGTGAGGTGACGGGGAAAAATGACTCGCCATCTCCTCATTGGACGCGCAGAGAGAAATATATGCATCTTAACGGATTACATAGGCTAATGAAGAGTTTTTGATTTGCTTTGAATTATTTCGTTTTAAAGTAGTATTTTAAAGCTATCTATAGATATATTTATCATATCTCTGAGCCAGTTTCGAGTTGCTGAGTTTCGGTTCATCATTGAAGCTCTCTTGTTCAAAACCAGCAGAAAGTGCATTCTCTGTTTTCCTATTTTATAAAAGCACAATGTTGATATTGTGAATGCACACAAATAAAAGTAGACCCTTTACAGTTCCAAATGATATATTACTCTTACCTATATGAGAAAAAAAATCACACGGCGTATTTTAAGTTGTTACTGTAAGAAAAAAATACTCCATGTCCTGTAAAGCTCGCTTCAGCTTCCACTCTCCACACAAACTGTTGGATATTGCACATTTATATAGGTTAAACATTTAAACTAACACTGTGATATGCTTGAACTGTTTATAGGCCTATCTATCGATTTTATTTTAGTCAAGTCGTGGTGATTTGATAAGACTAAATTAATCAAACATAGGCGATCAACTCTGATGCTGGCCGCTTGGTCGTTGCTTAAAAGAAAAAAGAAAAAAGATTTAACGAACAAAAATGCTCCCAAGGTTTTTCTAAATTAACTTTATGAAGAAAAAAATACGAAACATACTAATCACTTTTCCATTACATACAAAACTGAACTATTTTAATAGGTAGCTATAAGCTGTTTTTGGGAGAAGGGAAAGACTCATATCGCTGAGAACAAAAAAAAAAAGTTGTTTTTTTCTTCCAGTACATCCATGATATTTCCATGTTCCGCTTTTAAGCCACAACCTACAGATCCCACAACACAAACATAACATTCACAAACATAAAAGCAAGCATTGGCAGTGCTGCATGCGTGATTTGGCAGGATGTGCGCAACGCGCGCATCAAATAGCACTGCATCAGTTTAATAACTTTGATAACTTTAATTCTTACAACTGTTCAATTAATGGGAAAATGGTAAATATGTCGAAGATCACATAGAAATAGATAGAAAAATAGCCAATGTAAACTAAATGTTATAAACATCGGAGCAGCCATAGAAATGTTTAAATGAATCTTTATCATAACAAATGTAGCCTTTTTTTTTTTATTCACAACAGTTTACAGTTGCCCACAGAAAAAAACAGGGGGTGCTGCAGCACCCTCAGCACCCCCTGTTCCCGCGCCCCTGCAGCACTATATGCCTATATGAACGTAATAAAACCATGTCAGGGTTCACGTATTGAACCTGTGTTTTAGTGCCACTCAGTGAACATTTATCTTTGAAACTGCGGCGAAACATGCAGTAAAGAACGTAAAAACGATCTTGCTAAAAAGTGCACAGGGGTATGAATTTTTATGAGACCAAGTTGCCCTTTTTTCCCCTCCTTCTTTGGTTTCTCAGTACATTACGGAACTGCAGGGGTTTATGAGTTATATATAATTCATTTAAAAGTGCAATATTGAACCTTTTCACAATATTATAATTTTCTGAGATACTGAATTTGGGGTTTTCATTAGTTGTCAGTTACAATCATCAAAATTAAAAGAAATAAACACTTGAAATACATCAGTCTGTGTGGAATGAATGTATACATTATGCAAGTTTCACTTTTTGAATGGAATTAGTGAAATCAACTTTTTGATGATATTCTAATTATATGACCAGCACCTGTATATATATATGTGTGTGTGTATATGTATATATATATACTGTATATGTAGTTTAAATGATTGTTGTTGTTGTTTTATGGACATCAACAGATGTATATCTGTCACAAAATTAATTCGATTTTCACAGTACAGCTGTATACCCACATGTCATCTTTTTAGATGTATTTTGTCCACCTGTTGTGGCAGGTACTGCAGAAGTCAGAGCTGGATATGTACTCAACTTTAACATCAATCTGTTCCTGTTTTATTCTCATAAAATGGTGGTCACGGGTTAACAGCGCGAATGGAAAGAAAAAAATGTAAGCTGAAAAAAAAATCCAGCCTGAATTATAGAGAGGGAAGAAACAGAGGGGAGTTCATAGGGTCGTATATCATTAAGCAATTGAGAAAGTTAATTAGGCAGCTCTGATAATTATTGCCATGGCAACCTGAGCGCGCTCATGCAAATTTGATTAATGAGGTGCCATTTATCCGCGCCAGTGAGACAGTACAGTCATAGAGGAGTGCAAGAGACCCCTGGTGGGACACAAAGACACTCAGTGAAACAATGACAGGCCAGCTGAAAGCGAGAGCCACATTGTGAGTGAATGCAGCAATAAAATAATCACAATATCCTTGCGTACAATGCAGAGCCTAAACGCTAATTAGACTGCATAGATGTGTTTTTGCATGCGTTTTTTGTTCATATTGAATTTAGATTTTAATTGATGGATTAATCTGGTCAAAATCTATAAAATATCTTTCCATATGCAGTTCTTTCCCACATCTTAGCATATGCCCATATCATGATTTAGGGTTGTATGTGAAGCCTACATTGACAGCTTTGTCACACACTACCCTCTAGTGGACAAACCTCATTACTCTCTCTCTCTATGTTGATGGCTTTTATGGGTTTTAACTGTTCATCACTCATAAATGTCATTGTGAAGAGCGTCAAACAAAATGACTCAATAATTGAAGTATAGTTACAAGTGCGATACCCTAAAGTGTGCTTGTTAAAGTGCAGTCACATTTGATAAGTGATCAGCTTTATGATTTTCAACCAGGTCAAAAATAAAATAAAATTAAATTAAATAAATAAATAGAAGTAGCTGCCCCTGCTGGTTTCTTTTATTACATAATTTAAAAGTCTAAGGCTGGTTGATTAGTCTTAGCTGGTCTCAGCCTGGCCAGCTAATAAAAAGTGGTCAACTCCCCCCATAAATAAAATTTATTTTTTCATTAATTCTAGCAGAGACCATATCTATCAACCAGAACATCACAGACATTTCTGACTTTTCAATCACCCTCAAATTTATATGCATTCATGGTGGTAAGTTTCACACAGAAGCACTAACAATTTCTTACAAAAAAAAACATCATGTTAAGGGCAAGGAATACTGTTTAATAGACACATAATCAAACAATAATTCCTTTCACGATTAGTCTTTTCGTCTGTGCTTTTCACTCACAAGTCCATCACATTCAGATATAAAAAATATATATAAAAACATTAACAAAACAGTTCACATTACAAGACAGCTTCCTGCATTCAGATGACACAAACCATCATCCTCTTTCCATCAGTGTTTGCATTTCCCTCTATAAACCCACACAGTATTCTCAAACAATTCATAATACAATACAAATTAAGCTCGGATGAGCTTTATTTGTCACATACACAATTATACAGAGTATAATGAGCAGTGAAATGTGTTCTCTGCATTTAACCCATCCAAGTGTACACATTTGGAGCAGTGGGCAGCCGACCTGTGCAGCGCCCGGGGAGAAGTCGTGGACTTCCTGCTAGAGCCGGGATTCGAACCCACAACCTTGGGTTACCTCGGGTTTCAAGTCCAACGCTCTATCCATTAGGCCAACGACTGCCCTACATAATGTCCTATACATAATACACCCTACCTCATGAAAACAGAGAAACAGATTAAACACACCGCTCCAACTTTCGGAGATTTGTCTCCTACAGCATTACGCTCAGTATTGTAACATTTGGTTTGGTTTGTACTTAAAATACGTAATATGAAAACATCTTTTTAAAAACAAACTTACATTAAAAGTACAGTTGAAAATTGTGTGGCAATTTTGACTAGCAAACAACCTCTCAGGCTTAAAATAAAAGCTAAATCTATGTATTAAATACGTGCTTCTGTTAAAATGCAAAAGTTTGTGTGTTTAACGCGAGTGAGAATGCATTTACTCACATCGACTCAATACAGGCCATGAAACAAAAACACATCCAGGTTATCATATTTAGCATGAAGAAAAATAAAGATTTCGGTAACACTTTACAATAAGATTTCAATCGGTTGACATGTTACCTCAACCTGATCTCGTGACAATTCATATGCATTTTACGAGGTGGCTAATTTTTATGAATTCATATGACTATCATACGCATTTTACATGTTCCCAAATTCACATGAATTTGTACGGATGTCCTACCCATCACTGGGGTCTAGACAAATCATACACAATCATACGATTGAGGTCGTACGAATCAGCCACCCCATAAGACACATGCGAATTGGTCGTGAGTTAGCAATGGTCACCTACATTAGTTAATTTAAAATAACAATGAAACTTTTTCAATCTTAGTTAAGTTTACAATTTGCTAAAACATTATTAAAATAAAAGTTATATTGTTAATATTATTTATAACAGACCTGAGCTGATAAACTAACAATGAACACTAGTTTTATTTACTAAACGAAACAAAGATGAATACGTTTTTTGTAGAAAATGTGTTGCTCGTTGTTAGTTAATATGAGCTAATGCATTAACTATCAGGGCCTTTTTGTTAAGTGTTACCAAGACTTATTTGCATTGATGATTTCCATTACATGAATGTGTAATTGTGTCATGAAAATTGTTTTGTAATGCAAAAACAAAATCTGACACTTTTTTCCCTTACGATTTTGGGGTGACATAAACCAAATATGTCTTTGTGATATTCACTCGCCCCACAGATATAACCCCAGTTCATAGTGTCAACTTCAGACGCAGCAGCTTCTCCATATAAGTAACCCATGTGGCAAAGCCTTAAACTGAAACAGGCAGTGTTATGAATTTAAAGAAGTGCTGTCCAACGATTAATTGCATTTTGTTTACATATGATATGATATGTGTGTGTACTATGTATATTTATGTACATATAAATACACACACACACAGTAAATATTTTTAAAGTATTTACATGTATATATTTATATAATTTAATATTACATTTAGCAGACGCTTTTATCCAAAGCGACTTACAACTTACTTTACATTCAGGTTATACATTTTCATTAGTACGTGTGTTCCCTGGGAATCGAACCCACAACCTTTTGCGCTGCTGACGCAATGCTCTACCACTGAGCCACTCAGGAACATATAATATATGTTATTATAATATATAAACATTTATTCTGGAATATATACAGTATCTCACAGAAGTGAGTACACCCCTCACATTTTTGTACATATTTTTATTATATATTTTCATGTGACAACACTGAAGAAATTACAATTTGCTACAATGTAAAGTAGTGAGTGTACAGCTGTTATAATAGAGTAAATTTGCTGTCCCCTCAAAATAACAACACACAGCCATTAATGTCTAAACCGCTGGCCACAAAAGTGAGTACACCCCTAAGTTAAAATATCAAAATTCGGCCCAAAGTGTCAATATTTTGTGTGGTCACCATTATTTTCCAGCACTGCCTCAACCCTCTTGGGCTTAGAGTTCACCGGAGCTTCACAGGTTGCCACTGGAGTCCTCTTCCACTCCTCCATGACAACATCACAGAGCTGGTGGATGTTAGAGACCTTGCGCTCCTCCACCTTACAATTGAAGATGCCCCACAGATTACCTTTACCCTCAGCTTCTTTAGCAAGGCAGTGGTCGTCTTGGAGGTGTGTTGGGGTTGTTATCATGCTGGAATACAGCCCTGCGGCCCAGTCTCCGAAGTGAGGGGATCATGCTCTGCTTCAGTATGTCACAGTACATGTTGGCATTCATGGTTCCCTCAATGAATTGTAGCTCCCCAGTGCCGGCAGCACTCACGCAGCCCCAGACCATGACACTCCCACCACCATGCTTGACTGTAGGCAAGACACACTTGTCTTTGTACTCCTCACCTGGTTGCCGCCATATACCCTTGACACCATCTGAGCCAAATAAGTTTATCTCGGTCTCATCAGACCACAGGACATGGTTCCAGTAATCCATGTGCTTTGTCTGCTTGTCTTCAGCAAACACTTTGCAGGCTTTCTTGTGCATCATCTTTAGAAGAGGCTTCCTTCTGGGATGACAGCCATGCAGACTAATTTGATGCAGTGTGCGGCTTATGGTCTGAGCACTGACAGGCTGACCCCCCACCCCTTCAACCTCTGCAGCAATGCTGGCAGCACTCATACATCTATTTCCTGAACACAAACTCTGAATATGATGCGGAGCACGTGCACTCAACTTCTTTGGTCAACCATGGTGAGGCCTGTTCTGAGTGGAACCTGTCCTATTAAACCTCTGTAGTTCGTGCTGCAGCTCAGTTTCAGGGTCTTGGCAATCAGATCCTCAGAGAGTTCTTTGCCACGAGGTGCCATGTTGAACTTCCAGTAACCAGTATGAGAGAGTGAGAGCGATAACACCAAATTTAACACACCTGCTATTTATTCACACCTGAAACCTTGTAACATTAACGAGTCACATGAGAGAAAAAGACTAATTGGGCCCAATTTGGACATTTTCACTTAGGGGTGTACTCCCTTTTTGTGGCCAGCTGATTAGAAATGAATGGCTGTGTGTTGAGTTGTTTTGAAGGGACAGCAAATTTACACTGTTACTCAAGCTGCTTTTCTGGGTACTTAAAGCGCTTTACATAGAAGGGGGGGGGGGGATCTCCGCATCCACCTGGATGATACGACGGCAGCCATATTGAGCCAGAATGCCCACCACACACCAGCTTATTGGTGGAGAGGAGAGAGAGTGATGAAGCCAATCAGTGTATGGGGATGATTAGGAGGCTGAACACAAGAGGCCAATGGAAAAGTTTGGCCAGGATGCCGGAGTTACACCCCTACTCTTTTTCGAAGGACATCCTGGGATTTTTAATGACCACAGAGAGTCAGGACCTCAGTTTAACGTCTCATCCGAAGGACGGATATAGTTTATTTATGTGATGCGGTGCTGAATTTTAAGCATCATTACTCCAATAAAATAAAATGAAAATATGAAGCAGCACAACGGTTTCCAACATTGATTATAAATCAGCATATTAGAATGATTTCTGAAATATCATGTGCCACTGAAGACTGGAGGAAAGATGCTGAAAATTCAGCTTTGATCACAGAAATAAATTATATTTTAAAATAGAAAACTGTTATTTTAAATTGCAATAGTATTTCACAAAATAACAGTTGTTTCCTGTATTTTTTATGAAATAGATACAGTCTTAATGAGCAGAAGAAACGTCTTAAAAAAACATTAAAATCTTACTGATCCCAAACTTTTGAGCAGCAATGTATGCATAATAAATATACACAGTACACACACACATCATATGTAGACAAAAACTTTCACTTTGGATGCGATTAATTGTGATTATTTGTTTGACAGCACTACTTTGAAGTATGTAACAGAAAAGTTACAAAAAAGACATTTGGAAGCATTAACTTCAAACGAACTCTGAGATGTAATCTTCAGATCTGTCATAGTTTGTGGGTCCTATGTTAAATCAGCAGGGAGGGGGTGGGCTTTTTTCCAGGCCATGCCTCCTTGGCATACTTCTTCTTGCGCGGCTCATTGAGCGGCTCGGCCGAGTAGGGTCCGGGAGCGGGAGTAGGGTTCAGCACAGCAGGCGGCTGCACTGTCGTGGGTGAGAGGTCCACTTCCGGGGCAGGGTTGGGGAAGGGCAGGGGCATCCCTCCGGTGATGGCAGACGAGCCGCCCTGTCCTGCGGCCTCATGGGTAGCGGGCGGCAGGTCTCCGTACAGCCCTGCACTAAGCGGGAAGCTTTGTAACCGGCGCGCTACGCTTTCCTCCAATCCCAGCGTGCCGTGGCCTTCCAGCTTCTTCTTCTGTGGGACAGAAGTTTCACAAATTTAAATTTTCTACTGTCCTACAGTCAAACTAGGGCTGGGCAAAAAAATATATTTTTGATTAATTGTTTTCTTAAATGACATCGATTTGATATCGATTCTCAAAAGCTGTGAATCGATCTTTTCTGTTATTTATTTCAGCAAACATTTAAAACAAGATCTGATTAACGAGAATCTTATAAGTCTTCTGCACAAGATGTTACCCTCTTGCGCGATATTACAATAGAAAGCCTGTCATTCATTCAGTGCTTATCATGGCGGAGAAACTGTTGACAGGAACCAAGAACAACAAAATATACATTTAGTCATTTAGCAGATGCTTTTATCCAAAGCAACTTAAAAATGAGAACAACAGAAGCAATTAGGGCTGTAGTCAAGTCCACCTTTGTCGAGTCCAAGACAAGTCCAAGTCCAAAGAGGTTCGAGTCCGAGTCAAGACCGAGTCCAAAGAGGTTCGAGTCCGAGTCAAGACCGAGTCCAAAGAAGTTTGAGTCCAAGTCAAGTCCAAGACCAAATGAGACGGTCAAAACAGAAAAAGAAAAAAATTATCTTCTTCAAAACCACATACTTAATTATTGATAATTTATGTGATACGAGAGACGGCATATCTTCTATTCTAATATAATAATTTTGCATTATTGTATGTAATTATCTAAAAGCATGTGCAGCAACACTGTAGGATCAAATTAGGCTGTTTTATTTATCCTCCTGATACCCAGCTATGGAGTTTTTGCCTCTGTAGTGGACATCCTATTTTAGTGTATTTCTCTGAGACCTCACATGTCACAGTTATAAGCCCGGATGTCCTGTACAGAGCACATTCAGGGCTTTATAGAGATACTAAATGTTTTTTAAACCCTCTCATATACGTCTTTAAATATGACTATATTTAATTTAGTGAAAAATTGTACATCCTTATGGAAATATGATTATATTCTGTAATGTCATTTAAATCTGAATAATTTTCAGATCGTTTGTCATAAAGCAACATCTCAGGAAAATGTTATGGGTTTTCAAATTCAAATATGACTTCCTGTTATGAAACAGGACATCGTTTCATACATGTTCAATGTAGAGGACACCAGGACTAAAAGCATGTTTATTATGCATTTTGGGAGACAACTATTTAATAGGGAAATAAATTATATATCAGTTTGCTTATGAAATATTATTATGAAAATCTAGCCATGTATTAATCCCATTATGAAAATTATTTTTCAACATTCTGTCCCAACAGCAACACATTAATATGCAAATTAGATACAGTGTATAGGTTCACTGTGTTTAATGGGAAACCAGTTTATGGATTTTTTTACACACATATTGCATAAAACAAAATGGTATATCAAATCATTTTGTTATACATTTTAAAACATAGATGAGAATCATCCTTAAAGTTTAGTATAAAAAAATCCTGAAACCTAAAAATGTATTTGGTGATTTAAAAAAACTCCCATTGATTTTGCCGTTTTGATGTCTATTCATGCCATTTAATTTTAGTCCTTGTGTCCTCTACAGAGGACATTTAATCAAATGTGAATAAAATAATGTTTTTCAAAAATGTTATTTAAAAAAAAATTATTATGGTCTAAACAATATAATGACATGAAAACTATTTTTTTTAGGGGGGGGGGGGGCACTCAGGAGGATATTTTAGGTTTAGCAATTTCACTAATATTTGACCAATTCTCGAAAATGTAACATAGTTAAAGAAAAGTATATTCTAAGTGCACCACACATGACGTTGTCTTCATGATGTAAATGTTAAACATATCACTAAATATATTTGCAGAAAAGATGAACTACAACTACATCTTGTACAAACTTATATTATGCATATTAGGCTATATGTTCAAAAAACTAAAGTAATTCAAATTCAAAATGACTGAAGGTATAACACCTAGAGTGCTAATATTAACTATAAAGACTCTGTAAAACAATGAACAGCAGTTTTCAGCATGTCACCGGGATGCAAACCTGAAATATCAGACATACAGTAGAAGTTCTTTGCAGGTTTTGTATTTGATTACGCTGCTGTTCCGTTGTTTTTTCTATGTAAGCATGGACGCGTTTGACTGTTGCGCTCGCATCTCTTGCAGCGTCTCGTGCATGAAACGGCTTTCTAAAAATGCGGCACTCTAGTTATTAAAAGATGTTTAACTCACATCTTCTTGTATTTTTTCTATTCCACTGCCCGCGTCAACACAAAAGCACATTCTGTGTGAATGGCATCTAGAGAGCATCACACATGAGCGGTTAATCATGTGCACCGACATGCGGGTGGATTGTTATTTTCTCTTTACTGTTATTATCAAAGTGTCTAACTCTAGCGTTTGGTAATATTTCTATTCAAAATCGCGATTCCTCGATTTATAAAAAATCTAATTGTGGCAAAGCATTAAATTCGAATTAATCGATCAAATCGGATAAATCACCCAACCATTGCCACAGTGTTTGCTTATTTTTACTTTATTTACATTTTTGTGTAATTTATTTTATTTTACATCCAGGTGTATGCCGTGCCTCCAGGCTTTATTTGTTTTGCTCTTATTCGTTCTTTTTCTTATTCATTTGGTGCCACGGCGTTTTGATGATTGTCAGTTGTTGTTTTTTCACATTTAAACAGTTTGTAAGTTTGTAATTTTATATTAGGCGTATAGCATGGTAATGGTGTATTTTTATTTGTTTTGTTAATTAAAGTCCCATGTTTATTGCAGAAAATGTGTCGTTGTAAGTTATAGATAAGCAATTGAAATGAAATTAAAGTGAAAGCAAAATGCGCACGGGCATTAATAAGGTATTTAAAAGCGAAGGAAAGTGAGAGGGAAAACTCCAACGAACTTTGTAAAACCAAACTGTATTATGCAACTTGCCAACAGCGTGTCTGTGGCCAAATTAAAGATTATTTATATGACGCAGCTGTGCATTTAACAGGCGACCAATGGCAATGCCCGTTCTAGATGGAGTTAAACCAATGGCAATTACATTACCCGTTTGCGGAACAAGAGACCGGACTCGAGTACTACAGCCCTAGAAGCAATCAATTGTAGTATTAAAACAACTAAAACAGATCCAAAACTAAAAGCTACAACTTTACAAACACTACATATACACATTTAAAAAATAAAGAAATTAAATAAAGCTAAAAACAATTAAAAATATTAATGAACAAAAGGTATAAGAGTATAGTATTCTAACATAACACTAAGCCAAACACCAAAAAACAACTGCATAATACACTCACTGGCCACTTAATTATGTACACCTGTTCAATTGCTTGGTAACATAAATTGTTAATCAGCCAATCACATGGCAGCAACTGAATGCATTTAGGCATCTAGATGTGGTGAAGACGACTTACTGAAGTTCAAACCGAGCATCAGAATGGGGATGAAAGGGGATTTAAGTGACTTTGAATGTGGAATGGTTGTTGGTGCCAGACGCGCTGGTCTGAGTATTTCAAAAACTGCTGATCTACTGGGATTTTCACACACAACCATCTCTAGGGTTTACAGAGAATGGTGCAAAAAAGAGAAAATATCCAGTGAGCGGCAGTTGTCTGGACGAAAATGCCTTGTTAATGTCAGAGGTCAGATGAGAATAGGCAGACTGGTTAGAGATGATAGAAAGGCAACAGTAACTCAAATATCCACTCGTTACAACCAAGGTATGCAGAGTACCATCTCTGAATGCACAACACGTCGAACCCTGAAGCAGATGGGCTACAGCAGCAGAAGACCACACCGGGTGCCGCTCCTGTCAGCTAAGAACAGGAAACAGAAGCTACAATTCACACAGACTCACCAAAATTGGACAATTGAAGATTGGAAAAACGTTGCCTGGTCTGATAAGACTCGATTTCTGCTGCGACATTCAGATGATAGGGTCAGAATTTGGTGTAAAGAACATGAAAGCATGGATCCATCCTGCCTTGTCTCAACGGTTCAGGCTGGTGGTGGTGTAATGGTGTGGGGGATAATTTCTTGGCACACTTTGGGCCCCTTCGTACCAATTGAACATCGTTTAAATGCCACAGCCTATTTGAGTATGTTTGCTGACCATGTCCATCCCTTTATGTCTACAGTGTACCCATCTTCTGATGGCTACTTCCAGCAGGATAATGCACCATGTCAAAAAGCTCAAATCATCTCAGACTGGTTTCTTGAACATGACAAAGAGTTCATTTTACTCAAATGGCCTCCACAGTCGCCAGATCTCAATCCAATAGAGCACCTTTGGGATGTGGTGGAATGGGAGATTCCCATCATGGATGTGCAGCCGACAAGTCTGCAGCAACTGCGTGATGCTATCATGTCAATATGGACCAAAATCTTTGAGAATGTTTCCAACATTTTGTTAAATCTATGCTATGGAGAATTAAGGTAATTCTGAAGAAAAAGGGGGTCCAACCTGGTACTAGCAAGTTGTACCTAATAAAGTAGCCAGTGAGTGTGTGTGTATGCACAACCACACACACATACATATACATTAGCAGGGCTCTAGAGTGCGACCTAATTTCTCAAGGGTGCGACTAAAAAAAAATGGAGGGCGCACCTGTGCGACCAGCCGTTCGAGAAGAGAAAAGAAATTATACGCGACTCTGAGTATCCTTGTGCTTCAACAACAACCACACACATTAGGCTCATATCGTGGTCTAAACCAATCATAGATAGTGAAGGGCGGACCCCAAACTTTTGTCTATGATGCATTTTTGCTATTCCCAAATCAGAAGCGAGATCGCGCTCACGTGGAGGAGTTTCAGCACGCGCAACATGAAAGCCTGACCAAAACTTAACGTCAGAATCAGATCAATCGTCTGTCGATTGTTTTAAAATGCCGTCTTTACAGTTACTAAATTGCTGGACATGTTTGATAATAAAATGTTAAAAGTACAATCCGCACGAGAGACACTGTTCCCCAGGCTGAAGTGTGTGTGCGTGTGTATGTGTGTGTGTGCGCGTGCGCGGCACGCTCTAAAACTGACAAGCAAAGTACATTTTGAGCTTCAGATGCGTCCAAACGATCAAATACACACAAAGCATGTAAAAACGGCCGGCTTGGAGAGTATTCACTTAAACACAGTTTATGTCTTAAAGTGAACGAGAACAGTTGGGAGAAAATTGTGTGTGTCAATATTTTGTTTTAGTGACAGACTGGTGCTTCATTAATGTTAATCAAAGAACAAAACGCAAAAAGAAAATCACTCACAGCTCTTAATATGAATACAGTTATAGCTTTAAGCATTAATCTATCAATACATATAGTGAAAACTATGCAGTGTTCATTTACATTTGATCACTTTCAGATTTATTTTGTAGCTATTACTTCCGTGAACTTTAATGTTAGTAGACATTCATGGAAAAATTAAATCACTGTTTTTTTCATTTCATTTGGACATTTGTTTTATGGTATGACAAATGGCATATTTGTCAGTTTGTTTAACGTTGTTTCTTTGTTCATGTTCTTACTGTATCTTATGTATATAAAACACTAAAAATGCCTGCACACTGGTGCATTTACAAATTGATGTTTTATATTTATGTAATTAAATATTTATTTAACATTTCAGAATATAAAGTAATGTTAATTAAGCTGCTAATCTATCATATAAATATAGATGTATGTATATATGTATATATATAGATGTATGTATGTATGTGTGCGTGTGTGTGTGTGTGTGTGTGTGTGTGTGTGTGTATGTATATATGTATGTATATACGTGTGTGTGTGTGTGTGTGTGTGTGTGTGTGTGTGTGTGCATGTGTGTATATATATATATATTAGTGGTGGGCCGTTATCGGCGTTAACGTGCTGCGTTAACGCGAGACTCTTATCGGCGATAAAAAAAATATCGCCGTTAATCTATTCTCAAAGTTGGGTTGGGAGCTGGGTCTATAATACGCAAGCTATGATGACTTTCACCCTGATATTTTAGCGCGGATGTATACCTAGCCGAATTGCACTGTAGGGGGCGAGAACGAGTCTTCGAACTAGAGGCTCGCAGTCCGTGATGGACAGATTGTTAACGGCTGGTCTATGTGGTAATACAATCGGGCAGGACATCCAAACGCTCATCTATCATTCATCAACCTCAAATATGGCTTTTCATCTGAAAGATGTATGTAGTAGCAACTTTACATGGCCGCTCAATATGATGTTAACCTAGAGAAATGTGCGCTATTGAAGTGTTTGTGTGGAAGCGCGTTTGCGCAGGACAGGCTCCGGTGCGCTCACTTGCTCTTAAAATCTCCGTCATTCTTGGTCATACAGATAAAAGTAGCCTAATACATCTTTCGAATCTGTAAAGACTCTACGTTTATTTGTGTACACTCAGAATAACAACGAAACGTTGCGCTTTTAAGCAAACAGGATGCGCTTTAGGTCTCATGTGAACTTGAGAATTCACTCCCGTGTCACCCTCTGCTTCGAACCTGTGTGTATGCCTAACGTTACTGTGAAATTACCACATCAAACGTGACGTGCTAACATGGATGCAGCTATGAAGCCGCCGGGTTTGCTGCAGGGAAAATTCATTTTTAAGAAGCTTCCCAATGGAAACTGTAAACAGTTCATCACGACCTCTTATGTAGGCCTACAGTTCAAAATTCATGTTTAACTGAATAAACAGTTAGTAAACACAAGTACATCTTATTGAACATAGTTTATTTTCATCACCAATTATCATAGTAGAACAGCTTTCTCAAGCAGTTTGTGATGCATTCTGGAAACAGGAGATGAGCCCCTGGTCTAATGCGCCACCTGGCTTGAGAAACCCGTTCTCAAAGACTTACTTTTAGTCATTATTTGGGTAGCACACATATTCTGAATGCCTTCGGCAGAATTCAAATGAGCCATTTTAATCTAGATTAATCTAGATTAATTCCAAAATTAATCTAGATTAATCTAGATTAAAAAATTAATCTATGCCCACCCCTAATATATATATATATTAGTGGTGGGCATAGATTCATTTTTTTAATCTAGATTAATTTGGGAATTAATCTAGATTAATCTAGATTAAAATGGCTCATTTGAATTCTGCCGAAGGCATTCAGAATATGTGTGCTACCCAAATAATGACTAAAAGTAAGTCTTTGAGAATGGGTTTCTCAAGCCAGGTGGCGCATTAGACCAGGGGCTCATCTCCTGTTTCCAAAATGCATCACAAACTTTAATCTCTTCCCGTCCCAATCCCATGGAAAAACTGGGGGAAAATCCCATTCCACTCCCGGAAGAATGACTCCCATTCCCTCCCACTCCCGTGTTGTTGTTTGTTTTGTTTTTTGCCGATAACTGTCAATTACAGTAAAAATATAGTACAGATCACAGCGTGCCCACCTTATTAGTTGAATAAAAACCCAAAATGTCATTTTTTGTTATTATATTGAACTGAAAGCCATCTTATGCACAGTGTTGCACAGATTAAATTTCATGTAAATCATCCATGCTAACACACACGTCTTCTATTTTTATTTTTTAGACATTTCACTCTCTATAGATATATTTTTCAAAGACGGAGTTTCGAAGTTTCTCGCTCAAGTTCACATGAGACCTAAAGCGCATCCTGTTTGCTTAAAAGCGCAACATTTCGTTGTTATTCTGAGTGCACACAAATAAACATAGAGTCTTTACAGATTCGAAAGATGTATTAGGCTACTTTTATCTGTATGACCAAGAATGACGGAGATTTTAAGAGCAAGTGAGCGCACCGGAGCCTGTCCTGCAGCAAACGCGCTTCCACACAAACACTTCAATAGCGCACATTTCTCTAGGTTAACATCATATTGAGCGGCCATGTAAAGTTGCTACTACATACATCTTTCAGATAAAAAGCCATATTTGAGGTTGATGAATGATAGGTGAGCGTTTGGATGTCCTGCCCGATTGTATTACCACATAGACCAGCCGTTAACAATCTGTCCATCACGGACTGCGAGCCTCTAGTTCGAAGACTCGTTCTCGCCCCCTACAGTGCAATTCGGCTAGGTATACATCCGCGCTAAAATATCAGGGTGAAAGTCATCATAGCTTGCGTAGTATTGACCCAGCTCCCAACCCAACTTTGAGAATAGATTAACGGCGATATTTTTTTTATCGCCCGATAAGAGTCTCGCGTTAACGCAGCACGTTAACGCCGATAACGGCCCACCACTAATATATATATTAGTTTGGACCGAGTTTGGACAGCCCAGATATATATATATACATACATATTTATAAATTCAATATATATATGGTTTAATTTCCATTTAGTTTGTTGAAGTATTAAAATAACTAAAAATTAACTAAAATTTAATAAAAAAACTATAGACATAATAAATTCAGTCATAATTTAACTAAAATTAAAATAGATTACAAATACCAATCAAACGACAGTAGCTTCTTACTTACTGTGCGTTCACACCGGACGCGGCGAGAGCGTCAAAAGTCGCCCTGGCCGCCCTGCCAGCAACGCTGTAGAAAGATTTGTGGACGCTCTGACGCTGTGACGTAGATCGTATGCTTGTCTTGTATTTAAAGGGGCCGCAAAGCAAACAAGCACGTTGATCTTGTGCAGACTGACCACAAGTAGGGTATAAGTTAACCTCATGAAATGTTTTAAATGTGAAAGTGAGAAATTGATTGATGTAAAGAACTTACATGTTTGCTAACTAAATAAACCAATTAAAAGCCATTTGTGTGGTGTGGATTTGTGTTCATGGTTAAGTGCTAGTCTAATTTTAGGAGACATTTACTAGCCTCAGTATTGTTTTGAGCAAATAAATTGAATTCCCGCTGTACGCAAACAGGGACACGTCATATATGACCGGGAAACCCGCCACAGCAATTATTAACTTCTCCTCCATTTTGCTTGGGAACTAATGTGGAACCAAAGTTTACGGGCTGCGTTCTCTGGAATCCTTTCAAGCGGATGACTTCTATATTCTGATTGGTTGCCGCCCAACCGCATCATAGCTCATTACCATAAAGTTGACCTGATTTCAACTCCCCTTGACGCTCTCATCATCCAAAACGCGCCGCGCCGCTCTTGCCGGAGCTCACCGCCGGCTCTCATTGAAAATGAATGACTTCCGGCCACTTTGACGCTCTCGCCGCATCCGGTGTGAACGCACAGTAATCCTAAAAATGAACACTGCCAAACACACATGCTAGCAAACGACAACTTACTTACACATAGTAAGAAAATGGTTATAAAACTGAAACAGAAGTGAAACAAGTAGTAGGAAAGAGGAGAAATAAAAAGCGATACTTATATCCTTTGCCGGTATGTGTACGAATATGTGTGATATGCAATGCTCAGGTAAAATTCTATAGTAACACTACAAATATGCAGAAGCATTTGACATCAAGCATAAGGCGCCATGATTTCCGCAATGAATGAATTGTGTTTACAACAAACTTACTAAAGCACGGACAAGCTTACTCCGCTTCTGCCATCTCACTATTTGACGATAAAACACAAGAACATCATCTCCAGCTGCTCTGAGAGTCACTTCATTAGTACCGTTTAATTTGAGAAAACTACCGTCATATCACATAATAATAATTATTATTAGTTACATTTATATAGCGCTTTTCTGGGTACTCAAAGCCTTTTACATAGTAAGGGGGATATATCCTCACCCACCACCGATGTGCAACATCCACCTGGATGATGCAGCGGCAGCCATATTATGCCAGAATGCCCACCACACACCATCTTGTTGGTGGAGAAGAGACCGAGTGATGAAGCCAATCAGTGTATGAGGATGATTAGGAGGCCATGATGGTCAGAGGCCAATGGGCGAACATTAGAGGCTGACATTTTTTCGGGAATCCCACGGGTCACGGGAATCCCGCGGGATGGGAAACAAAATCGCTACGAATCACGTGATTGGGACGGGAGAGGAAAAAATTAAATCGGGAGTGGGCGGGACCGGGAATAGTAATGATACCCAACTTTACACACAAATATACCTTTTATATAAATAAACTATAAACTATATATTTTAATTCTGAACTCAATTCTAGTTGCCCTGTCTCTTTATGCTCTCCTCCTGTTTGCTTTGGGGTGGCTGGTTAAGTGAATGACGCAGTCCGTGATGGACAGATTGTTAACGGCATGCGTTTTTAAGCCTTGTTTGTTTAAAAATGTAAACAATTAAAAAGCATTTGGGCGCGAAAGACAACTCCTTTCAGTACATGCGCGCTGTGTTCTGTTCTGTGTGAACCGCGCGAACACCGACAGCCGCGTCTCTGACACGCGCGAGACGCCTGAACGGGCAAATACATGAAGTATGTCAAACCACCCCTCTTGGCAAGTAACTTTAGCAATAATTAATCCATATTGAATTTATATACTGGAGTACAGATGCACAGATCAACTGGATATTTGTTTGTTTTATTTTAGAGCATCTTCTGTTCCGTGCTTGCACACAAGCTGCACTGTCGGCACTCGGGCGCGGCACACATGTGAGCACTAACCACGCCAGCGAACGAACTTCTGATACGTGCATTCTGATTGCGTGAACAATAGACCTGTTAAGCAATATATTGTGAGAGGGCCGTTTGCTACAGCGTCCCAAACAACTCAAAATATTAAACCACAAAGTTAACAAAACGATGGACTCAACTGTGCTGAGCGAGAGTGCTTCTCTGCCGCCGTCATGTCCTGTTTCCCTCTTATGAAGCCGTGACGAGATCCCTGCATTCAAATTATTATTTTTTTGTTGAAAGAATAATGTAATATTCCACTGGTTGACAACCATAAATATTTATATGCAAAATATTTGTGTTGTTTTTCGTGTTAAATGTGAAGAATGACAGGTTGGATGCCACACTTATTATTATTATTTTTTTTGGCAGAGTACAGGAGTAATTTTCACTTTAGCTTCAGGCATGATTTTAATGATAACATGATTTTATGATCGTAATTTTGACTTAATTCTTAAAATATTATGACGTTAATCTTATTTAGTTAGTTATTTATTTGAGAAGGATAAACTGATCAAACTGGCGCTGGACGCTTGGTATTTAAAAATAAAACAAAAAAACTTGAATTTAACAAATTAAATGTTCCAGTCATATTTCTAAATTAAATTAATAAAGAAAGGAAACAAAATAATGACCAATTTGCTATTAAAAACCAAAACTGAACAATTTAAATGCAGCAACAGCAGCATTGTAATGTATTGGGGAGGAGAGAGAGAGAGAGAGAGAGAGAGAGAGAGAGAGAGAGAGAGAGAGAGAGAGACGGGCTCAGACTCAGGCGGAGAATTCTGAGAAGCTGCAGGGCTCTATATTCCTTTCCTTATTTCAATTCAAAGTTCACCGAACTAATTGTGAACAACACTCCCGTCTTCTTCCCATGTTAATTTAATATATATATATATTATATATATATAATAGGTTATTGTTATGAAGACAGACGTTAAAATTAATGTTCACATAATAAGTGCCGTCATTCACGTGGTTCACAATATGTTTTAGCGCTAATATGTTTTAAGAATGATATTCTGTTTAGCGCGCAATATGTTTTACGCCTAATATTCATTAATGCATTAATCAAATTTAAGATTTTCTTTTTAATAATATGAATGTTCATGTTCATTTTTAAAAATAGAAATGTATAGCCTTATGAGCAGTTGATAATCGACGGACTGTTCTGTTAATAAATGCCGTCATTCAGTTATGTTATATTAATATGTTTCAGCACTCATACTTTACAACCATTCATTTGCTTGGGTTAAGATAGACTATTCTCTAATTAATTAAACAGTTTGTTATCATACAGATTGAAAGCCTGGGTGGTCTCTCTCTCCCCTCTCTCTCTGTTTGTGTGTGTGTGTGTGTGTGTGTGTGTGTGTGCGCGCGCGCGCGCGCGTGGCCGGGTGCATGCACGGGAGGGGTGCGATTTTCGAATAGTAATCGAATAATACCCAGCGATTATCGAATATTACTTTTGCTTAAAATGCCCATCCCTAGTAGCAACTTTACATGGCCGCTCAATATGATGTTAACCTAGAGAAATGTGCGCTATTGAAGTGTTTGTGTGGAGAGTGGAAGCGCGTTTGCTGCAGGACAGGCTCCGGTGCGCTCACTTGCTCTTAAAATCTCCTTAATATTTGGTCATACAGATAAAAGTAGCCTAAAGACTCTACGTTTATTTGTGTGCACAGAATAACAACGAAACGTTGCGCTTTTAAGCAAACAGGATGCGCTTTAGGTCTCATGTGAACTTGAGCAAGAAACTTCGAAACTCCGTCTTTGAAAAATATATCTATAGAGAGTGAAATGTCTAAAAAAACAACATGGAAGACGTGTGTGCTAGCATGAATGATTTACATGAAATTGAATCTGTGCAACACTGTGCATAAGATGGCTTTCAGTTCAATATAATAACAAAAAACAACATTTTGGGGTTTTATTCAACTAATAAGGTGGGCACGCTTCGATCTGCACTATATTTTTACTGTAATTGACAGATTTCGGCAAAAAAAAACAACAAAAAAAAACACGGGGGTGGGAGGGAATGGGAGTCATTCTTCCGGGAGTGGACGGGACGGGATTTTTCCCCCAGTTTTTTTCGTGGGATTGGGACGGGAAGAGATTCGTTTTTGTGGGAGTGGGACGGGAGAGGTTTGAGAATTCACTCCCATGTCACCCTCTAGCGAACATACACAGCAGCTGCAAGTTCCTCGCAGCAACCCGTCAAAATTAAAGTTCGGTTCAACTTGTGGAAACTGTCAGAAATATGACTATTTAGCAGTCTTAAGACTCAATGTAACAACAATGCTACTACTGCTACTAATAAATATTATTACATCTTTATTTTTAAAGGGATAATCACATTTGTTTTATTTTTTATTTTAACAGTAAAAGTGCCTCTGTTGTGCAGCACTTTGTTTGGCAAAAAATAAAGGGGTTTAATTTTTTAGGATGTATTAGGATAAATTAAATTAATGTTTTATGCCTTCATCTGATTACCAGACAAATTACGAAGAATATTTTATAGGGCCCTATTTTTGTTTTTTTTAAAAGGACCCTATATAAAAAATGTATATGTTTAAGATGCAGGCCTGTGGCTCTTAATTTATTTTTATCAATTCTCTATTTGTAAACTGATGTTTACTGTTCTTTAAAAAAAATATATAAATAGCATTTGTATAAAAACTATATTCACAGAATGTAATAAATAAAATCGACAATCGAATCGGACATCTGAAACGATACCCAGCCCCTAAGTCAACCCAAAATGTATTTATAAAATGGATAGTTACGGTCCTTGAATCTGATTGGTTGGGGTCATCAAACTTGTTCCTGGAGGGCCGGTGTCCCAAGTATTCCAGAGTGCAATCTGGACGATTGGGGTGGGGCGACACATTGGGGCGGGGGCGACACGTGTCACTCCACCCACCCCCAATTTCATTGGTATGCGCATTCCTTTGTGTACGATTTTGTAATTTATTTGGCCATATTACATAAATATTATGTGCTAACTCTAGAATCATACGCCTATCTTAATTATTATCAGTTTAGTAACCATGGTAATTTTAGTCAGATGAAGTCATTGTTTACAAATAAACTCGCACCTCCGGGTTGATAGCATCTTCGGGCTATTCATGCTGAATAGCACTTCATTCATATTTCCTTGAGGATCGGCAGGCCGCGGATTAGCACTAAATTGGGATTTTATATGGAAATTATGATTTTTTTTTAGCCTACTTTATTTTAGAGATGGACAAATACGAAATTAGCGGCTGATTTTAAGATTTAAAGCACAACCGTTTTTTGTTGTTGTTATTTAAAGAGATTACGTGAGTTACGTTGCTCAATGCGTCAGAAATGTGTAGGTTATAAAGTGCTAATAAAATATCTTTCTAGCCAAGCTCCGTGTTTCCTTGTTTATATCTTAATACAATATTTGAGCCTATATTGATCCTCTTACAGTTTTTAAAGGTTCCTATAGTAAATAAGTGTCCGTGACATCAGATATTAAAAATAAAATTATTCATGTATCCACAATGTGTCATTGTGTGTGCGTGTTCTTATCTGTGTACGGGAGGAACTTAGCTTCAGTTTTTATCACGCGATCATTGTAGCCATATAGATCTGCAAAACTATTGAATATTAAATCAGCTGTAAATTATTATAATATTATAATAGATACATGGGCACTTTTAATGAGTAAAAGAGACCTTCTCTGTGATTATTATAATTTTTTTATTAAAGACTATAATAACTAGGCCTACTAAAAATCTAAAATCAGTAGACCTAATATACCACAGTGATTCCTGGTTCTTTTGAAAGGATTGAGCCACAAAACCAGTGTTTGTGCATATGGCAAAATGTTGCAAATAAAACAAACATTTATTGCTTAAATACGCACTAAAGCATATTAATAATAATACTTGCTGTAGGTCAGATTTAATAACTGTTTTAGTAAACAAAAACATTTAAAGTAGGCCTATATGCAATTTTTTTTATAAATGTATATATATATATATATACACATATATATATATATATATAGTTTCAGCAAGGTTTTTATTCCCATTATCCACACATAAAACCCCAGTTCACACTGATGGCCGATTTGGTATTATTGTCTTATTTTGTCACTGCAGTTGTTCTTTAAAATAAAACAAACATTTGCAGGTTTGTCCTATGTCTTACTGAACTACAATGAATATCCTATCCTAAGTTTTTGCTTATCCACGATCATAGAATAAAGAATATAGGCTACATATAAATATACGTTATACAAAACAACTACATCTCAAACAGTGGATCATTTTGATCAACATCGCCCAGCTAAAACTGCTCAGTCTGCTTCGTGTGCAGTGAAAAGTGCAATAATGTCTGACTTCATTTAACGTGCAACCCACCTGTTGAGATTGGGGACCGTTATTTACGTTCATCACACAGAAACATAATTCTTTTTTCTCATAGGTGAGTCTATTTATAGCATAGGTAGGACTATATCATAGCCAAGAATTAAGAATTGGTTCCCCATACTTAATTTGTGTGACGCTCATATTACACAGCTCTGTTCTGCCCGAAGTACTCGGAGATGCCACCACCACGAGTTTGATAAGAACTTAATCTAACAAATTCGTCATAAGTAAAAAAAAAACACGCATTGGCAAATTTATTTGAACAAAAATCGCTGTTGTTTCTGTAGTACAGCAAAACAGCGTAGATCATTCATAAAAACGTTTATAAAAGAATGCTCATGCACAAAAGTTTACACTAATAAGCCCTGCTGTAATGTAAACCAATGAAATTTGGGTGGGCGGAGCGACACGTGTCGCCCCACCTTAATGTGTCGCCCCGCCCCATCGTCCAGGGTGCACTCTGGGGCTACTCCGGTGTCCTGCAGAGTTTAGCTCCAACTTGCCTCAACACACCTGCCTGGATGTTTCTAGTATACCTAGTAAGAGCTTGATTAGCTGCTTCAGGAGTGTTTGATTAGGGTTGGAGCTAAACTCTGCAGGACCCTCCAGGACTGAACTTGGTGACCCCTGCTGTTGTAAATGAGCTACAAAGTACATAAACCTTTGTTTACGTTTGTGTGTTGTATTTTTATTAGTGTTCCTGTGGCTCAGTGGTTAGAGCATTGCATTAGCAGCGCAAAGGTTGTGGGTTCGATTCCCAGGGAACACATGTACTGACAATACAAATGTATAACCTGAATTGTAAGTCGCTTTGGATAAAAGCGTCTGCTAAATGCATAAATGTAAATGTATTAATATCATTCTAATTTATTTGCTTTGTTTTATTTTGTGAAACCTTGCTACATATATGGAATAACCACTTTATAAAAGCAATAAGCCCAGAGAAGCTGTGGTTTACAGTGAATTTATAACAGCTAAGGAGGCTTCGCTTCGTGCCTAACAATGCCCCTTAGCTGTTATAAACCACGTAAACCACACGTAAACCATGGCTTCTTGGGGCTTATTGCTTTATCAGACACCTTCAACATTTCTCACAGTTTATTCGCTATAATTTAGAAAATGGTTATAAAATATGACAACGACTCGGAGTTAAAATGTGTCGGAACAAATTGTGACCCTGGACCACAAAACTAGTCATAAGGGTAATTTTTTTTAAATAAATAATAAATAAGCTTTCTTTTGATTTATGGTTTGTTAGGATAGGACAATCTCGAGATACAACTATTTGAAAATCTGGAATTGGAGGGTGCAAAAAAATCTAAATATGACCCTGGAGTAGGGGTTGCACAGACTAATCGACTAGTCGACTTCAGTGTTCTGCCATGACGCTTTAAGCTTGAAGTCGACTAGTCGCTGGTCCTATAGAGGGCGCAATAGGATAATAAATCCACATTTACGCTCCGTTTTCAAACAGTTAAAATTACAAACTAATTAATACTCTGAATGCAACCTGTGTCTTGGATTCTGGAAATTGAACGGCAGAATGCAGGTTTTAAACAGCTTATTTTACAGGTAAGATAATTATGTTCTAATCGAATGCGCTGCTGCACTGTAAAACACACACATAGCTACGGACAGTAGCACGTACAAAGACATCACGTGCAGATTGCACACAGAATCATTCAGTGCAAAAATTTATTGTCAACACTGTTCTGTGATTTCTCTGTAAAATAGCTTAGAAACTGAAAAGTTCAAGCATATATTTCTTAATAACTAAATCCCACAGCTTCACTACTAGTAGAGAGACGCTGCCAGGTAGAATTAATTCACACACGCAACCGCTCTCACTAATGCATTCATTCATATGAATGTAATCTTTACTGTACTTATCTGTATCTGATTTAGAACGAACAGGAATCTGTGAGAAATATAACGACCCAAAGACTAAAGAACTGATAAAAATAAGCTGTTATAGGTGTAATAGTCATGTGGGCAGCGCTGTGTCCTATTTCATAGCTGTGCACAAGGTGTTTGTCACAGCTCCAGAATTATTTGTTCATTAATGACGTCATAAGCGACTAGTCGACTTCGACTTGACTTTCATCACATAAAAGTCGACTTCAAACAAATCAGAAGTCATTCAACCCTTACCCTGGAGCACAAAACCAGTCATAAGCAGCAAGGGTATATTTTTAGAAATAGACAACAACACATTGAATGGCTCAAAATTATGATTTTTCTTTTATGCCAAAAATCATTAGGATATTAAGTAAAGATCATGTTCCATGAAGATATTTTGTAAATTTCCTACCGTAAATATATCAAAACTTATTTTTTTATTTGTAATATGCATTACTAAGAACTTAATTTGGACAACGTTAAAGGTGATTTTCTACAATTTAGATTTTTGTACAATGTACAAAAGATCTTTATTTAATATCCTAATGATTTTTGGCATACAAGAAAAATAGATCATTTTGACCCATACTTGTCTACTTCTACAAATATACCCCAGCGACTTGAAACTGCTTTTGTCATGGTTCTCAGACACATTCATCTTGATAATGTCAGATAACTTTGATAAAAAGTATGTAATTGATACCAAGCAACCAAAAAATATTCAGCTGTTAAATTTAAGTACACAATTAGATTATACCAATTTAGGTCAACCAATTACCAAGCAATGCTTAATTTTGTTGTCTGTGGTGTAAAAAGATTGCATTAGTATTAAAGAAAAAACTCTTAAGCAAAACATTATAAGGCCAAAATGTTTACTTTATTTTGCTCTCCTCACTTAAATATCCTGCACCCACAAGTAAAAAACAATGTAAAAAAATTATATCTGGTGTCTGAATAGAATAATTTTTGGTTTGACTGTAGGTATCAAGACTACTGCAAAAGACGGAGTACATCTAAGCTCATTTACATTCAGACGTCAGAGTCAGACGACGAGAAAGCCTTTTAGAAGCCATTACTCCTGCATTATACAATTTCCTGTTCGCAAGCCATGCAACAAACAACTTAAACTGTATTGAGAGAACATCTGTTCTCAAACCCATTAAAATCAATGACGACACAAGCAGACAGCAGACAAGAGCAGGCCAATGATCGTACCTTAATAGGAACCACAGCCGTCTGCACCATGTTTCTGAAGCGCCCTACAGACGGGTCCACGTCCTCTGCGAGAAGAGAAAAGACATGTTACAAAAGTCAAAACATAAACAAAAAATGAGATAAGAGAGTATGTGAAGACTAGGGATGCATGATATTATCGGACAGACATCGAAATCGGCCAATAATGGCTTTAAATGTAAATATCTGCATCGGCCCAAAATGAAAAATGATGCCGATATGTCTTGCCGATAAGAGGAATACATTAACTCACATGCACTCAGTGAGTAATTAGATCACGTCAACGGTGTGACTCATTTTTGAAGCAAAGTTTTGCCTGAATGATGATTAGATTCCCTCTTTTGGACTGCTGCATTTAATCTGTGTAAGCACGTACAGAATGACGCGTTCAGTGTTTAAACCGTAATAGCATGTGCAGCTGCAGCCTCCCCCGGGCCGTAACGCCCATTCGGTAAGGAGTTTTAATCTGTAGGGGACGCTGTTGGCCTACTTATAAGTCAATTAAAAGTAAATTATACACAAATAACATTTAGACTGTATTTCTGATCAAATAAAGCAGTAATTGATGTGATCAAATAATAAGTATGTTTTGATTTAAAGGTCAGAGCCTATAGCTTACATGAAAAAAAATGGCCTTGTTGACCATGACCTCTTCTTTTAAGGCTAGATTTGCTGGTCCTTATGTTATTATTCTAAAATAATCTGATGGTACTTATGCCATCGCGACACCAGAGAGAAAGGCTATAACCCAGCTGCCACATACATTTACTTAAACCGTATTATGTACGGGAGGAATTAGCATGTCCTCATACTGCAGAATTGACTGTTTTGAATGTAGATCATATGTTCGTGCTGTGGCTAAGGTGATGTGTTCTGATACAGTGTTAGAATAATGTTGAGGATATGATTGGACATATTCTACATGTAGTGTAAGCCTGGTGGTATTTGTTTTGGGTGTGACAACACTTTCGGTTTGTTTCTTGTTTAGGTGTGTGGGTATGCCTCTGTGTCTCTGCAGGTGTTCGGCTGATTGCTATGTGATTGGGAACACCGGCGCGCAGGTTGTTTTTCTCTAATAAACGTCTCTTTGCTCGATGGATTGATGTCCTCTTGGTTGAATCCAGTGACGGTTCTACAGTCCTCTGTACCCGTTCTCTCTGGATCGAGAAGGGTTTAATAACGATCCATTTTAGGCCTGACGGTTAAATAAATGTAAATGTTTTTTCAATGCAAATGCACTCGTCTTCTCATTTGTAGTGACAATTTCGGGTAGTGACACTTGTAAATTAAACAATTTAATATAAAGTGATTTATTCATTTATGTGTAATATGTTTTATTTTTTAAACAAATCATAAGCTCTAAAACATTGTAATAATTTGTACAACTCTTTTGCTTTATAAAATCTACAAATGTTAAATCTTAAAATAAAATGTAAGGGTCAACACCACATCTTTCTAGGGGGGGCGATTGATATATAGTTTATTTATAGTTATTTTCAAAGCTTCAATGTACTGTCAAAAAAACCTTCATTATTGTTTATTTAATTCTAACAAATAAGTTATTATTTAAAAACTAACCAATATTAATACATATTTTTGCTTATAATTCCTGCATAGGAGAGACTTTGTGTTGATTCCAAACAAAAGGAAATACATGTAAATTAAAAAAAAATTGAATATTGTGAAAAAGTAAATTTTTTCTTGTAACTTATTTTAAAAAGTGAACCTTTCATATATTTTAGATTCATTACATGTAAAGTCAAACATTTCAATTTTTTTTATTTTTTTTTTATTTTGATGATTAGAGCATACAGCTAATGAAAGTCAAAAATCTGTCTCTAAAAATATTAGAATATTTACATTTGAGTTCCAATACATGACCATCCATACAGTATAAATTGTGGGTATCCCTTGTTCTTTGAAAGCACAATAATGTGGAACACTGCTGACTTGGCAATGGTCCAGAAGATGATCATTGATGCCCTCCACAAAGAGGGTAAGTCACAGAGGGTCATTACTGAAATGGGTGGCAGTTCAAGGAGTGCTGTATCAAAGCACAGTAAATGCAAAGTTGACTGGAAGGAAGAAATTGGGTAGGAAAAGGTGCACAAGCAACAGGGATGACCGCAAGCTTGAGAATACTGTCAAGCAAAGCTGATTCAAACACTTGGGAGAGCTTCACAAGGAGTGAACTGAAGCTGGAGTCAGTGCATCAAGAGTCACCACGCTCAGACATCTTCAGGAAAAGGGCTACCAAACCACTTCTGAAACAGAAGCATCGTCAGAAGCATCTTACCTGGGCTAAGGAGAAAAATAACTGTACTGTTGCTCAGTGGTCCAAAGTCCTCTTTTCAGATGAAAGTAAATTTTGCATTTAATTTGGAAATCAAGGTCCCAGAGTCTGGAGGAAGAGTGGAGTGGCACAGAATCCATGTTGCTTGAAGTCCATTGTTAAATTTCCACAGTCAGTGATGATTTGGGCTGCCATGTCATCTGCTGGTGTTGGTCCACTGTGTTTTCTGATGTCCACAGTCAATGTAGCCATCTACCAGGAAATTTTAGTGCACTTCATTCTTCCTTCTGCTGACAAGCTTTATGGAGATGCTGATTTCATTTTCCAGCAGGACTTGGCACCTGCCCACACTGCCAAAGGTACCAAAAGCTGGTTCAATGACTATGGTGTTACTGTGCAAACTCGCCTGACCTGAACTCCATAGAGAATCTAGATGAGAGACACCAGACCCAACAATGCAGATGACCTGAAGACCGCTATCAAAGCAACCTGGGCTTCCATTACACCTGAGCAGTGCCACGGGCTGATTGCCTCCATGCCACGCCGCATTGATGCAGTAATTCATGCAAAAGGAGGCGCAACCAAGCATTGAGTGCATAGAAATGAACATATTTTTCAATAGAATATAAATTGCCTTATGGGTTATGTTATTACAGACGATTTTCTTTGTGTATGTAGTTTCTTGTTTTAATTGTCCTCGGGATCCTGCAGGCCTTTCTGCAGTTCTACAATTCTGTTTAAAATTGATCTTATGTAATAATCAAATTTTCTGAGACACTGAATTTTGGGTTTTCATTATCTGTAAGCCATAATCATCAAAATTTCAAGAAATAAAGGCTTGAAATATTTCACTCTGTGTGTAATGAATCTATATAATATATGGATTTCACTTTGTGAATTGAGTGACAAAAAATATTGACCTTTTTCACAATATTATAATTATTTTAGATGTACCTGTATATTGGTATCGGCTATAGGCCAAAATGAGTTTTAGGCCTATAGCCAATATCCAATCCCTTGCCAAAAATCCTATATCGTGCATCCCTAGTGACGACTGAGTCGTTCCAGAGAAACTGAAAACAGTGAGAGTGGAGGATTAGTGCATCGAATACTGCACATACTTTTGGGGTCAGCAAGATTTTACTTCCTAACAGAGCATGCTGTACAACTTCTTGTCCATTCCCTTGTCATTTCTAGACTGGACTACTGCAATGCTCTTCTGGCTGGACTTCCATCATGCACAATCAAACCTCTACAAATGATTCAGAATGCAAACTCATCTCTTCCATCACCATCTGACTTCATCTTTCCTTAACTTCTCCCTGTCTTACTTTGTATTGAAAGCACTTCCTGGGTTTATCTGCCTCTTTATGATGAATCGCTTATTGCATTCCTCAATTGTAAGTTACTTTGGATAAGCGTCTGCTAAATGAATTTCGGTAATATTATATTAATGCTTTTCAATAAGTCTCAGTTGCTCACCACAGCTGCATTTATTTGATAAAAAATGCAGTTAAAAACATTAATATTGTGAAATGGTATTGTTTTTTAAAAAGTGTTTTCTATGAGAATATTTTTTTTTTATTTAATTTATTCCTGTAACATAAAGCTTAACATTTTCAGCATTATTACTCTTCAGTCTTCAGTGTCACATGATTTTTCAGAAATCATTATAATATGGTGATTTGAAGAAACATTTCTGATTATTATCAATGTTGAAAAAAGCTTCATATTTTTGTGGAAACTATGATACATTATATTTTTCAGGATTCTTTGATGAATAGAATGTTCGAAAGAACAGCATTTATTTTAAATTAAAATATTTTGTAACTCTATAAATTAGGGGTGGCCCGGTACACAGATGTCATGGTTCGGTACGTACCTCGGTCCGGGGGTCAAGGTTCGATAGGATTTCGGTACAACAGGAACAAAAAAAGAAATCTACTATGCTCGGTTTCTTTTCATTTATTTTGAACACAGTAGTGTAAATTACTATTTGTTCCACCTAGATGTGAAAATACTCATAATTAATACTAATACTATTATTACATTGTTATATTATGTATAAAATCTGTTTTGTTTTCATTGTGAGTGTACACATATAAAAGCAGACCTTTATCCGGTGATTATTAATAAGACAATAAGTGTTTAAAGTTGATTCTGCTGATATAAGGAAACAGTTGAAGTGATCGCTCGCTGGAGCACACACACACACACACTTTATTTTTTATTTGTTTATATTGAACATTTAACTCAATATTATGGAATATTTGCATTTGTGCCGAATGGAACGATCACAAAGCTCTTGTCAGTCCACGTGAGAAGCTTTTGTCAGTCCATGTAAGACGCGTTCAGAATCAGCACATGGTCACTGTCGAGTGGGCTTTGTTTTCAAGCACGCAACTCACGGGATTCGCTGTTCTTCTGCTGGCGATTATCAAACAGCGTTGCATTACTGTGAGTGCCCTCTTCTGGATTGGGAAGGTCTCATGCACCGAACCGAGAAGTCCGTACCGTGACGGTTCGGTACGAATACATGTACTGTGCCACCCCTAATATAAATGTCTTTACTGTCACACTTTTGATCAATTGAATGCATCCTTGCTGAATAAAAATAATAATTTCCCAACATAATACAGAGTCCAATTTTTTTGAACAGTGCAGTACATATATATTATATATTCACATCTTGTGAGTACCTGGGTTTATGATCTCCTCTTCTTCACTGAAGGAAACTTGTGAGCTCCTCCTCTTCCTCTTGGGTCTCTGGATTTCCAGGTTTCCCTCCTCAATGGTGAGTGTAGAAATGCGTTTGTTATGAGCCGTGTTGAACTCTGTCAGGTTCTGGGGGAATAAAGGCATCAGAAAACCAGAAATTATATACATGAAACTCTTGAGTGAGTTACATTCATTTACATTTAGTCATTTAGCAGACGCTTTTATCCAAAGAGACTTACAAATGAGGACTTTTTTTATAATAAATAAAAATAAAAGCAGATAGAATAGAAAAAGAACAGAGAAGGCTAGTGTTAGAGTTTTTTTAAATAATAATAGTAGAACAACTTGATACACAAATGGCTATGTTCAGAGTGATTTATTATACTTAATTCATATTTTGATTAATAAAACCTTCTACAGTGTGTGGTATGAGTTAAGGCTGCTCTAACATGACAGTGCATCTGTGTATAAGTCAAGGTTCAAAAAGAAATGGTTGATTGAGTCAACGTGGAAGAACTTGGCTGGTCTGCAGAAACCTCTGCTGTGACTTTAAATGCAGACCTTGAGCCAAAAACATATCACCAAACACCAATGACTTGTACATGCACTAAGGCCCAGTTTCACAGACGGGCCAGGACTAGGCCTTGGTTAAATTAAGATATTTAAGCAGCTTTTATAAAAATGCCTTAGAAGAAAACATTACAGGTGTGCATCTTGAACAATGGCACTGACATATTTTAAGATATTTCAGAGCAAGATATTTGTGACCCTGGACCACAAAACTAGTCATAAGTGTAATTTTTTTTACATTGAGATTTCTAAATAATCTGAAAGCTGAATAAATAAGCTTTCTGTTGATGTATGGTTTGTTGGGATAGGACAATATCGATGTATAACTATTTGACAATCTGGAATCTGAGGGTGCAAAAAAATCTAAATATGTAGAAAATCACCTTTAAAATTGTCCAAATTAAGTTCTTAGCAATGTATATTACTAATCAAAAATTAAGTTTTATGGTAGGAAATTCATAAAATATCTTCATGCAACATGATCTTTACTTAATGTACTAATGATTTTTGACATAAAAGAAAAATTGATCATTTTGACCCATAACATTTATTGTTGGCTATTGCTACAAATATACCCATGCTGCTTATGACAGGATTAGTGCTCCAGGGTCACATTTTTAATTGAGTCTGCTTAAAACATTTTTGTCTGGGACTAGCCGTAAGCCTCGTGTATGAAAGCAGGGGTATGTGGACAAAATCATAAAGAATAGCCTTCTAATGAACAGGTTTGACTAGTAATTTCCATGAGTACAAATCTTACTGTTTAATTGAATTGTGTGCTTCAGTTTTCTATTCCCATCACCAAACACTAATGACTTGTACATGCACTAGATGGACAAAAGTACTGGGAAGTTTTTATTTAGAACAGAAAAGGGCACTTCCAAAACAGTGGCAACAAAGATGGAAATATAATTCAGATATTTCTAAAATTGAGTTTCCATCTCAGTTGCAACAGTTTTGGAAGTGTTTAAAATGACTGTATCCATATCTGCACAAGTCATTCGTGTTTACTGATGTGTTTTTGGCTCAAGGTCTGCAATTTAAAGTTACACCAGAGGTAGGGATGAGTACCGAAACCCGGTATTTAATTGGTCTCGGGGCTAAATTATGAAAGAACGGAGTATCGAAAAGCTTTGACGTTAACGGTTCTGCTATCGGTACTGGAGAAATTAAGAAAACACACATGCATTTATTATTGCTATATACACATTATCTTGCAAATTCTATCCCACCAGAGTTGCCAGCTGTTTTTATGTGCAATAATATTCAAACATTTGTCTATGAATCATTTTTGCTATTCGCATTTCAGAAGCGAGATCTCGCTCATGTGGAGGAGCTTCAGCACGCGCAACATGAAAGCCCTTTTTAATCAAGATGAAGAGTGAACTAACTATTAAAACATATGCTTAAACTTTATATTAAACTAATTTTATTTAATGTTTTTTTGGGCTTCTAAGGATTATAGCCGCGTTTCTTCTAGCACAACTTCCTTCCCTTCACATTCGTACCTCCCCGACCAAAACTTAATGTCAGAATCAGATCAATTATTTGTCGATTGTTGTAAAATGCCGTCTTTACAGTTGCTAAATTGCTGGACATGTTTGATAATAAAACGTTGAAAGTACAATCCACACAAGAGACGCTGTTCCCCAGGAAATGTGTGTGTGTGTGTGTGTGCGTGCGTGTGTGTGTGTGCGTGAGTGTGTGCGCGCGCCTGCGCAGCGCGCTCTAAAACCGACAGGCAAATTCTACTTTGAGCTTTGGCTCAAAGGATCTTTGAATCTTCAAAGGCCCAAACGATCAAATACACACAAAATATGTAAAAAGGGCCGGCTTGGAAATTATTCACTTATACACAGTTTATGTCTTAAGTGGACGAGAACAGTTGGGCGAAAATCCAATGTGTGTCAATATTTTGTCTTAAAGTGACAGACTGGTCCTTCATCAATGTTAATCAAAGAACAAAACGCAAAGAGAAAATCACCCACAGCTCTTAATCTGAATATAGTTATAGCTTTAATAAGCATTACTCTATCAATACATACAGTGAAATATATGCAGTGTTCATTTACATTTGATGTACATGAACAAATCTATTTTACAAATTTCTTTTGTAGCTATTACTTACCTGAACATAATGTTAGTAGACCTTCATGGAAAAATGAAAGCACTGTTTGTTTTTTTATTTCATTTGTACATTTGTTTTATGGTATGACAAATGGTATATTTGTCAGTTTGTTTAACTTTGTTTCTTTGTTCATGTTCATGTTCATTGTATCTTATCTTATGTTTATAAAACACAAAAAATGCCTGGACACTGGTGCATTTACAAATTGATGTTTTATATGTATTTTACATTTCAGAATATAAAGCAATGTTAATTCAGCTCCTAATCTGTCATATATATATATATATATATATATATATATATATATAAATAACAAAAAGTACCGATAAGAATACCGTTAAAGTACCGGATCGATAAGCAGTATCGATAAGAGTAGCAATACCGTTAAAACCTTGACGATAACTATCCCGAACCAGAGGTGTTCAGATGGGATTAGGACTTGTTTTACTGCAGACCAGTCAAGTTCTTCCACACTGACTGAATCATCATTTCTCTTTGATCCTTGTCTTATACAAAGAGACACTGTCACGTTAGAATAGAAAAGGGTCCTGTCCAAACTGTTGCTATAAAACTAGAAGCACTCAATTCACGAGAATATCAATATGCTTAAACATTAAGATTTGTACTCATGGAAATTACTAAAGTAGTCAAACCTTTCGTTAGAAGGGGTGACCCAATAGTTTTGGCAATATAGTTGTATAGGCTTGTATTCACACACACACACACACACACACACACACACACACACACCTCGAGCTCGGTCTCTTCCTCCGGCAGTCCCAGCAGCCCCTTCAATTCCTCGTCCTCCACTCCTTTACTGTCTCCTGTGCTGGAGCTGCTCTGTGTCTGCGGTTTCTCTCGCAGCGTGTAGATGCGCGTGGACGCTCCGAAAGACATGGTCGAGTCGATCGGCACCTGCTGAGGTTTGTGGGGCTCGAGGCGAATTCTGCCCAGAAATGTTCCATGGGCTAAACAAGGACAAATCAGTAGTGATCGACCGATATTGTTTTCTTTTTATAACCGATACCAATTATATGCATATTTATGTACCCGATAAATGATTTTCAGAACCGATATTTATTTACTATTATAAAGTAAATAAATAACTGAGTGAAGTAAGTCCATTCTTCACATTGTTCTTTCCTCCTTTCAGTCATCTTAACAACAACAAAAAACTGTTGAAAATTAACATTCTTTCATGTTAAATTGAATCTTCAAATTACAACAATAAAGACATTTTTTTATAAAGCATCATCAGCAACACTGATATTAACAACAAGCAAAATAATGTCTAATGTTTTCAAATGGAGAAAATAAAGGACAGAAGTCATATCAACTTCATTTTAAACTACAGTTTTAGGTTTATAAGCTGTTTAATAGACTAAAGAGTGAAGAATAATTCCCTGAATAATGTTAATTAAATTAATAATATTATCTGGAATATTGAAATAAGCTATAACAAACAAAACATTGTATTTTATTGCCTTTCTCAACTGGTATGATATATCAGAATTATAAAAAAAAAATTGTCATTCTAGATTATGAAATGCCTGCTGACAGTGTGGTTTATCAATGCATTTACACAGAACTATACTCAAACTGCGATCGCTTGCGGAGATAATAAATAATTAATTTAGATAGAGCTGTATTTATTTAGATGTTTTTTGGCGAAATAATGGTTATATAGTAAATGTTAATATAATTTAGTGTTTTAAACAAGTGAATCTTGTTAAAAGTTCCATGCCGTGGCCGTGCTGGAGCTTTTCCTGAGCATCAATCGTTGAGTGAACAGCAATATGAAAGCGTCTTCACGAGACTAACGATGAGCATATACAACAGAGAGAGAATTCAATTCAGCGCTTTTATTTCCAACATGGGCTCATTCATGGCTGTATTATTTAATTCATCCACAGTTACGTCTTTATTGGGAAAGAGTGACGGATTAGCTTGCGCGACTCAGTGAATTCGTCTCTATTTCTTAGAGCCAATCTGCATATCAGGAATTTATGTCATACATCCAAATAATGGCTGTTATGTTAAATAAAGTTTACTAACTACAGCAAATCAAGTACCTGGACGCCGTTGTTGTGGTCTAGTCTCCCCTCAGACGCGATGCAATAGCGGTCCTGCGCGCAATTCTCAAAACAATTATTGGTGAATCCGATATTACAAAACCAATATCCGATAATGGTAAAATGCTTAAATATTGGGGAAAATATCGGTAGATCGATATATCGGTCGATCTCTACAAATCAGCATGAGGTGGGAACGACTGGGTTCAGCACGTGTTGGATGTGATCTGTTGAGCACTCACTGCTGTTGAGGTCGATGAGGAACACTCTCTTGAGGTGTCTGTGGTAGACCAGCGCCGCATGCACCCGTGAGCACGACTGGTGGTCTATCGTGAAGTCACAGAGGTCAGGGTTCCTCCCAAACAGATAGAACTTCTTCTCATCGATGATCAGCTTCTGCAGGAGGCACCGAGAGGCGTATTGACTATGAGACACAATTCTGATATTTTTATACTGTTATAATGTGGTTGATGTTCATTAATCATCAAGTAAGGTTTAAAACTGATAGTACAGCCAACTGTGAAGTTAGATAGTTCACCCAAAAATGTAATCATGTCATTATTTATTCACCCTCAAGTCATTACAAACCCAACTGACTGGCTTCCTTCTGTAGAAAAAAAACTCTTAAAAATATGCATACATACATAAACTACAAAAATCGAAAGTGGAGAAAACTTATAAGTTTAAGGCAACCAGCTTCAGAAGATTTTTGAGTTTTCTCAACTTGTTGTTTGAGAGTTGAGAAAACTAAAATATATCCTGAAGTTGGTTGCCTTAAACTTATAAGTTTTCTCCACTTTTGATTTTTTTAGTGTACATACATACATATTTTAAATAATGTTGGCAAACAACGGTTTTGGTGCCCATAAAAAAAAAAAAAAAAAAAATACATATATATATATATATATATATAATTATTTTATATATATATATATATAATATTCCATTGTATGGACATTTTTCAAACTATTTTATTTTATGGTCCACAGAAAAAAAGTCAGTTTTACTGTTGTTGAAAGACATTTAACCCATTTTCCACACATTTTAAACAATGAATTATCGTGACTCTTTTTTTTATTATAAAAATTGCATTTCCAAATATGAATTTTTGGCTGATGGAATATTATAGAGCTGATCATAAATGTTTAAAGATTTCATTCGAATTGAAATCTTACAAAAACATTTTTATAAATACATTATTTCTATAATTATAACCATTGCAGACCTAGGAAATAACATAACTAGTTATTAAATATTTCTGTGTTCCTATTCTCGATGGAACCTTGTTTATTCTCCAACACTTTTGTCTCAGAATATATATATATAAAGGGGAACAAGTGCACCGGGTCAAAGTGCACGAATCATCATTATATTTCCAATACTGCTCATTTAGCGCAGTCTTACCTCTATTAATTTGTCTCCTTTAATCACGTCCAGATGGAGTCCAGGTGGAGGTTTTCCTGCCCTGAGATTAAATTAAATTAACAAAAAATGTGACAAAATTCATTAATTCACCCTTCAGTCTCCTAAACCTTTCAGTGTCATTTACGTATACTCTATGCACAAATGCACGTGTGCATTTATTTGAAAGATTGATTAGAGCTGTATATAGATCATAATAAATGATGATATTTAAGTGGAATAAAAGCAGATCATTCTGTGTTTTATGAAACCTATATCTTAATTCAACACTAAACACAGGAAACGCTTTATCACATCCCAAAATGTATGCAGGGCTATGATATACATCCAAGAGAATAAGAAGTGAGCTTATGAATGCAGGCATGCAGAGTGGATTTATCTGCTGCTGTGTTTAGTTACTGTGCGCGTCTCATGCAGGACTGAGTTGCACTGTTTTTTATTCATGGCACTCATAATCCACGCACCCGCTCCACACACGCGCATGCAGGGCTTTTATTTTAATTGCAATAATGATGCACTTAATTTCTTATCTCACCATGACGGGCAGTCGAAGACAGCTGTGTCTGTGCCTGCATTCGCCGCCATTCTGCGCAGTCGCGAGGGATGCTGGGTAAAAATGACCAGAGCTCGCTGATGATTGTGGGAATTGTAGTTCGCTCGTTTAACACCTAAAACAGCTTATGGACTTGGTTACCGATTCATTTTTCGTTAAAAAAATGTCCTATTTAATACCATGAGAATAATTGTATAAATGCAGTGACAGTGTTATCTGTAAGAAATAGGTTTTTAGTAAAGATACTTTTGACTATTTCCACAGTTCTGTTAACTTACCCCTATATCTGCAGCCAGTCTATTCAGTTTTGTAGAACTAACTTTCCATTCCACTGATACTGGCATGGCATCTTGCTTTGATCTTCCACACTCTTGACTAATTGGTCTTTTCATTTATTGTAATTATTTAAGCATGTTATGGGCATCCTTACAAGGTTCTTTATAAGATTGCAAGGCTTACTTTCACACCCCTCAACATATCCACCTCCAAAAAAAAAATGTATAATTAAAATAACAGAAAATGTCTAAAAGTCTAGTAAGGTCAAAGCCGCTGCTCCGGTTTAGTGTTTAACTGTTATTTATTACTGTGAATTTTAACCTGCAATAGAGCAGGTCAAGGTAAAGAAATAATTCACCCAAAAATCTGTCACTAATATCTTAATACATTGTCTAGTCAGTGAGTTTATAGGTTTGCAACAACATGACGAATTTTCATTTTTGGGTGGACTATCCCTTTAAGATGCGATGTGAAAACTTTGGCACTTTGCACCAAAATGGAGTTGCTATTATGCATATTAGTGGCATCAATTACAGAAGGGTCATTCCATATCAAATTAAACTAATTTCAGAAATTTGCTCAACTTTTTTTATTTTGGTAATATTTCTTTCCTTTCTTCAGAAAACAATATTAGCAAAATGAAAAATGTTGACACAGAATGACCCAGAAGTCAGAATTTGTTTAGAAAACAAATTTGTTTGTTTTATAATAACAATGGTAATTACTCATTACACAATTGACATATTGCATGTGTTGGAATGCATCACAGAGAATTGATCAAAATAGTCAGTTTTTTGTCACGCCACAGAGTTACCATATGGCATTATTTAGCCCAAATAGATTCCATTTTATAAATATAGGAATTAATATATTATTTACAATTGAAGAAGAACATGGTTATTTTGGTGATAATGTAATTAAAGAATCTAGTGGTAAAAATATTCAGTAATGCACACCACCGTGTCTTTACTGTATTTATGGCTCTATAATTTCTGTTCTCAATGGCAAAAAGCTAACGGCCGACCTTCCAACTTATAAACACTTGGTAGACGGCGAATTAAAACACAATCTAGGCCAGCACAGCAACTTGCTCTGCATTCCTCAAATAAATACATCAATAAAACATGATACAAGTAAATTTTTTATTAATAAAGACAACCCCCAATAATAAATTACACATTCACTAAGAAGATCCCCTCTCATGAAATTCGGTTTATCTGAAAATACTTTACAAGAACACAAAGCGTCTGTGAACAAAAAAGAAATAAAAGCACCTTTCCATCACCACCAAGTTCCCAGTAGTTGATCGTAAATCAGGTCAGGCTGTTGGAGGGGAATCGGTGAGCACGGCACTGTGGGAAATATTTCCTTGTGCTTCTTTGAAACCAGATTTTCTTCGTTACAAAATTCAAATACAGTTGTGCTCCCAGTTTTAACACACACACACACACACACACACACACACACACACACGATGTTCACCTTTCATATCAGTATATCAGATCATCGTATGAGGACACACTGAAACAGCACAGAAACACAGAAGGGCTGTAATCAGCACACAACACAAACCCAGCAATCATCCACACCATCACAAGTCATTCATGTACAATATGTACAGAAGAGAGAAACCATTACTTTGGGTCAGCTTTTATTATAGTCAGGAGGAGAAAACTCAAGTCAAGTAGGTACATCTATAAAACACATTGGGGTTGTTCGTTTTTAAAATTAGTCCGTTCATATTGCAAGATACAGCGCCAGAACGCAATTTTCTGCTCAAATCAGGTTGTTTACAGGGCTTTTTAATCAAATATGTGACATTCAATTTTATGAAATTATACAAGCGTTTAAAAGGGCAGGGTCAGTATTTTAAAAAAAAGTTTTCCAGCAAGGATGCATTAAATTGAGCAAAGTGACACGAAAGCCTTAAATTAATGCAAATAAAATAACAGCCGTTATGGATTTTCTATTCGTCCTGGAAAAAATGTGTCCGTGCACAGAAGCAGCACAAAAGTTTCTTGAGCAGCGAATCAGAATTATTTCTGAAGATCATGTGACACTGACGACTGGAGCAATGATGCTGAAAATTCAGCTGCGCATCACAGGAATAAATTACACTTCAAAGTAAATTTAATAACAGCTCTCAAATATATCATTCAATTGTAATGTCACAATATTAACCTTTTACTGTATTTTTTACTTGCTGACCCCAATTTTTTGAACGGAAGTGTATATTAAATGTTGCACTTCCAATCATAAATCTACACATTTTCACACCTTCTGTTATGACTGTTCAATGCAAGTCACAGCATCCAAAAGACACTTAAGTAACATTTATAATATGACAACACACACCTTTTTTCTCTAATACAGTAATATTAATACATTAACTGACTTGTCAAACTAATTTTGGTCACCTATTAGTTAGACTCAATGGGATTTTTGCCGTTCACTCTCTGAAAGAGAATCAGTCTCAAATCAGGTTTGGGATGCGTGCAACTGCGATGTGAACGTAGCTTTTCACCCCACAATGTTTCCATCGGGCCACAGTCTTACATTCCAGTGACATTCATCTGCACGTCAGCTTCACGGCTGCTCAATTCAATACTCAAGTTGACAAAACATCGCTAGGAGGACAAATTATTCTAGCTATCGAGTAGGAGTTATTTTATTAATATTGACAAAACAGCAACACTTGATAAAGAATCATCTCTAACCACCACAACCAAGTGCTTGTCATGCAAATGCAGCTCTGTCCTTTGAGAACTTCAGGAAACAAGTGCTCATAAGGGCAACAGGACTTAAAAATAAGGCATAAATTAGGTTAATATAAAAGGAAAGGAATATTAAACAATATTTGGGCGATTAGGAAACAGTGGCTGCTTGGAAATAATCCTTTATTCTTGCGATAATGTGGATTATAGCATAATACCGCAGTTGGAAGAGAAGCTTCCACAAAAGGGGGGAAAAAAAATATTTGAGACTGATGATTTTACCATTGCTTAGAATTAAATTTGGTTGGTTCTGGCATTTACAGCATGCCCCACTTGACAAGGTGAAAAAAAGTATGGATACACACAGCATTAAATAGCAATGCCTTCGCTTGTCACTTAGGAAAAAGACGTGTCCTGTGTTTAAAGGGACCGAGGTACTGCTGCCACGAGGGCTCATGTATGAAGTGCTTGTAAAATCTTACAAAACGTTGACCTGAATGGCAGTTTGTCCCAGAGAATGCTTTCTTCGCCGAATTCCTCAGTAACGTAACAGGCTTAGTGTTAGTCTGTCGAAAGAGCTTGGCGGAAGGGATTACCGGTAAGATTAAAAAATGACAGTGAAGTGGAGATCAAATTCAACTCGCTGGTATCATGTGTCAAAGACATGAGATCCCTGACTCACAGAGGCTTAAGGTTGTGTGTGTGTGTTAGCATTAACGTTTTTATCCGTTCACACTCCCAGTATGCTTTTCCTGAAGGTGAGAGGTGTTGCATGCATTAGTTAACTGGCGTTTGTTGTAGCGCGTAAGTAACTCTCTCGGTGCTAAAACGTGAGGTTGCGTGTGTTTAATCGAGGCTGGTTATTCTGGGCATTCATATGAGGATCATTAGGGGTAAAGTATCTCTAGTAAACTCACTTCCAGCACTGATTTACATTTACCACGGTCTATTCCATATGAATTCAAGTCAATGTTTAAGTGAATTCTTAGATCAGTCAGCTAAAGTTACACAGCTAAATAAGATGGAGTTATTGTGTTTTCTGAAAGAGCAGCTGGTACTTTCAACAAGCATGGTACAAATGATGTTACTTTGATTAAAACAATTATTAAAATCTCTAACATTCTCTTAAATGGACAGTTCACCAAAAAATGTAAATTCCAACATTTACTTTGTTACAAACCTCTATGACTGTCTTTATTCTCCTGAACACACACAAAAAAACTAGATTTTAGAAAAAAGTTGGTAATCAAACAGTTGTTGGTCCCCATTGATTTTGATAATATGGAAAAAATACAATGCAAGTCAATGAAGACCAGGCATTATTTGAACCACGGGCGTAAATCCCGGGAGGGGGGGGGGGGGGGGCGGAGGGGACATGTCCCCCCCATCCGAGGGTTGTCCCCCCCAAAAAAAATAATAAAAAAATCACTCTCTATTGTGAAAAATATATGTATGTATACCTAAAATAATTTTGTAAGTACAAAAAAAACACGCCAAAAATGCTTTTAGAAACAGTTGAGTTCCCCCTCCCCTTCCTCACAGTGGTTTGGCCCACTGCCTGCTTTCCCAGTTCATTACACCTACTCCATTGTGGCTGTGGCTCAGTTAATGTTGGAATCCAGTAAGTAGGGTACTTTATTCACTTTAAATAAAGCGATTCTCTTTAATGTAGTTGATGCAGCAGACTCATTCATAAATTAGTTGCGGCAAAAATGCTGATTAACGTTACCGATTTAATTTTCCAAGAGTCTGCTATATTAGCGATTAAAATATTACTTATCTAGTTAACGTTAACTTGTTTACAATAGCTTGTTGCATAGTGCACTGCAACTTATTGGGGTTTTCCACGGACTGGTACCAGCTCGTTTCAGTTCGGTTCTGCTCTGTTTCGGACCTACAGTTTTCCACTACAACTGGTTGCTATAGCGACCAAACATTCTGAGAAGCAGCAGGAGCAGAGCGCTCTAAGCTGAGGTAAACAACCTGGCATCATTACAATCGTCAGCATGGATGAAATAAAAGGGATTTTATTTCTTATCCTTGGTTTATGGCTGTTTGAAATGTGCTGATCTGCTTTGTCATTGAACCTGAGAAAAACTTTCAAAATAACCATAATGACGCAGTCTCCGTGCTACAATAATAATGATAGAAGTTTTTCACTGTGGGGACATATCTTTATAAGTACAATTTGACTGTATTATTTGTGTCCCCTTCAAAAATTGCTCATGAGAAATTTTATATTTATTGTCCCCCCCTACTGTTAAATGAAATTTACGCCCATGATTTGAACACCCACATTCTTCAAAATATTTTCTTTCAAAGTTCATCAAAAGAAGTTCAAGTTTGCCAGCATGGCAGAAAGTAAATCCCATTCCATTTTCTCCATTCAAACCTGTTGATCAAGGTTTAACCTGTTTGGCATGTCCAGAGTTTTGGTAATGGGATTGCAAATCTCAGACTAACTAAATAAACGCACGCACACACGCACGCATTAAAAAGGACCTTAATTTTTCATTCCCATTTTACCAACCCAGGCTTATTGGAACGACGTGCCTCTACATACATTTCTGCAACACCGTAATTATGTACCTTACTGCATGTTTCGCAGCAGTTTCAAAGTGAAATGTCCAGAGAGTGGCGCTAAAACACGTTTAATATGTGACAGTGACATGTTTTTATTACGTTGGTACAGGCACGGATTGTGGCGTTTTTAATATGCTGCTTGAGGAACGTTTTGCGGTCGTTCAGAATTAAAATATCCAGTGAGCGTCGCTAAGGATTACCGATCTATAATGTTGGAAATATCCCGTACACCAAACCTACCCAAATTTTTATTTCCTTATGCGGATTTGAGCCGTTTTGTCGAACTGCGATTCGTACCAGAGCTCTTCATCACGTAATTGCAACGCCGTATCACGTGAGCTTCAGAGAAAATTTACTGAATTAGAAAACTCATACATAGGAAGCTGTATGGGACGAGAACGTTCAAAAGTATCAGTTTTCAAAGCATGCAGGATGTTAAAATTGTTTTGAAGTCATAACATAACATTCTGCGAGTAATTCTGTGAAAATGCTGTGCCTTTATTAATGAAAACTGTAAATCCTATACTTTGTGAGAAAAGGAATAAAAGTTGTCAAAGTTGTACTGCCTCCACTGTTCATTTCAACTGGAAACTGCAGTGAATCGTACACATAGGTGGTTTTTTTCAGTTTTGCAGAAATGTATGTAGAGGCATGTATTTCCAATGAGCCTAGGTTGCATTTACGCTCTCTTTGTTGAAAGTGCCAGCTTGCCTCTTTTTGAATCTGATAAGATTCAATTAAGCCACAATCCAGAGAGAAGAAAACCAAGCTCCTCAAATCAAGGCTTTTGTTTGTCGAATCTCTTTACACTTGGTGCTCCGAAATGGACACACATTGTTCACATATACACACAGCTGTCTTTAGTGCCAAAATTAGTTTCCAGCAAGGGATAAAAACGGAATATGTCTGTGTATGTGTCAGTTTATCAGATAATGTCTGAAGGGCCTTCAAACTTAATCTTCAAATGCACTCATGTTTTTTTTTTATTAAAATGTGTACTATTCACTGATTCTTCAAATTTCACCTGTTCAGCAGGACGACAATATTACAGAGTAATTTACCAAATATCTTGTTAACATATAAACTATTGCCTTGACGGATTTTGTATAAAGTTTTTTTTTAATTGAGTGATAGAAATACAACACCCTGAAGCCCTTTTGTGTGTGAATCAAAAAAAAGAACAATCCTGTTGTTAAAAGCTCCTAAATTGTAAAAAAAAAAAAAAAAAAATTACATTATTTGCTGCAAGTTTTTCACTTTGAAAAATTAAGTTGAATTAGCACCGGGAGTGTGGTGAGAGTAGCTATCATGGAGAATTAAAAAATTCCCGAGAAAGATGGATGCCAGAGTCATTTTGCTCTGCCATATTAAAACTACATCAGGGCTGGGCATTGACTTGAATATATAATATATTAAGTTGTTAGTGACATAAAACACTATTCTAATGCTGCTTTTGTAGCTATTAAAAACATGCTTTCTTTCAATTCATGAGCAAAGAAAGTAAATCAGACACCGTCAAAGTAAATACTAAATTTTTCATTAAGTCAAAATATTTTACAAACATTTTTATCCCAGCCCTAATCTACATGCTATCTGATGACTTAGTGCTGGAATATTCTTGGAATTCTGTGGACCTGTGTGTTTATCTGGTTTGATGTGGTTTATAGTCAATGGAAGATGGATATCTGATGTCCATCAATGAAACCCTCTGAAGCCCATCTGGACTCTTGCTGATGAAAGTCCCAATGTGCCTGTGAACAGGCGAGACCGTAATAAGCATCTAACATCTTAAAGACTGTTTATCATAAATGAATCGGTTGTACTAAACTGTAAGAATATCAAGAAGAATAAACAAGGACCAGTGCAATCGCCCAATAAAAACCCACTCCAAAAGGCCCTGTCCCAAACAGCACCATCAGCCCATGCGGTATTCCTTAACAAAGTCTATACTTTCCAGGAGAAAGGTTCAAGATCCCTCTCCAATGGTCTAATAGATTTCACAGACAATCCCGAATGAAGATCACAAGACACCCGTGTGCCATTTGGGACAATGCCAAGCAATTTGTTCTCGCTTCAAGCTCATTGTCCTAGAGGTTTACCCCATTTCCAAGATGCTGCATTTCACGTATCCCAATCGAGTTCCTTGCATGCAATCCGAACCAACCTGAGCTCCAACTCAAAGGCATCAGGTCGCTCCTGTGGATTGGCGGACAGCATCTCCCGAATCAACTGCTTCATGCCAGCGTTCATGCTCTTCTTCCGAGCCGGGATGTGGAGCTCCATCTTGGGGTTCTCCAGCAGAGCCTCCCCTAGAGGGACTATATCCTCCCCCTGCTGTACGTAGCTCCCTAAGAGCTCCTTCTGAGTCTCTACATCAACAAACGTAATCCGTTCCACCATGGCCCATATGATGACCCCTAAAGCAAAAATATCAGCCTTTGCAGTGTAGTGGCCCTCCCAGACTTCGGGGGCCATGTAGAAGTCCGTCCCACAAGCTGTGGACAAGAAAGACTTGTTGACGCTTGCCGGTTCTTCAGGGTTCAAGCCCGAACAGGAGCAGACCTTGCTGAGGCCAAAGTCAGCCACCTTCAGGGTGGGTTCGGGGGACCCGGCTGGGGTTCTGCCCTGCGAGATGAGAATGTTGTCAGGTTTGAGGTCTCGGTGGATGATCTGGTTGCGATGCAGGAAGGCAAGAGCGCTTCCCAGTTGCAGCATGAAGCTGGTGTTGGTCTTGCGGCTGGGTTTGCGGGACAAGAGATAGGCGTTCATGTCTCCACCATCGCAGAAATCCATGACGAACCACAGGTAGTAGGCGCAGTGGGGGTCAAATGTGATCTCACCTTTCAGGGAGGTCTCCACCAACTGTGTGTACATAAAGAAATATAAAAGAAAGTTACAAACAATTGTTTAAAATGGGACTCTTTAACTTCGGTCCAGGAGGACTAGTGTCCTGCAGACTTGTTTGGTACTTCAATACCATTCCCACACCAGTCTGTAAATTGCATGTTGTTCTCAAAATTATTTTAGATTCGCTTGTTCAGGTGTGTTTGGTTAGGGTAAGAGCTAAACTCTTACCCTAGAGCTAAAGAGCTAAAAAGCAGGACACTGGCCCTCAAGTGTTGGATTCAAAAGAGCCCTGGAGTAAAGATTCACATTTTGTATAGATTTACACACTGATAATTGTGGTCAACATCGGCAGGATTTTTAATGGCCGATTCTACTATCGTCATCCAGAAATTAAAGTGGCTGATGGTTGACAAATATAATTTGACTATTTTACAGAAGTTACTCAATTCAAGAAATGTGCTAACAGAAATTGTGGAACATCCATTTATATAACCAACTTTTCATTATAGAAGTGCTACTATATGTCAGGCCCCCCTTCACTTAATCAGCTGGCAATCTAAACTATTAGGAAAATTCATTTGGAATAAAAAATTATATTTTTACAGTTCAACATTGGGGAATATCACACACTGCAGGGTAATTTCACTTTGGCTACAGAATAACAGAATTAACTCATGACTCCGAGATGAAGTCTGAAATACTCAGATAACCATGACGTCTCTGAGGGCAGGGCTCTAGACTAACTGTTTTCTTAGGTGCACCAGCACAAAAGTTAGGTGCACCCAAATTTTTATATAGGCAATATTGACTAGTAAACGATTAACTAACAATCTGGTCAACATAAAGTTCTTTATTTGAAGCACAATTCTACAGGAAAGGTAACTTCCTGAAAAGCTGAACTGAGATTTAAGCTTAAAACATCTCAAGATAAATTAAATAAAAATAACATCTAAATTAAGTGTTTTAAGTAGGGCTGTGACGGTATTGGATTTTTTATTACCGCGGTGAAGCAGCAACAAATATCGCGGTTTGGCGGTTAATCGCACGACCCCCCCCCCCCCCCAGTAAATTTTTTTTTGACGTGGTCGCACTTGTGCAAATGCATGGTCTGCTGCTCCTGCGCGCTGCAGAGCCACAGCACATTGTAGCAGGAGTCAGATTTCACTGATCACGTGAAGAGAAGCACTTTCAGCGCAAGCACTTCATGGGTAGAGCCTATACTCACTGCATCAGCACGAGCGCAAAGGTGCACGCAGCGGACTGAGCAACGGAGGATTTGGTTTTCAAACTAAAGTAAAAGACTGCTTCTTAAACCAGAGAAGGCGACACAAATAATACTGATGAAAAAGAACGGGTTGAAAGTTGAACGCTTTCGTTACCATATAGCTTTAAACTAGATTAATCAATGCATACTGATTAACTTTTATCATAAATAGAGCCCTGAATGACTTGATCAAGAAAGCATGCAGCTTGTAAGTTTGTTAATGAACATGGAAATGAATAATAATAAAGTAGTCTTATTTATTCTTAAAACAGCAAATTAAATTAACAATATTAACAAAATAATATTAATCTCTATAGCTTTGTTTTTTTTTCAATATCTTCTGAGTTTAATAGGAATTATGGAACAGTCTTTGTCATCGTTTGTAACCCATTCTTTGTACAACAAATTATTAAAATAATAACAACCTGAGCAAGCTCCAGAAACAACAAGTCGAGCTCAACATGCCCTGTGCTTAGTTCTGGTGATTTGTGCTAAACTTCGATTCCTATATATTTAGACATTGTTTTTCGGGTAAGAGTCCGTGGATAAACGCACTTGTCCAAACGCAACTTGTTGAAAACTGTATTTGTTGAAACGGATAGGTTGTAACAGCAAATTAGGATGTAATTAATATTATTTGACGATTCGTTAGGCTACATTTATGATAACAATATTTTTAAAGTGCAACATAAAAGAGGCTTTTTCTTCTTCCTGACCCGACCGTTCCCGCTAAATATATCTCGTTTTCAGAATCTCACAATGACATTTCCTCTACTGCAAGAGAGATAACAAATAAAAATGTAGTCTCCACAAAATGTATTTTATTGTAGGCTATTTATTTTATTCGTCTTGCCCAGAATCAAATTAGTTGTACATTTTTTTTGTCAACATAATAATGTGTCGCAGAGAGAAAAATAATAATGTAGGCCAGTTTGTAAAAAAAGCATATTTGTTATTTTTATTCGTCTTGTCAAAATACTAAATTTGTTTAACCTTTTGCTGTCAACACGGAAAAGCGTCGCAGAGAAAAATAAGACATCTTTCATTTAAATTTATATATAAAATATGAACAAAACCGTTGGCTTAGACATTGCAAAATTAAATCTCTTTTTCATGAAACCAAAAAATTTAACTTCTCTGAGAAGAATGTCCCGTGTCAGACTTGCCTGATGTGGGTTTCTGACCATTTTGCAGTCGGAGTTGAACATCCTTCAAGGACCACCTTTTTCTCCATCCTTTTTCTGCTCTGTCACTCATCGACGGGGCTCTAGGCAAACCCCTGCCGTGCCGCCCCCACTTCACTCAAATACGATTTTAAAGATGCATGTGAAAGATTGGATAATTTGTTTATTAACAACTACATTAAAATAAAAGCAAGCACGGGCATGTTTTGATTATTATTTTTTTCCCCTATTGCAATGTAAAATAAATAATAAATAACCACTAAAGCTGCAAATGCAGATTAAGTGTACAAGACTGAAGTGACCATGGGTAGATTTGGGAGAAATCCTCGGTGAGCAGCGCTAAACAGCTGGTGTGCACAGCTATTAGCAGTCAGGGCTTAATCTGAACAGACCCGGTCCGGATCGGCATCTCTGAACTCCGATCATCTCATCTGGCGGATCCTCTTCCTCCAGAGAAATACGTTTGTGTCAGGGTTATTGTAGTTTTGCATTTTTAAATTCGTATTTTTTTTATGCTTTCAATTTTCGCTAAAAATTTAAGTTTCGTTTTTTTTTTGTATAATTTGGTTAATTTTAGTGTAGTTTTTATTTTGTGAAGTTTTCTACCCTAAAGGCTACAGGTTAGTTTCGGTTTTAATTTGAGTTTTAGTAATTCAAGTATAGCAGAATTAACAGAACACTTCCAGAGCACAGACCAAAGACATTTTAATTTAAGCTTATTGACGCAAACCACTAGCGACACTAAATTAAAGCATGCTGATTAGAAAATTATTAATTTGATTATTTGATATAGTCGCTGTTGGTTTCGTTTTGTTTGAGCTTGTCATTGTTTATCTATTCTTCTTTCTTTCTTTTTTTCTTGTCTTAATGCCTTTATTTTTCTCAAATACAGTTCTTAACACAACATATTTCACCGTTTAAACATGTATACAACTTTTCTTATATTTAAATTCGTTTAACAAGCATTTTAGAAGTAAAAATAAAACATTTCATAGTCGCAAAAAAAAAACGATGCGGCTGGTTTAGGTGACTTGGTTTGCTTTGCATAAAATCGTTTACTGTTTTATATATTAAATGAAACAAACCTGTATTTGACAAAAAAAAAAAAACGAAGTCAGTTGCACTGGGAACTGCTCTCACCAGAAGAGAAGGCTAAATATCTGCGTGCATTCAATGCAAATGCAAACTCTGGGTTGCTGCGACTGTCCTATGATCTGAGTTACGCAAAAACTACCCAAACATTTAAAAAAAATATATATAAAATAAGCGTGATTTTTAGAGTATATGTGCACACTATAAAATGAACTGGAGCAAGCTGGTAATCACTTAAATGTCAACCGAGTGACTGCGCGAATGATCGTTACCTCTCCATCCTCTGATGTGAATCCATCACCCCGCTTTATTACACAAATTAAACACTGTATATGATAAAATAATACATATATTAGGCTATAATCTTACCGTTCAGAAGCACATATCTGGCTTTAAAACTCACCAGACAGCACCAGCAGCAAAAGGAATTCATGTATGGATAGTTTTCGTTTTGATGACATTTATGAATGTATATTATTATGTGTTGCAGCCTATTGATGACGCGCAGTTGTGGGGCGGCGCGGGAGCGGCATTACTATGAAGCAAATTTTATTTAGATGTAGAATAACTAAGCGGTGATAACGAATGCCCAAAATATAAACTACAAATATCTGTCCCTTTGCCCCCCTGACTTGTGTTGCTGCCGAGGCGACTGCCTAGTTCGCCTATGCACGCGCCGACCCTGCTCATCGACAGCCCGCCTGTTCTGTCAGGGTGGCGTTATGCACATGCTGCCCACTGTGCGCAATAAAATACATGACACAGAAGCACTGGTGCGTGCGTGCAGCGCGTGAGCGATAAGAGGGAGTAAAAACACACAGATATGCTGTTCTGAAAGGATGTCGGGAACGGGATATTGTTAGACCGCCCACTCCCGTTCAAATCACACCAGAGTTACCGACCGCTACCATGTTTTATTCCCGCGTTGCAAGAAATCTGGTCGGGTCCCGCGAAAAACAGTGCGGTGATGACGGTGATGACCTCAACACCGCGGTTGGCATCTCATTACCGCGGTGAAGCGGTTATCGTCACAGCCCTAGTTTTAAGGGCTTCAAACAGAACATCTCATGGCTCAATGTCTTATGAACTATCCTCCATTGCAGTCACATGCCCCTCGGAGGGCCATCTCCTGTAGTTTGGCCTTCTTGATCTTTGGCCTCGGCTAAACCCGCTGGCCACACTATCTCTAGCATCAACATCTTCCAGACTTGGCCCCTCTACCCTGATTCTTATCAGATCTTCCACTGTGTCTGAATGAAGGGATGCTCTAGTGCAGTGCTTCTCAAACCCCTCCTTAAACCCATAAAAAAATACGGGGCACCCATCCCACCTCAGACTACCAAATAATTTCACTAAACATTTTGAAAAAAAAAAGTATTTACAGTTTTTATAACCAATTACTATGTAAAAAAAGAAGTATACTTAGGCCTTTAGTGTTATGTCAGAAGCATTTTTATACTCATACCTTTTCTTGATTTAATATTTTGAATTGTTTATAGGTTTATTTTCATTTAAATGATTAGATTTGAAATGTTGTTGTATGCATTTGTCATTTTTATTTCATTTCTTTATCATCTTAAATGTGTGTGTATATAATATTTAGTTTTAACTTTTAATTTTAGTTACTTTTTCTTATTTGTAAGTCGCTTTGGATAAAAGCATCTGCTAAATGACAAAGTAAAGTAAAGAAAAAACTGTTCTGTTCTGTCTAACCTTCTCTCTGTGCTCATACTGTATTTTAATGCAGCCAAATTCTCAATAAAACTTATACTTTATATATTATACAATTTATTTTGTCAGTCAACGGGATATATATGAAATAGTGACTGAAACACATCCCTTTAAGAATACATAACCAGCTCTCCCTTCCAAGAAGCTAGTCTGCACAAAAATCCTAATTTATAATTTTATTGAGCCGTTGTCTGATGAAATCAAATAATACACAATATAAGACAAGACAAAGACAAATCATGTGCTGTGATTTCGGCTATATTTGCATGTACATTTAGAGAAGCAATAATATATCTTTTAACTGAACAGGCTGCTCCTCTCAGACGCTCACTGAACAAAGCAGATGCAGAGAAAGAGCTGTGTGCGCTGATCTCGCGCTGTTGCAGCGATCACAGAGACACTCTGAGAGACTCGATTTGTCACTAGTTGCTTAAGGTGTGAAGGATTACAAATTTTATTCTATATTTAATTTAGATACCCTTCCTGAATAAGAAAGTGTCAGGAAATTCAGGTGTTTGAGATCGCTTCCTGACCATTTGAGCTTGAGACAGCTGTGCCTTTTGTCCCTATGATAATGGTAAGATCAATGAGTCAGACTACTGAGAGATTCAACCTTTGATCTGCAAATAGGTTTTGTCCTGGCCAGACGTGGATTCGTTAGGTTTATTGGACCACGGGAAGTTTCCCGTAACCAACTAACGCTGCCCTCAGATGTTTGCTTTCTTTGATGTTTTGTCTCAACCTCCAACTCCAAAAAGTCCCTCCTCCAATTCTGTCTATAAGAACCCTGTAAAAATGACTTAAGAAGAGATTTTCGATGGCTACAGATAACAAGACATGTCATAGAATAAAGAAATTCTGCTGACGATCGAATCCGAAGTCTCCTGGTCTTTTCTTCTGAGTTTTCTACACTTTAGAAGAACGGAGTTCACAACAGGTGGAAGTTAAGTTGCACAATGTTTAGGTTTTATAATATTTTTAATACTATTATTTTGATTTATGTCTTCGTTTTAGGTTGTACTATATTTACCTTATTTGTACCTTACCTTATTTGTATTTTGTACGTAATATGGCAATTAAATGCACTAAATGGGTTTAGTTTTCAGTTATTAATATATGCTATTTCAGCAATAAAACATTTATTTTTTCTAAAAAGGAAAAAAATTACTTCATTTTAAGAGACTTGTCTTATTTTCTCTTGTATATTTAGAATTGCTCTTTAAAAAAAAGTAGTTCTTATCCGATTAATCAATGGAATTTTCGGTAGAATACTAAAATTAGAATTACTAAAATATTCGATAGCTACAGCCCTAGAATGAAGCCAAACTCTGTTGTTGAAATCTCAGAATTGCTCACAACAACCCAAATGTCACTAAAAGACTACAAATCACACGTCAACCTTGCATCAAAACACAATCACTCATTTACATTTTAGTCATTTAGCAGATGCTTTTATCCAAATCGACTTACAAATGAGGACTATAGAAGCAATCAAAACCAACAAAAGAGCAACAACATGCAAGTGCTATTACAAGGCTCGGTCAGCCTAACGCAGTACATGTAGCAATTAGTTTTTTTTTAAAGAAACAAGTAGATAGAATAGAAAAAAAAGAAAGCTAGTGTTAGTTTTTCAAGAAAAGCTAGCAGTTAGAGAATAAATATGCAATTGATATGCAAATGGTCATGTATGTCTGCGCGGTTTTTAAAAAAAATAAAAAGACGACATAAAATAGAATTAGAATAGAGAGTGCTAGAGTTAGAGGGTCAAATAAAGATGCAAGAGATGTGTTTTAGCCGTTTCTTGAATATGGCTAAGGATTCAGCTGCTCGGAATGAGTTGGGGAGATCATTCCACCAGGTGGGAACAGTTAATGAAAAAGTCTGTGAAAGTGATTTTGTGCCTATTTGGGATTGCACAAAGTGACATTCACTTGCAGAACACAAGCGTCTAGAGAGCACATAGGTCTGAAGCACTGAATTTAGGTAAAGGGTTGCAGAACCAGAGGGGGTTTTGAAAGCAAACATTAATGCCTTGAATTTAATGCGAGCAGCCAGTAGCCAGTGCAAATTGATGAACAGGTGTGACGTGCGTTCTTTTTGGCTCATTAAAGATTAATCTAGCAGCAGCATTCTGGAATTAATTGTAGAGATTTGAAGAAATTGGCTGGAAGACCTGCCAAGAGAGCATTGCAATAGTCAAGTCTGGACAGAACAAGAGCTTGAACAAGGCGTTGTGTTGCATGTTCTGAAAGAAAGGGTCTAATCTTCCTAATATTTTATAAAGCAAATCTGCAGGACAGGGCAGTTTTAGCAATGTGATCTGAGAAATTGAGCTTATCAATTAATCACAATTCCAAGGTTTCTGGCTGTTTTTGAAGGAGTAATGTTTGATGAGCCTAACTGGTAGGGCTGCACAAAAGGTCGCATGCAATATTTAATGAGCATCTTGGCAGTAAAGCCGGTTCTGTAATCAGCAGTAATTTCCATCACTGTGTCTGGCTCGGTGTGGTAAATGCAGCGCCATGTGAAATCACGCATGTGATGGAAATTACAGATGATTACAGAACCGGCTTTACTGACAAGATGCGCATTAAATATTGCATGCAATATATCATGCAGCCCTAGTAACTGGAAGGTGAAATTGAGATGAAGTGATATGTTTGCTGAAACTACAAGCAGTTATGTCTTAGCTAGTTTGAGTTGAAGGTGATGGTCCTTCATCTAGCAAGAAATGCCTGTTAGACATGCTGAGATGCGAGTAGCTATGGTCGGATCATCAGGATGGAATGAGAGGTAGAAGTGGTCCAAGAACTCAGCCTTGAGGCACCCCAGTAGCTATATGTTGCGACTTGGATACATCACGTCTCCAATATACCTTAAAAGACCTAACAGAGAAGTAAGACTCAAACCACAGGAGTGTGGTTACTGAGATGCCCTTTCTCAATAGGGTTGACAGGAGGATCTGGTGGTTGACCGTATCAAAAGCAGCGGACAGATCCAGCAAGATAAGTAATGAAGACCTAGAAGCAGCTCTTGCAAGTCTTAGGGCTTCAACAACTGAGAGCAAGGCAGTCTCGGTCAAATGTCCACTTCTGAAGTCAGATTGGTTGTGGTCCAGGAGGTTGTTCTGTGTGAGAAAAGCAGAGACTTGGTTTAACAACTCTTTCAAGTGTTTTTACAATGAAAGGTAGAAGGGAAATTGGTCCATAGTTCCCTAAAAGAGTTGGGTTAAGAGTGGGTTTCTTAAGAAGTGGGGTTATACGAGCCTGTTTAAATGCTGAGGGAAAAACTCCAGTGTGAAGGGATGTGTTAACGATAATTTAATTGATTAATAATAATTACTTGCATTTATATAGAGCTTTTCTGCTTTTTTTTTTCCTAAGCACTCAAAGCACTCTACACTGTCAGGGGGTATCTCCTCATCCACCATCAGTTTGCAGCATCCACCTGGATGATGCGACGGCAGCCATAGTGCGCCAGAACACCCACCACACACCAGCTTGTTGGTGGAGAGGAGAGAGAGCGATGAAGCCAATCAGTGTATGGGGATGATTAGGAGGCTATGATGGTCAGAGGCCAATGGGGGAATTTTACCAGGATGCCAAGGTCACACCTCTACTCTTTTCGAAAAGCTGGGATTTTTAATGACCACAGAGAGTCAGGACCTTGGTTTAACGTCACATCCGAAAGACGGTGCTTTTTACAGTATTTTTTCTTTAAACCTTTATTTTACCAGGAAATAATCCCATTGAGATTCAGAATCTCTTGTTCAAGGGAGTCCTGGCCAAGACAGCAGAATAATAGTTCCATATAAAAAAAATATACAGTGAAAACAAAAACATTTAAAAAAAAAAAAAAACTGCCATTTAACATCTCAACATAATTACCAGCAGCGCTCAGTAACAGCACATGTGCAATTAGTACTCAGATACTCCTTTATCCTACTTTTAAACTGTGTCATTGTTGGTAAATAGTCAAATTTTAGCTGGTTCTGCAATTTATACCAAGATAAAGGTGCAAAAACTCTTAAGGCACATTCACCAAGACAGTTCTCGCTCGTGGAATGTACATTTACATTTAGTCATTTAGCAGACACTTTTATCCAAAGCGACTTACAATTGGGGAGTACATAAAGCGATTAATCTTGAAGAGGCAAACATACAGAGGAAGTTCCAATAACACCAAATCTCAGGCATTGTTCAAATAAGTACAATGTAATACATGATTTGTCCCTATGATCGAAGATTACATTTCCTGGTAGTGACTTTAATAGTCATAAGAGAACATAGGTAAGGAGGCATTGTAAACAGTATGGCCTTAAAAAGAAAGATATACCAGTGCTCCAGCCCGCGATTGTGCACACATAGCCAACCAACACTCCCGTACAAGCTAAAGTGATGAGTACGAAAACTAGAATTAGTTACAAATTTTAGTGCCGCATGATATACTGAATCCAGCATTTTCAATGAAGATTGATTTGCATGCATATAAAATATCACCATAATCTAGCATTAACAGAAATGTTGCTTGTATAAGTGTTTTTTCTCGCACTAAAAGAGAAACCCAATTTTACTCTAAGTTTTTTTGTTAAACACTCAATATGCTGCTTGAAGGACAAACTTTCTTCTAAAAGGAAACCAAGATATTTATAGACGGATACTAATTCAATTACTTTCTCATATAATGTAACACTATATCAAGCATCATCTGTTTTCCTTCATTTAGAAAAGCACATCGTTTTGGTTTTGTTTGAGTTTAGTACAAGTCTCAAATTATGAAGATTCTTCTGAATAATGTTAAAAGCAGATTGCAGATCTTCTGAGGCACTTGTTAAGGATGAGGCAGAACTATAAAAAATGGTGTAATCCGCATAAAAATGACACTTTGCTTTGGTTACATTCTGACACGTCATTAATATAAATTGTAAATAAAATGGGACCCAAAATGGACCCTGGGGGACACCATTTTGTATGAGTAATGAGTTTGAGGACACACCATCAATCTGAACACTGTGTTCGGCCACTCAAATAGTTGCCAAACCATTTGACAGCTTTTGGAAACCTACCAATCTCTGAGCCAGGATATAGTGGTCAACGGTGTCAAACGCCTTTGATAGATCTAAGAACAACGCAGCACAATGTTCTTTAGAATCAATAGCACTTATGAAATCCTTTAACACTTTCATAGTGGCAGTGCTATGTTTTTTTACGAAAACCCGAATGCAAATCATTTCAAATGTTTTTTGTTTCTAAATGGTCTTTCAACTGGTCACTTATAAGCCCTTCTAAGACCTTGGCTAAAGCAGACAGCTTAGATATTGGCCTATAATTGTTTGGATTTGATTGGTCCCCACCCTTTAATAAAGGAGTGACACATGCTGATTTCAACACACTAGGTATTTAATCCAGTTTCGATAGTCAAATTGAAAATGTGTGTCAAAGGTTCTGCAATATGTTCAGCAGCAATATTTAAAAAGTATGGCTCCAACCCATCAGGAGCAGAGGTTTTCTTGGTATTTAACCTTATAAGAGCATCATGTACCTACTGCGTTGCAATGGGAACGCAATCAAAATTGATAGGTACATTTTCTCTAGACAGAGTAATATCATTGTCTCCTCTGTTGTTGTGTTGTATGCTCAAACAACAACCCAGAAGATATAAAATGCTGGTTTAGGGAGTCTAGCATAGTTTTCCGGTCTGTAATAATTATATCATCCAACTTCAATATATTTGGCATGACCGTATCACTAGAGTCAGAAGAAAGTGATTTTATAACTTTCCAAAATTTAGAGGGATTCACTGAACTATAACATATTTCATTTACATAAAAATCGGATTTTGTTTTGCGTATTTGAGAGACACATTTGTTTCTCAGGTGCCTAAAATGTTGCCCATTTGAGCTGTTTTTGGATTTCTTTGACGTTGACCAAGCAAGATCACGCTCATGAATTAGATCAGAGAATTTCTCTGAAAACCACGGATTATCATGCCCTTTAATCTTATATTTCCTAAAAGGAGCATGCTTGTTTACAATGTCCAAGCATAGTGATTTAAAATATTGCAACACAATCTCGGGCTCCGGGATCAAATTTACCCTGTCCAAATCACAAAGATTAAGATCAATTAAAAAAGCTTGTTCAGATGTGCTTGATAGATTGTGGTGTGGAGAATTGTGCATGTGTATTTTGCACATTGTCTTCTGTACAGTCTGTAAATACGTACTGTCCATATGTAAATTGTTGTTGTTGTTTTTTTTGCACTGTCTGGAGCACGCTAGTAAGAATTTCACTCACCAAGGCACTTGTGCTGTGGTGATGTGACAATAAAAGTGATTTGATTTTTGAAGTATCATATTGACTGAATGGTAAGGTAGTCCACACTGCACTCATCAATTTATTCAATTACACAACCAGCTGCAGGTGTGTGTTTACCTCACCATTACAGGCTATTGCAAAACAGAGCACCAACCTATGAACGCTGAACCATCTGTCAGCACAGGGAACCAATCAGAGCACCTCTCTTAAAGTCGATCTCATCTGAAGCAGAGTAACAACAGTGCTGTCCATAGAGGAGATGTGTGTTACTGCTGCATGTCATGCGTTGGCACATTTAACCACATCCTTCCCCTGATACCCAACGCATTGGATTTGAGTTCCAAGATTAGCGCTGCTTTCCCACAACATAAGACGGTTTTCTTTAGATTAAGCCAAATCATTAAACTGCAGACTTAATGCGGATTCCCTTAAGGTTAGTTTACTAAATGCATTAATCTATTTAAACTAACAAGTTCAGGCTTTTTTATGGTTGAAATAGTAAAAATGGTAATTTAATGACCATTAGGGTTAGGGTTAGTATCATATTGTAATCCATATTCATAATCCGTAATCCATATTCACACTTTACATTTGTAAACCCTGGGTTATTGGTATATTTGCAAGATTAAAAAAAGTGATTGGAAAACCACAGCACACAAACGACATGTGATCTAAAAAACCTGCTCATTTATCTATCTATCGTCAAGAAAAAAAAGTGATTTCCTAAAGATTGCATGTTAAAGTCTATGTGAAAGTGCATGAATATTTAAGGAGCCAAGCACGGTTTAGTTTTTGACTGGTTGTCTGTTGCTAAACAGCTGTAACATTCAAACAACAATGGCCATGAAAAACGGGGTTAAACTGGCTTTAAACATAAAAATGGTTATAAACTAAATGATATGCTTGAAATGTTGCTTTACCAATGGTTGAAAGATGCTAACCTAAGTTAAGCACACTGTGATTAGTTAAACACTAAGAACCTTTACAAGCAGTTTGGGGATTTCTGTGCAAATCTGAAGCACGTTTCCTCTTTGTCGTCTGTTGACAGAAGATGCTGAAGGCTTTGCACAGACAGAGGTCAGCTCATAATTATAGCAGCGAGAGCGCTAATCAACCTCATCTCAAAGGCCAGGAATAACAACCCATTACTGCGCTGCTCAGCACTCCGGCTCACTTCCACTCAGTCACAACATCCTCACGTCTTCATGCGACTTGATCCGACACAAAACAGCATATAATACAATAATCACCCACTTATATTACAGAGTGCCATCTGCCTTGTACAATAGAGTAGATTGTATTCCTGCAGCTTTTTTATGTTCATCATCAGAATAGCCAGCCAACAGCAATCTAGTAGATTAGGAAGGATGATTTATTTGGCTTTTTTTTCCAGCAGGATGCTTGTGTGGTGACGTTTTTTTTTACTGTGCTGCACTTTACCTTGCTAACAGTCACTATTAGACTGTCAGAACAGTCAAATCTGCACTGCTTGTGAAGACTGATAGTTTTATTCAATAACCAGGTATGTATTTGTTGAACCTGTTAATTACGCTACTCAAGGGCAGTGATTACAGTCCATACATTCTTAAGAAACATGCCAGGTCAGTGTCTTGTGGACATAATCCTAAACCCAAAATTATACAGAGATGCCGTAATGCTGCCTTTAAGTCCTCCTGGGAAACTCCTACAGAAGTAGCAATGACAATGTAATGTGTGATTTTCAGAATAAAATGAGTGCAAGGGACTATTTCACTTTCCGTTTCCAATTACTTACGAGACGCTTGGCACTAATGCAACTTAATAAAGTGCAAAATATGCACATTAGGGGTGTAATTGGTGCTTTATGTAGTTTATGATTATGTGGTAAAGAATGTGCTTTTGCATGTGACAACTACGTTATCTATCAATAATAAAATAGCTACACTTCATCAACAGTATAGAAAACACAGGGCTGCACAAAATACCAGAATAAAACTGGTGTCACAACATGGTTTAGTGTGATTATCTAATAGCAAAAGCTGTGATTTATTTAATTAATTATATGCATGGCGCAGTGTTCATTTACATGTGAGCAGCTCAAGATATATTTATTTATTGGCTGGAAAACTGACTAAATGAAAGCCTGGTTGTTTAACGTTTCATGTACTATAAAATCTTTTTGATTAACTTATTTATTAGTTATTTTACAATATTATTACAATACATTTGTTTATACCTAATAATTATAATGGAAGTAATTAATCATTATTTTGAATGAATAACAGAGCAGGGGTCTCATTTATAAACGCTGCGTGCGCACAAAATGGGCATTTAATATGCATAAGACTTAATTTAAACTTGGATTTCGGATTTAAACTTGGCGTAAATATGTACTCACCGTACGGGCATTCTAGACCATGCGTACGAACTCTTTTGGAGTGAAGAGTAATGAATGAAGTAAACGATTTTAAACTGTTTTCATTTTGATATGCATTTACAATAAATATTCCACTCTCAATACGCACTAAAATTACAAAAAGTCATTGGCCAGAAGTTAAACAAAATTATATTTAGACAGTGAGTGGATGCTAGGGCTGGCAATTTTTTTGGGGGAATATTCGCCGTATTTAAAATAAAAATCATTTGAATGTAAATCGCTGCATTCAAATTTTAGGTGTCCATCAGGCAGCTTGGCACACAAAATGTGATGACGCGGTGTCATTGCATTTTAATGCCTTTTTTTTGCCTTTCTGGTTGAACCCACTCAATGCGTTGCTGCACATTCAAAATATTGCGAAAAACGAGAACATCAATGTGGAGAAGGATGTTGTTTATCTCAAAACTGAAACCAAGCCGTTCACACAGAATGCATTTATTGGATTTTCTAGAGGGACATCTATCATCGTTGCACTCGCGTCTCACTCAAGAGAGCCCAAAGCCATGTCAAACTCATGTAAGTTCAACTTTTAAACAAAATATGTAATTACTAGATTAAGACATTAGCTTGCTAGCGAACGTGCATATTAACAGCGTAAACATGAACCTTGCAATCATATGATTAAATGTTAATAAATAACATGTATCAGTAATGATACATCTTTGAGTTTAAAGCTCTGACAGAAAGGCTGTGTGTGCCGCTGACAGAGATGCGCTGTTTGAACTATGTGCTCTTTTCCTAAATGCATAACATACATCTCACAGGTATATTCTCCATTTGTAAATGTTAGACAGCCATGGAAATATTTCCATCTTGTGATTCTCAGCTAAACTCCACAGACTTGGTTCTGAACGCGCGCAGCCACGCGCATGCGCGCCAAACAGACATACTTCAATGAAATAGGAGCGCAATAACGGACTAAAATATACATTTTGCTGAAATGTTTGTAGTTGGACATTTTAAACCTACAAGTAAGTGTATTTGTATGATAGCACTAACTGTAAAGTGCTGTAATGGGGTAATCAAAATAGCCTTTTTACTCAATTAGCCTAGTCTTTGCTTTTTTCATTTGTTTTGTTTAGTAAATTTAACTTTGCTTTAAAAGCATTATTTGTTTTTAGATCGCAATGTTACAATGTTAGAATGCAATGTGATTGTAACCCTTTTTGCACAGTATATATGCCTACATGGTTACATTTACTTTATTTATTTGTTTAATCCAAATACAAAATACAGAGATATGTACCGTATACCGCAAATCAGCCCAAAAAATACAGAGATATGAATTTTTTGCTCATATTGTCCAGCTCTACTTTGAAGAAACGTGCATTTGGTAATATTTAGCTCGATGCGCCCTCTTGTGGCCTCAGGAGAGAAGCCAAAAGCTTTTTTTTTCCTAACTGAATTTATGCCTTTTAAAATAGAATATAATTCGAATTTTGAAAATATTTTATGTAAAAAAAAAATCGAATGTAGTTTTTCAGCCAATTTGACAGCCCTAGTGCAGGGGTCTGCAACCATCAACGCCAAAAGAGCCATTTTTGCCCCTTTCCTACCGAATAAAATTTATGTGGAGCCACAAAATATTTGATGCCCAAATAAAGATAACACGGCATATAGCTAAAGTTTTATATTCAGTTATGTTACAGGGCAGAGGAATATCAATCATTTCAGAAGTCAAATGTAGTAATAATAATAAATAAGTATTATAATATTTATGTATGTATAATTGACACAAAAAAAATGTGTTGGCTCAGAATTAAAATATACTGCTGGACAATAACCAATAATTTGTCTTATTTTTGATCAATATTTTACTAATGACAATGTTATGGTTATGAGTGTACAGTCAGTATATACTGCAAACACTTTTTACATTTTTATCACAGAATAAGGAAGAAAATTTATGTGACCCTGGACCACAAAACCAGTCTTAAGTGTAGCAATAGCCAAAAATACATTGTATGGGTCAAAATGATCGATTTATCTTTTATGTCAAAAATCATTAGGATATTAAGCAAAGATCATGTTCCATGAAGATATTTTGTACCGTAAAAATATAAAAACGTCATTTTTGATTAGTAATATTTTCAAATAGTTGTATCTCCCAACAAACCACACATCAATGGAAAGCTTATTTATTCAGCTTTCAGATGAAGTATAAATCTAAATTTCGAAAAATTGACACTTAAAACTGGTTTTGTGGTCCAGCGTCACATATTATAAAGCTTCTGTAATGTTACTGTTCATTAATGCTGTGAATTGCCACTGTATCATTCATATTTATTACCTGGAGAAGACTTGAAAAACACAAAGCATATCATCTTCAGGTTTCATCAGTTCAATTTTATGCTTGTTATTCAGCTTAGCTACAGCGATAGCGGGATGCCTGTAAAAATGTACTATTACTTCTCTGAGTCCGTTTTGGACTTTCTGCGCGAGAGCGCCCTCCGACTTCGAGAATGAACGAAACATACAGCGCGTGAGAGTGTTCAGCGCTCCGTGATGTTCACATCGTTTTGGATATGAATAAAATGCATCCAAAACGACGTTACTATATTTTCTCTTTTAATTTAAAAATATATTTACTCACATTGGCCCTTGAAAACCTCTACTTTAACACACTTGACCGAGAAAACGTGCAGGGGAAGAGTTCAGGTTGTATTAAAAGTCGGGGGGACACATACGCTACAAGGAGCCATCGCAGAGGGATGAAAGAGCTTAAAGATAGGACTTGCCGCGGGTTGCAGACCCCTGCCCTAGTGGATGCATTTGATCACTTTTCATGCATCCTATGTTTAAATGACAGTGAGGAGTGCTATAGGTGCACAATTCATTTTTAAACTAAACTGCAGATCTCATGTTAATACCTGGTGTCTAATGGCGCTTTTCCACTGCATGGTACGGTTCGGTACGGTTCACTTTTGGGGGGTTTTCCACTGGGTACTGTACCTGGTACTTTTTTAGTACCACCTCAGCCGAGGTTCCAAGCGAACCGTACCGTTACCAAAAAGTGACGTGTAAACTCTGCTGTTCACTGATTGGCCGGAGAGAATCATCATTACTGCATCACTGAACTTGCGACACGAGACCCTCCTCTACAGCCCAACCCGCTAGATTTCAATCAGCACAGCCAGCGAAGGAGCGGACGCAGCTTTTGTTTGAACAAACGCACCTTTTTGTATCAACCACAAAATAGCAGTGTCGTTGTCTGTTGAGGAAGTTCAGACGGTCCGGATCCAGTGAGAGCTTGATGGCGCGACGCCGAAGGAAAAAGCCTTATGTATATACTTTTGAACTTGCTATATTTTCAGGGTATGTCTTCTGTTTATATTTTTACCTTTGTATTTGTGTTTTGCTTCAAATAAAAACAATCTGATCGAATAAGTGTACCTCCAGACTATATTAAATATGTATTATTGTATGAGCACGTAATGAACCTCTTGAAAAAGACAAATGATTAATGCCACGATTATAAAAACCATCACATAAATAAAAAAAAACAAGAGATACGTTGTACATTTTGAAATATTCAAAAGTTTATTGATAATTCACTTTACAGAACACGCTGCATGAATAGTTAACTAATCAAGTAACGCAGCACACCTGCACGAACATCCCTGCTCTCCTCCTCTACAGCCCGTGGCACTGTCACCACAGTCTCTGCTGCTGGGGGTAAATCACAAGCATTCTCACAGACCTCTCCATTGTTGTTAAAAACATCCACATGTCGAGAATGAAGAACACTATTCCGTCTCCTTTCTTTGTTGCGAGTTTGTTTGTGGCGCGTTTACGATGATGTCACGGCAGTAGAGGCGGCGCAATTATAACGACGCGTGAATAATCCCGCCCACTCTATAGCGGTACTAAACTGCAATGGAAACGCAAACCAACCCAAACTGAGCCGTGCCGTACCGTACCGTACCGATCCATGCCGAACCGTACCGTACCATGCAGTGGAAAAGCGCCATAATATGCTTAATAAGACTGGTATCTGGTCTTAACTACTTATCGTCCTATCTTTAAGCTTCCTTTTCTCTCAAAAGGTCTTGGAGAAGGCTGTATTTCATTCATTTTAAAGCATGATGACATTACATAGGTTTCATTCCGGGTTCAGAGCACAGCACAGCATCTGCTCTTTTGAAAGCGTTAAATGAACTGTTACTGGCAGTTGACTCTGGAAAATGTGTTATTTTGCTTCTCTTGGACTTAAGTGTAGCCTTCGACACTATTTAATCACACTATTTTGTTAAAACGTCTCAAGCAGTATTTCTGCATCAGGGGAACAGCTTTAAACTGGTTTGCTTCCTATTTTAAGGGGAGAACGTTTTCTGTAGAAACTGATACCATCACTTCCTCCTCTGCTGCATGTACATGTGGTGTCCCACAGGGATCTGTTTTAGGCCCTCTATCTCCTTCCTTTGGCTAATATTTTTCGTAAGCATCAGATTTTGTATCATTGTTACGCAGATGACATACAGCTTTATCTACCTGTTAAGTCTGATGAGAGTACATCCCTCCAGCCATATTTGACTGTTTGGGTGAAGTTAATAGTTGGATGGCGGATAAATTCCTTCAATTAAATGATTCTAAGACTGAAGTGTTAGTTTTTGGACGTTCAGATTTTGCAAATACCCTCTCAAACACTTTGGCTCCTATAACTAACATTGTAGGTTCTCATGCAAGAAATCTGGGAGTTATTTTTGACCCGGCCCTTAAATTTGACAAATAAAATCAGCATTCTTTGAGCTTAGGATGATTGCCAAAATCAAATATTCTCTTTAATTTAAAGATTTAGAAACTGTTATCCACGCATTCATTTCATCCAGACTTCGCTTCGATTACTGTAACGCATTGTATTTGGGGAGGGGGGGTACAATGCAAGTACGCATTGTACTTGTTTGTCTCGCCTTCAGTTGGTCCAAAATTCTGTGGCTAGATACATCACTCCTGTTTTGGTTGGTTTACATTGGCTCCCTATTGAATATAGAATCAAATTCTAGGTATTACTTTTTGTTTAGAAGTCCCTCACAGGCTCGGCAAACTATTAATCTGATCTTCTCTCCCACTATCACACCAACAGGCCTTTAAGTTCATCTAACGCTTTGTTGTTGTCCGTTCCCAAGACACGTTTAAAACTTAAGGGGGATCGGGGCATTCTCTGTGGCAGCACCTCAGTTGTGGAATAGCTTACCGCTTTAGTTTCGATCAGCCACTTCTCTTCAGGTTTTCAAATCATCAGTAAAGACATCTTTTTAAAAATGCTTATGGGCTGGAGTAATTGCTGTATACAATTGTATTGTGTGTGTGTATTTAGTGTGGTGTATTACTTGGCTCAAGATTTTAAAATCTCATCTCCTAAATCCAGCAATGATTTCTTCATCTCTATTAATAAACCAAAAACTACTGTAAGTGACATTTCCTCCTTTAGCCACTTCCTGTTTCCTGACAGGATATTGAAGGGGATTCCTTCGAAGATGGCGCCACTGTGTTCGGAAGCCGTCCACGTCGCTCTGCTTAGATTGTGCTTTTATTTACTTTTGCTTTCTATTTTTACACACATAACGTCTGCACTAAAGTTGTTTTCTTACATTTCACTGCTAGTTATATTCTGAATTGTGTATGCGATGAATAAAAATCTTGAATCTTGAAGGCACAGCACTAATGTGCAGATAATAAGCTAAATTATTTAAATTTAATTCACATTTCAAACAGCAACCGTTTCCAAAGTGTCCAGAAATATCCAACTCCCTGATCTGAGTTATATCAGTATTAGTATGTAATAACTATATTAATGTAGTGATTTACATTTCCTCTTGTTTGCCACTAGGGCTGCAAAATGATTCATCCGATTAATCGCATTTAAAATAAACGTTTATGTTTACATATCGTATGTATGTGTAATGTATATATTTATGTAAATATAAATACACCAACATACATGTAAATGTTAAGGAAAAATATGTTAGAACTATTTATATAATTAATCTAAATGTTATACAAGTATAAATATATTTACTAGTGCTGTCAAATGATTAATCGCATCCAAAATAAAAGATTTGTTTGCATAATATAGGTGTGTTCTGTGTATATTATGAATATACATGAATATGTATATTATGAAACATCTTACATCGCTCTCTTTTATTAATCTGACGCTTCGCCGCGCGCTCAGCATCTGTGAACGCTAAACCCCGCCTACTTTGATTTTATTTGAAATTCAATTACTTTGACATTGACGAGCGCTGTTTGCCCGCTGAGGCAGAGCAGACTTTTAAAGCTTTTTTTGTCATCCTAACAAGAGCGCTGCGTAATCGAGGAAAGCAGATGCTCATGTAGGCCTATAATTATCTTTATTAAAGTGAGTTAGGTTTAAATCGCCATCAAGCATTAATTAACTATTTTTGTTTTACACATAATCCACGATGATCACAGTACACAAAACTGAAATTGCACGTCAAAATAAGTCAATATTTTTTGAGACCCCCCCCCCCCCCCCAAAATAAATTACTTTTCACAAATCAAGTTTTCAGGGCAGCCCATGTATTATTAAGGGGAGCCCCTAGCTCCCCCATAGTTTGCACCCTGCTCACCAGGATGGCCATTTTAACGTTATTTTGTGTAATTTTGCCGCTTAAACGCAACAAGCTGCACTTTTAGAGCCCCATATTTCAGCCTCGACTTTTAGTTTATGGCTTCGGGACAATTTTCACATCAGACGCGGGCCGGGCATCGGGCTTGTTTTAGGATTCCTCCTTATTTTTGTATTTTAGAAATCCATAAATTATTATGGTGATGAAAAGGATTAGCCCGCTCGTGGAAACAATACCGCGACTGACAAGAGCAGCTCGACCTGTCTAATAGCACACATTTGTCTAGGTTAAAAGTTTAAACTAACAGTGTGATATGCTTTTTTAAGTATTTTATATATAGATTTTATTTTAGTCAAGTGGTGATTTAAGAAGGCTAAATTGATCAAAAATAATAGACAAACTCACTGTCTGCAGCTGGCCGATTGCTCAAAAGCTACTTTAAAAGCTAAAACTTGAATTTAATAAACAAATACATTTTCCAAACATATTTCTAAATTAACTTAAGAAACGAAATACGCTTTGCCATTAAAAACGAAACTGAACTATTTTAATGGCTAGAACAGCAGCTGTGTAATGGGGAAGAGAGAAAGAAAGACATAGGCTCCAGTCGGACTCGGGAAGGTAATTTTGATAATCTGCTGAACAAGGATTGGACTGGGGTGTATGTTTGAGGCCCATGCAGGATTCTACTGAGCTTGTTTGGTACCAAAGTCAATTTGGTACTCGCAAGGTGGCTTTACGGATGCCATTTGGACATGACTGAGTGCAGCGGAAACCGCCTCTGGAGCGCGCGAGTACAGAACGGCTTAAAAAGACATGCAAACAAATAATAGGCGACATTTTAGTGACAATGCAACAATGACCCGATTAGGCAGGTGACAATTCTGTCAACTGTACCAAAATGCCAGAGAAAGACTTGTATCGCACACTGCAGCTCTTTAGTGCAGACGAGATGCGCTGATTACGTGTTTTAAGAGAAAGTCAAAGAGAGAAAACACAGCTGATGAATCCGTTTTCAAATGACCGATTTGATATTCTGTGTGGATCTATTTACTCATCAGCCTACAAGCTATAGGCTATTGAATAAATGTGTGAATATCCATAATTTTAAAGTCGAAAGCTGCGGGAAAGAGTAGAAATATGCGATATAGCCCGTGCGCAATCCCGTACCGAAATTCAGGACCTGAATAAACATAATTGTATTATACAGAGATTTGTAAAATAGATTTCCATGACTTCTCCAAAACTTTCTGAGTTTATTTGTTTTCCAAAACTTTTCCAGGCCTGGAAATTGCGGTTTTAAAATTCCATGACTTTGCCAGGTTTTTCATGACCGTACGAACCCTGAAATGTTTAGTTTTGAAATGTTGTTGTATGCATTTGTCATTTTTATTTAATTTCTTTATATTCTTAAATGTGTATATATCATATTTATCAGGGCTCTAGAGTGAGACCAATTTGGTCGCACGTGAGACCTAATTTCTCAAGGGTGCGACTAAAATAAATCTGAGGGCGCACCTGTGGGATCAGCCATTCGAGAATAGAAAAAAAAAAGTCTCCGTGACTCTGAGTCTTGCTGTGCTTCAACAACAGACACACATTAGACTCATATCGTGGTCTAAACCAATCAGAGATAGTGAAGGGCGGACCCCAAACTTTTGTCTATGATGCATTTTTCCTATTCCCAAATCAGAAGCGAGATCGCGCTCACGTGGAGGAGTTTCAGCACCACACAACATGAAAGCCCTGTTTATGATAGAAGAGAGAACTAACCATTAAAACATGCTTACACTTTAGGCCTGTGGCTGTTATATTAAACTAAGTTTATTTAATGGGTTTTTATTTTATTTTGGCTTCTAAGTATTATAGCCGCATTACTTCTAGCACAACTTCCTTCCCTTCACAGCGGCGCGGATTCGTTCCTCCCTGACCAAAACTTAACGTCAGAATCAGCTCAATCGTCTGTCGATTGTTGTAAAATGCCGTCTTTACAGTAACTAAATTGCTGGACATGTTTGATAATAAAATGTTGAAAGTACAATCCGCACGAGAGACGCTGTTTCCCAGGCTGAAATGTGTGTGTTTGTGTGTGTGTGTGCCTGCGCGGCACGCTCTAAAACGGACAGGCAAATTACACTTTGAGCTTCAGGCGTGTCGAAACGATCAAATACACACAAAGCATGTAAAAACGGCTGGCTTGGAGAGTATACACTTAAAAACAGTTTATGTCTTAAAGTGAACGAGAACAGTTGGGAGAAAATTGTGTCAATATTTTGTTTTATTGACAGACTGGTGCTTCATTAATGTTAATCAAAGAACAAAATGCAAAGAGAAAATCACTCACAACTCTTAATCTGAATAAAGTTATAGCTTTAAACATTAATCTATCAATACATATAGTGAAAAATATGCAGTGTTCATTTACATTTGATCACTTTCAGATTTATTTTGTAGCTATTACTTACCTGGACATTAATGTTAGTAGACATTCATGGAAAAATTAAATCACTTTTTTTTTTCATTTAATTTGTACATTTTGTTTATGGTATGACAAATGGTATATTTGTCAGTTTGTTTAACTGTGTTCTTTGTTCATGTTCTTACAGTATCTTATGTATATAAAACACTAAAAATGCCTGCACGCTGGTGCATTTACAAATTTATATTTTATATTTATTTAACATTTCAGAATATAAAGCAATGTTAATTCAGCTGCTAATCTATCATATAAATATAGATGTATGTATATATGTATGTATGTATATATATGTATATGTGTAAGGGCTGTGCGATTAATCGAAATAGAAATAAAATCGTGATTTTGAGCTTGCGCGATTTCTAAATCGCTTTATAGCACGATTTTTTCTGCGCCCCCGGCCCCAACCTCCCGCAGTATGCTATCCGAACCAATCAGAATGCAGCAGAACAGAACAGACTGGGCATACAGACAGATAGTATGCTAAAGAAACAGGACAGATGAGTTCAGAACAGGATAAGGACTTGGTGGCCAAAAAAATGCATGTTGCATACAGAGCACACGGAGCGGGGAGCGTAGCGATCATATTTCCTTCAGAGCGGAGAGCATCTTTCTGAAGATCCCGCTCCGCTCGCTCAATACACTCAGTGCCGCTCGCTCAGCCCAAAATGCCCCTTTGTAATTTGTTAATTTCCAGAATCTGTGAAATAGGCTAAGCAATAGTTTGTCTTAAGCTAATGTTTCTAAAAGCAAATTCTAAAATCCTGTGAAGATTGACAGACGTTTTAATAGACCGCATTTCCCCGCAGTTTTGGTCTATTTAAATTTTAGAAAGTGTTTATTTTATTTACGCCACGAAATAATTATCCGTTAAGTGCATTTCATCTTGTGTGTGCTTTCATGGGCCTGATAAGTATTTTGTGAAATTCTATATCTGCATTTCATCTTGTGTGCGTGTTTTGAATATGAAGCGTTGTTTTAATGGAAAAGTATACTTTTTCATTTATTACATTTTTTACGAACATTTTCCAAGTGGCTTCAAAACAAGACACGTTTTTAAATTAAGATTTAAAATTTTATACATTTAAATTAGGGATCAGTTATTCATTTCAGTTATTTTTCCTAACCGTTAACCGACAAATATTTTAAATTAGAACTGAATTAAATTATAAAGAATAAGTGTCTGATCCATTAAAAATACTAACAATTGTTTGTTAAAGTACCGGATCGATAAGAGTAGTAATACCGTTAAAACCTTAACGATACCATCCCTAATTAAAATACAGTATGAGCACAGACAAACCAGCAGTTTTTTTTCCTCTTTAAATACTTTTTTTTCATAATGTTTAGTGAAATTATTTGGTAGTCTGTGGTGGGATGGGGGAGCCGGATTTTTTTATAGGTTTAAGGGCGGGTGTTGAGAAGCACTGCACTAGAGCATCCCTTCATTCAGACACAGTGGAAAATCTGATAAGAATCAGTGTAGAGGGGCAAGTCTGGAAGATGTTGATGCTAGAGAGAGTGTGTCCAGCGGGTTTAGCCAAGGCCAAAGATCAAGAAGGCCAAACTACAAGAGTTGGCCATCCGAGGGGCATGTGACTGCAATGGAGGATAGTCCATAAGACATTGAGCCATGAAATGTTCAGTTTTACGCCCTTATAAAACACTTAATTTAGATTTTATTTCATTTATCTTGAGATGTTTTAACTTTAAGCACCAACACTTTTTCAGTAAGTTACCTTTCTTGTAGAATTGTGCTTCAAATAAAGAACTTTATGTTGACCACATTGTTAGTTAATCGTTTACTAGTCAATATTGCCTATACTAAAATTTGGGTGCACCTAACTTTTGTGCTGGTGCACCTAAGAAAAAAAGTTAGGCGCACCAGTGCAACCAGTGCAAAAAGTTAGTCTAGAGCCCTGTTTATAGTTTTAACTTTTAATTTTAGTTACTTTTTATTATTTGTAAGTCGCTTTGGATAAAAGCGTCTGCTAAATAACTAAAAGTAAAGTAAAGAAAAAAATACCTGTTCTGTCTATTTGTCTCTCTGTGCTCATACTGTATTTTAATGCAGTCAAATTCTCAATATAACTATTTTACTTATATATTTTACTGTTTCTCTTGTCAGTCAACGGGATGAATATGAAATAATGACTGAAACACAGCCATTTAAGAATACATAACCAGCTCTCCCTTCCAAGAAGCTACAAAAATCCTAATTTATTATTTTATTGAGCTGTTGTCTGATGAAGTCAGATAATACACAATATAAGACAAGACAAAGACAATTCCTGTGCTGTAATTTCGGTTATATTTGCATGTAAACTTTCTCGAACGGCTGGTCGCACAGGTGCGACCTCTGATTTTTTTTAGTCGCACCATTGAGAAATTAGGTCGCACTCTAGAGCCCGGTGTTCAATGTCGCAGATGAATAGCCTTCGATAATGAACGCAATATTGTGTAGCTTGTTGGTTAACTACGGCTCTATGTATTAAATGCCGATCCATCCGAAAGCAGGTCATGAAGATTTACCGTTAATCACGAAACCGGCTTTACTGACAAGACGCGCATGACAATCACATGCGATATATCGCCCAGCCCTAATAATAAATATACACAGTACACACACATATAGTGTGTAACCTACATTTTTGACAACAATTAATCATGATTAATTGTTTTGCAGCCCTTTTTGCCATCAAGCTCTTTGATTTATCTGCTGTAAATCTACCGTAAACCTAAACTGATGGGCTTTGTGTTAAGTTGGCTTGCAGGTAGGACACATACTTCCAGATAGAGCGAAGAGCTGGAGCCGTGGCTCATGCGCTGGGCGAGGCCGCCTCTCTGGAGAATGCATTCCTCCAGGTGGATGACGTTGGGATGCTGGCTCTGGATGCTGCTGAGGGCCCAGAACTCCCTCAGGGCCAGCTCCACGTTCTCCGGTGAGTGACAGCGGATCTTCTTCACAGCCACGCGAGCACCGGTCTGCCATACAGCTGCCTCGTAAACCACTCCGTAACTGCCCCGGCCCACCTCCTGGATCAGCTCGTACTTGGCTTGACTGCTCACCATCCTCTTCGTCCTCACCTGTACGGTCAAAACACACAATAATCCATGACTGGAGTCACTTTCAATGTCAAACCTAACTTGTGACTGAAGTATATTTTTGCACCACTAATCACACCAAAACAGAAACACCAGAACATCTTTTTTTTAAGCAAGTGTAGACAACAAATGCCATTTAAATCCTGAACAAATATTCACAAAAATCGTAGTATCATACTCATGGAAACTAAAGAGATATATATATATATATATATATATATACACACACATACATATACACACATACATATACACACATTTCAATAGAGTTATTTTAGTATTATATAATAGAATTTGGAATTCAAGTTTTGTAACACTAAAGGTGTCCTTGTTACAGTGTTTGATTACAGTATTTTATCTTACTTCAGTTGATGTTTATTTCAAGTTCTGAAAATGTGTATACAAGCAAATTAAGGACACAATAATCTTTAGATTATTCATTTTTCATACAGTACATTATAATGATGTGCTTCCAAAATTCACCTGTAAAATTATTTGATTTCGGTTTTAAAATTTACAGTTTGTATAATATAATAGACTGTTCATTCTATAATATACATTTACAATATGTCTAGTACAAAACAGTATAGAATTTTTGGCAACTTTGTAATAATTATTGCCATTTTTATATCAGCCAGTATTTAATATCAGTGCACTTTTACTCGAAAGCAGAGAATTAAGCTCACCAATATGGATCCATCTGGCATGACACTGATATTAATATAATTTGCTATAACCAGTCAATTAAGGTAATACACATTTAGGCTGTTACCAAACAAATGAAACCAGTATCATCAAAATGAATCTTTGCAGAGGTTGCATCTAAAGTGGCATTTAAACACTATTTAATGCAGCCTAGAGGGACATGGAGGGCTTTAACCAGTTACAAATGCATAATTTATTTTTACATTTTAAACATAAAACACTGATATTGAAATTGTTTAAAAAATGAAAAGACTTTACATGTAAAATTAAAACCACCAGTAGGTGGCAGCACGTCACTGTTAATAAGCGAGTCATTGCGACTGAACCGAATCTTTACAAACGAATCCCCATCAAATGCATGTCACTTAATATTCACTAATTGATTTCAGTTAAATAAACAATATCACATTTGTAATCATGCTTATTTTTGAAGAAAAAAACAGCACTCTTCATGTGAGTTTAACTATATGAAATGTAAATATAAATTTTCTGCCCCCATATCTTGAATTTTGCAATCATTCAATGCAGTTTAATGGACTGAATCATGCAGTGAAAGAACACACTCTAAATGCACACGTGTACCATTTAACCTGCTTCATCACCATGTAGGCTTAAGTAAGCGTGCAATCCATAACGTAGGCATATTTATTTTTTTTGCAAATTACTCAATATTGTCAAATTGCACATTGTAAAACAACAATTACGATATTGTCGCAGACGATATATATCGCACACCCCTACTACAATGTGGATTTCAGCTGTACAGCAGAAAACAATAAACATGCTACGGCCCATTAGAGCAGCAAGCTGTTGTATCGGTTTCTCTTAATATCACTACAATTAGTCTCAGACAGACTGTCCGATACATACACTACTCTTGGCAAGAGCTGCCAATTCAATTTGTATTGGCTGACCACTGCACTATTAAAGACATTCAGTTTTGTTTGAGGTAATTAGTAGCAAAGCATCACCAATGTAGCCAATGACTTCATAACCAAGTCATTTTCCATTAAAGGGGTCATATGATGCAATTTCTTGTTTTCCTTTCCTTTAGTGTGCGATGTCGCTGTTTGTGCATGTATAAGATCTGCAGAGTTACAAAGCTCAAAGTCTCCCACAAAAGGATGTATTCTATCTAAAAGAGAAGCTTGATCCAGACCGGGCTAAAACGGCTGATTCAAACATGCCCACGTCACGATGTGGAAATATTTGCATAATGCTGCCCAAATGTTCACGGAAAGAAAAGGCAGCGTGGTTTCAGTAACCGCAGTAGTGTTGATGCAGCCGTGTCAGGGAGACGCTGTGTGTTTCTATGCGAAAGCAAAATCACTTTTTACTTGGCCTTCTGAAAGTAGATGCATTTAGAAATTAAGATTTGTTTACAACACAACAGCAAAACCCAAATTTTCGAATTTGTGCAACATTTTATGGACAACAGTTTTGTGAACCTAGTAGAGTACAAATCTAGCTATGCACGAAGGCCATTTCTAAAAAAATTAAATGTAAATTCCGACTTTGCTATAAAAATCTGGCACTTCTGAATCAGCAATTGCAAGTATGTTTTGTTATTAGTTTATGTATTTGCTATTGACTGTTCAAAGTTTTGCGCAGTGTAGCGTAGGGCTGAACGCTTTTGGATTTTTTACCAATATTGCAAATTAATATGTGATTATTTTTTAAAGCTCTTTATATTCTGTATTATTCAACAAAGACAAGCAATAAATCATTGCATAGTATGCAGTGTAGGGCACGTTACTTTAAAAAAGTAATTAGTTATATTACTAGTTACTTCTCACAAATAGTAACAGAGTTACATCATTATAAAATAAACTAACTAACAGGGAAAGTAACTATTGTTACTTAAAATAATTAATAAAAACTTCAAATATGTCAAATAACATGGATGCTCCCAATATTAAATGTTGAATGAAATGGTCACTAAATATAATTATTATTATAAAGCATTGTACACCAATCTACACTATTTTAATGTTTCTGTGGGACAATGTGAGACACCTATCAAATCAACCCTATATGGACACCTTGGCAATAGAATCTCATATATATATATATATATATACACACACACACACACACACAACACACACACACAAACCCGATTCCAAAAAAGTTGGGACACTGTACAAATTGTGAATAAAAAAGGAATGCAATAATTTACAAATCTCATAAAATTCTATTTTATTCACAATAGAATATAGATAACATATCAAATGTCGAAAGTGAGACATTTTGAAATGTCATGCCAAATATTGGCTCATTTTGGATTTCATGAGAGCTACACATTCCAAAAAAGTTGGGACAGGTAGCAATAAGAGGCCGGAAAAGTTAAATGTACATATAAGGAACAGTTGGAGGACCAATTTGCAACTTATTATGTCAATTGGCAACATTATTGGGTATAAAAAGTGCCTCTCAGAGTGGCAGTCTCTCTCAGAAGTCAAGATGGGAAGAGGATCACTAATTCCCCCAATGCTGTGGCGAAAAATAGTGGAGCAATATCAGAAAGGAGTTTCTCAGAGAAAAATTGCAAAGAGTTTGATGTTATCATCAACTACAGTGCATAATATCATCCAAAGATTCAGAGAATCTGGAACAATCTCTGTGCATAAGGGTCAAGGCCGGAAAACCATACTGGATGCCCGTGATCTTCGGGCCCTTAGACGGCACTGCATCACATACAGGAATGCTACTGTAATGGAAATCACAACATGGGCTCAGGAATACTTCCAGAAAACATTGTCGGTGAACACAATCCATCGTGCCATTCGCCGTTGCCGGCTAAAACTCTATAGGTCAAAAAAGAAGCCATATCTAAACATGATCCAGAAGCGCAGGCGTTTTCTCTGGGCCAAGGCTCATTTAAAATGGACTGTGGCAAAGTGGAAAACTGTTCTGTGGTCAGACGAATCAAAATTTGAAGTTCTTTTTGGAAAACTGGGACGTCATCCCTCATGACAACATGTCATCCGGACTAAAGAGGACAAGGACAACCCAAGTTGTTATCAGCGCTCAGTTCAGAAGCCTGCATCTCTGATGGTATGGAGTTGCATGAGTGCGTGTGGCATGGGCAGCTTACACATCTGGAAAGGCACCATCAATGCTGAAAGGTATATCCAAGTTCTAGAACAACATATGAAGAGCTCTTTTCCAAAACGCTATAAATCCATTTTAATAGTTTTAGAGAAAATGACATTTTTTTACCTAGACCCATACATTTTGTTAATATTCAATTTATCCTGTTAAAATGGTCTGTTGGCTCAGTCTGAACATGTTAAACAATGATTGTTAAATTAAACAACAATATTGTCGATTATAAATTCCAAGTTTTATTTTTATTTTTTCAAAACGCTACAAATCCATCCTTTTTTTATGTTGGTTTATGTCTTTAAAAAAAAAAGAGAACATGCAACATATGACATAAGGGACTCATACTATAAGCCGGTCGCACCTGCCTTGTGTTGACGTAACCCCCCCGGGTCCGCACCATCACACCGAGCGGGTCGCGAACCCGGTTTCCGTTGCGGGAGGCGGGCGCTCTAACAAGGAACGCCAAAGCTACAGCCTCTAACGTCAGTCGCTAGAGCGCCTCTTTTTGAGGTCAGGGGAGTGAGGTTTACACACAGCCCTTACTGGCATACACATCTGTTACATTGACATCCCACAGTGGGTATTAACGCGTCACCTGAGTGACGAACCTTCTTTTTTTGTTGTTTTTTTGTGATTTTCTTTGTCCAGTCATATGAGAATATATCGCGTTTAGGCTAAAAACAGGTTCGGCGCTTATAGCGGTTTGGAAAAGAACTGCATCTTGCAGTACATTTTAAACAAGGAAATATAGCGATTTTGCATGAAACATTGATGGAGCAGTGAATAGGTTCAGTACACAGCAAAATGGCATGACGAACTCATTTTTTTTTAATTTGGCGTTTATCGCGTTTTGGAAAAGAGCTCTTCATATGCTCCCATCCAGACGTAGTCTCTTTCAGGGAAGACCTTGGATTTTCCAACATGACAATGCCAGACCACATACTGCATCAATTACATCATGGCTGCGTAGAAGAAGGATCCGGGTACTGAAATGGCCAGCCTGCAGTCCAGATCTTTCACCCATAGAACATTTGGCGCATCATAAAAAGGAAGATGCGACAAAGAAGACCTGACAACTGTTGAGCAACTAGAAGCCTGTATTAGACAAGAATGGGACAACATTCCTATTCCTAAACTTGAGCAACTTGTCTCCTCAGTCCCCAGACGTTTGCAGACTGTTATAAAAAGAAGAGGGGATGCCCCACAGTGGTAAACATGGCCTTGTCCCAAGTTTTTTGAGATGTGTTGATGCCATGAAATTTAAAATCAACTTATTTTTCCCTTAAAATTATAAATTTTCTCAGTTTAAACATTTGATATGTCATCTATGTTGTATTCTGAATAAAACATTGAAATTTGAAACTTCCACATATTGCATTCTGTTTTTATTCACAATTTGTACAGGGTCCCAACTTTTTTGGAATCGGGTTTGTATATATACATGTTTGTAAAATGGCAGTTTTTTTTAAATCTCCCTCAGCATCAGTCAGTCAAACATTATAATTTGATATCATAATAATTTAGCATTACACATCATTATATGATAATAGAACTTTAGTAATTAGAATAACAACTGTATAGGGCTGGGTATCTGTCAAAGATTTTCGATACCGTTTCCTGAACTATACTTTTTTCGATACCAATTTTATGAAATCAGTTTTAACAAGATTACATTATCTCAAAAATGTTGGTTTTATTTGTTCAGCTTGTTGAAAATGTATACAGACTCAAAGCCTCATCTCCTGACCCACTGCACAAAGGAACAAAATATATCCACAATAAATCAGTGCAAATAGTTTTCTATTTACACATCTGTTAGGTTACCTTTACACTAGAGCGTGTTCGTTTTCAAATGCATAGGTCAGACAGAATCATAATTTCTATTAATTTATTCTTGGTTGATAAAGACTTCAATACATTTTTAATCTTTATCCACTTTCATAAGTGAGTGTTTTATTTTCTTTCACCATGTTTTATTATTAAATTCTGTGTTGTATAATGTCTAATTATTTGAAAGCATAAAAACTGCTTAGTTTATTTACATTTCTTAAAATAGGCTTTTTCTATTCTATTTTCCTCAAATGGTAAAATGCTCATGAACTGACTCTCAGAGCAGTTCATGTATGTCCTTCATTTAGTGAGATGGCAGATGCTGAAGTCACCGCGAGCGTCACGCGCTCAAGTCTGTGTGTAGCAAACAAAAGCACGCGATATAGAGAGCAGACGGCTCTGTGCGCTTTCGAAGCGCTCTCGCGGATGTCAAACACTGATCAATCTGCGCCGCACCGCTTCTAGTCGAACACACCTAGTGATGCAGGCTTATTGCCTCACTGACGTTGATGAGATTAACCCCTTAGGTATCAAAATGTGGTACCAAACGACAAGACATTTTTCGATACTCGATGGTAGAGGCAATTCGGTCAGTGCCTAAAAAGTATAGAACTCGATACCCAGCTCTAACCATGTATGAATGCATATTTGTCATGTTGACTGAACTTAGGACTGCTGGTGGTGCTTAAGATATTGCTTGTCATTTAGGGTTTCTATAAAAAAGGGAAAACATTCCACAAAATATACTAAGATAACAAAACTACCACGAATTCTGCTACTAATAACAATATAAAACGCACTAAGGATTATTTAGATGCTGGGTTCATGAATATTAATCAGGTTGTCTGCCTTTACTCAAATTGATTTGCTGAAATCAAAAAAGGGATGATAATAGGTGAGCGCTGGCCAATGAGATTGCGGTTTGCGCATTAGCTCCGCCCAGTACCTGAGAATCCTGAAGAATTCCAATGTAATGTAACTTATTTTGATAGGAAAATATAATAAAAGGATATCGTTTAGATGTAGCGCATCAATTCTGCATGTTATGAAAGACCCGCGGACACGAAAACAACCCCTGGCAAACTGTGCACTTGACAACATAGCGTGCCAAATTGATGCTTCCTCTGCAGACTGCTTAGATGTGTTTGACTTGAAGCAGCACTGCTAGACCGATCGGTGTGTGTCATCAAAGTACTGCAAGAGCTATAAGAGAGCGGACGTCTCCTAACGTCTTCTCTCGCTGTACTTTGATTTCATACGATCGATCTCTTCAAGTCGAACACATCCCTTTACTCTCGCGTGTCACGTGACGGTGCAATCGCAGCCTCTGCGGTTTAAAAATAAAAATATTTCATATCGCGATATTATCGTAAATGCAATTAATCGTTCAGCCCTATTGTAGCATAACGCATTGTGTGTGTGTTTGTGAGGGGAACAGGGTCACATCACATAAGAGTAAACAGTCCGTCAGAAATCATAGCACATCAGCTGTCTTAATCGCGGCTTGTGTGCAAACACATACGAGCTTCATCACTGTCTGTCACGCGACTCTGTTCCCCTCTCGGGCTTGAACTGATGGTAAAACTAAGAATATTATTAACTGTTTTTATATTGACTTTGAAAACTGAAGCTCGCAATTATGGAAAGGGGCGTTACATTTCCGACACATGCTTGTGGTGTTTGGCCAATCACAACGCACTGGGTCAGTTGGCCAATCAGAGCAGACTGCGCTTGTTGGAAGGAGGGGCTTTGTAGAAAATTACACAGAGGCGGAGCATAGAGGACCTACAATAAAATGTACTGTATTTAAAATAAAATAAAATGTTTTTTGAACATTAAAACATGCCAACATATTCTGTTACACCAAATAATGATCTTTAAAATAGCATCATATGATGCCTTTATTATTCTTTGAACAAGCTGAAATTTGAGGTGCACCAACCGAATATTGTGGCAGTATCAATTTTCATGTTTTAAGTACAAATCCAACTGTGGTTGCTTGCATTTTGTGTGGGTCAGATATCAGCTGCTTTCTGTCTAATGGGTGCTTGGCCAGACACTACATAATGAACAAATTGTCAATAGTCTGGCTATTTAAGATATTACAAGAGTGGGCTTTATCTTACTTATTTGCTGCATAACAGTTTCTCTGAGGTTTCAAAAGAGGCTTCCAAGACCATGTTTAAGTGTCCAAAGATATGAAAGTCATGCGATCCATAACATCATCTTTTAGAGCAGCAGCTGAGGAGTTCACATTCAGACCACTTAAAAGTCAACTTTGAATCAATTTAACATCTATAATTGGAGGTGGTGTTCTGCTATTGTAATCGCCTTTGTTGATTGTTTTCAAGTTATACAAGTTATTTTCATCTGCAAGGGTGTCATGGACGGTCTCTCGTGTGCTTAATCGATCAACTCCCGCAAACTCACTTTCTGTAGTTCATTTGTGTGCAATAATGAACCCTTTAAACATTTGGCTTAAGCTTGGGATGACCCATCTGCTTTTTTTTTTACTTATTTGTTTGGACCAAGGGCGCCTTACTATTGTGTTTTCAAATGTATCTAATACATATTTTATTACATTTGTTACTACTTGTCCATAAAGTGCAATACACTATCTTGCAGACAACAGGGAGGAACATAAGAGACTACGCCCCTTTTAAATAGCCATAGTTAACCACGACTTGCTACTTGGATGACATTGTATTACAAGTCAGTGGAAAGGACATTATCATTGCCTAGAAGGCATTTGATTGGAGAAAAAAACAAAAACGTACACATCCGAGCGCAAGATGATGCCAAAAATTCCACTTTTGCGTTTAGAATCTTGCTTGAAAACCATTCGATGAAATGAAAGCTCCACTTTATTAGTCGTTACTCATGTATGCGTAACAACATAGCATGGTAATTGTTCTAAAAGAGGCTGCTTTAGAAAAATGTCACGCTTTTGTACCGGAGAGACCAGAAATATTTAAAAACGCCATTAGTGCAAATGGTAAACAAACGCGACAACACGTGTGCGCGCGGAGGAAGCTTGACACGAGTAAACAGCGATCAAAGGGCAAAGCTAGCATTACACACTCTCTTACTGAGGACAGTGAAGCAGAAATCTTAAGAACACAGTCGCGTGTTGTGTTTGTAATGCAGTCATGTAACGTTACCTGTGTTGTCTAAAAGGCCTGTCGGTTTTGTCTCTTTCTGCCACAGCGCCGCTGTTTTCTCCTCTCCAGCTGTATACAAGCATGATTTTAAACACTGCAGCAGCTCATATGTTGCTGTGACAGTAACAGTTAAAGGTGCGTTTCATGACAAAAATCCAGCGGCAGAATGCACCAGCGCAGCCGCACGACACATGCTCGGACAAAGAGTCCTGCTGCACACAAACACACAAAGGCACGAGAGTAGCATTTACCTGTGCACGACGTTATTTCCAGTGAAGCTGATTTTCCTCTGCTCTGCTTTTCCCGGCAGCCATTACAAGCACGGTGCCGCCGCACAAACTCCTCGCCTCTCGCTTTCTCTTTTTCTCTCAGGCAGCTGTGAGCGCGTGCCCGTGCGCGCACTCGCGCTCAGCCTCGAAGATTCATGCGCGCACCCTCTATCTGTCTTGGGGAGCGTAGGGAAAGTGAGAAACACCGCCCTCTTTCTATCAAATCAAATCAAAACACTTTTTTTGTCACATCGCCACAGCACAAGTGTCTTGGTGAGTGAAATTCTTAAGAGCGTGCTCCGGACAGTGCAAAAAATAAATAAATATTTACATATGGACAGTACATATTTACAGACTGTACAGAAGACAATGTGCAAAATACACATACATATACTCAGTACACACAGTGTACTATAAAGACATACTTAGTTACCAATACACATTATACAACGTATGTACACGTCTACATTATGTACACATCTATACATAGTAATATGTGAAGGTGCAACAGATTATAAATTTACAACAGATTAGTTGTGCAACAGATAGTTGTGCAAAGGTGCAACAGATTATACTTATGCATTGTCGTGGATGTGCTTTGTATGGTGTCCAGTGATAGCAGATGTGTTAGTGCAGTGTGTGCGTGTAGTCCGGTAGAACTGTGTTAAAGTGCAGTGCATGGCATGTTGTGTGAGTGGGAGTGTGATGAAGGGTGAATTAGTTCTGACTGTTCATTAGCCTGATAGCCTGAGGGAAAAAGCTGTCCCTCAGTTGGCTAGTGCGGGATCGGATGCTGCGGAGACGTCTCCCTGAGTGTAGCAGAGAGAGTAGACTGTGGGATGGGTGGCTAGAGTCTTTGATAATCCTCCGGGCTTTCTTCATGCACCGCCTGGTGTAGATGTCCTGGAGGGAGGGAAGCTCACCTCCAACAATGTGGCGGGCAGTTCGCACAACCCTTTGCAGAGCTTTGCGGTTGCCAGCGGTGCTGTTTCCAAACCAGGCAGTGATGCAGCCGGTCAGGATGCTCTCCACAGTGCAGGTGTAGAAGAATCTGAGGATGCTGGGGCTCGTTCCAAACTTCCTCAGCCGTCTCAGGAAGAAGAGGCGCTAATGTGCCTTCTTCAGCACTGCGTCTGTGTGAGCGGACCATGTGAGATCCTCGGTGATGTGAACGCCGAGGAACTTAAAGCTGTTTACCCGCTCCACAGGTGTCTTGTTGATGGTGATGGGTGTGTGTTCTCTGCTCTGTCTCCTGAAATCCACCACCAGCTCCTTGGTAAGTGAGAGGTGGTTCTCCAGGCACCATTTAGTCAGGGTACTCACCTCCTCTCTGTAGGCCGTCTCATCGTTGTCGGGGATCAGGCCTATCACCGTTGTGTCATCGGCAAATTTGACAATGACGTTGGAGTCATCCAACGGTGGAGACTGTTGCTGTACAGTCATGTGTATACAGGGAGTACAGGATTGGGCTGAGGACGCAGCCCTGCGGAGCACCAGTGTTGAGGGTCAGGGGAGATGAGGTGTTGTTGCCCATTCTGACCACCTGACTTCTGCCTATCAGGAAGTCCAGGATCCAGCTGCACAGAGATCTGTTCAGTCCCAGAGTCTGGAGCTTCGCAACCAGTGTGGCAGGCACTATGGTGTTAAATGCTGAACTATAATCCACGAACAGCATCCAGGTGGGAGAGAGCAGTGTGCAGGGTGAAGGCAATAGCATCGTCTGTGGAACGGTTACTGCGGTATGCAAATTGTAGTGGGTCCAGTGAAGCAGGCAGCACAGAGCAGATGTGTTCTCTGACGAGCTTCTCAAAACACTTGCTGAAGATGGGTATCAGAGCAACGGGCCTCCAGTCATTCAAGCAGGTGATTTTATTTTTCTTAGGTATGGGCACAATGGTTGATTTTTTGAAGCATGAGGGAACCACAGACAGAGAGAGGGACAGATTGAAAATGTCTGTAAAAACCCCGGCTAGTTGGAAATGCTTTGACCACACGGCCTGGTATACCATCTGGGCACACAGCTTTACGGATGTTCACCTGTTTGAAGGATTGGGTTACATCCGCGACAGAAAGGGAGAGTGGACTCACCTCCTCTGCAGCAGCCGCAGGAGCGCTCTCTGTGTGGGCGGTGTTGTCAGCCTCAAAAAGAGCATAAAAAGTGTTGAGCTCGTCCGGTAGAGAGGCAGCAATGTTCACAGTAGCTGGTTTGTTCCCTTTAAAGCCTGTGATGTTATTGATGCCCTGCCACATGCTTCTTGGGTTGTTGTTGTTTAAATGTTCTTCAACTTTGTTTTTATATTGTCGTTTGGCTGCTTTGATGGATCTCCTGAGATCGTAACTCGCTTGTTTCCGATCGTCAGTGTTTCCGGATTTAAAGGCAGATGTCCGCGCTGACAAGGCTAATCGAACATCGCTGTTAATCCACGGTTTTTGGTTGGGGTAAATGCGGATAGTTTTGGTCGGAACTACATCCTCTATACACTTCCTGATGAAACACGTGACCGTATCTGAATATGCCTCTATGTCATCATCAGACGCTGCCCGGAACATGTCCCAGTCCATGTGATCAAAACAGTCCTGTAGTAAATCGTCTGATTGGTCCGACCAGCATTGGATTGTCCTGAGGGTGGGTGCTTCACGTTTCAGTTTCTGCCTATAAGAAGGCAGGAGCAGAACGGAAGAGTGATCCGATTTGCTGAAAGGTGGGCGGGGGAGGTATTTGTATGCGTCCCGGAAGGGGGAGTAGCAGTGGTCGAGTATACAATCTCCACGCATGTTGATGGTGATGTGTTGAAAGTATTTTGGAGCTATTGTTCTGAAGTTGGCTTTATTAAAGTCCCCCATAACAACAAAAGCTGCATCTGGGTGCACGGTTTTCTGCTCACTTATATTCCCGTACAGTTCCTTGAGTGCCTGGTCTGTGTTGGCTTGAGGGGGAATGTAAACAGCCGTGATTATGATCGCTGTAAATTCCCTCGGTAGCCAAAATGGTCGACACAGAAGCATATGAAATTCCAGATCGGGGGAGCAGAAGGATTTAATAGAGTGTAAGTTCCTTTCATCACACCACGAGTTGTTGATATAGAAACAAACGCCCCCACCTCTGCTTTTCCCTGTGAGCTCTTTCGTTCTGTCCAAGCGATGCACGGAGAAGCCTGTGAGCTCGATGGTTGAGTCTGGAACCATTGCAGAGATCCAGGTTTCTGTGAGGCAAATAACGCAGCAGTCCCTTTTTTCTTGTTGGTATGAGATGCGCGCACGCAGTTCACAGAGTTTGTTATCCAGTGACTGAACGTTAGCCAGCAAAATGGTTGGGAGAGGAGGTCGGAAAGCACGAGTGTCGGAAAGCACTCAGTTTGAAGAGGACGCCAGCTCTCTTCCCTCTTTTCCGCCTGCGTTTTTTCGGTCTTGCAGCCAAGACAATGGGTTCTGATGCCGTGTCTGTGAACAATCCACCGGCATTCAAGAACTCAAAGTTCGGTTTGCATTGCGCGATGGAGGAACCAATGTTTAAAAGCATGTCTCTATTGTAGACAGTTATACTAATAACATCTAACACGTAAAACAACAAAAAAACTAATAAACATATGAAAAACTGCTAAGTTTTCCTGGAGCTCAGCAACACGGCTGCCATACTCGGCGCCATCTTGGACGAAAAACTCCAAGATTCCAAGACTCCAAGATTCCAAAAACTCTTCTCTCTCTCTCTAATAACAACACATCAGCAGAGTTCTGCTGAGCAAAATCTACCATGGTAACAGCTGCTTCAACAAGAGGCTGCTAATCACATTTTAACTAAGCTACATCAGTTATAGGAATTTGTATTAGCCATGATCGCTGTAAAAAAAAAGAAACAAGACAATGACTGAAAAATTCGGAATGTTTCTTACACTGTAGATCCCATATATTGATGATGGTTTTATAGAAATGGTAATATTGCATAAGGCTAGGCCAGTAATATTCTGAATATTCTGTGATAGGCTAAAACTAGCAAATAAAAGACACAGGGCAATAACTTCCGACAACAACAGATGTACACACACACACGTCACAAAGTGCTCTCAAACAAGATCCAATTGGAGCTTTTTAAACTCCATCCTTACCCAATCAGTGAGCTCAACCAAATCCTCCAAGATCCATCTCCCTTCAGGTATTGTTTTTGACATAATGGTGAGATCATCCATAAATGCTCTTATAGTTACCTGCTGGATGCCACCTGCCAACACTGCACCGCCGCCGTGACTTAACGAGAAGGTTCATCGATGCTGAAAACAAGGTCACCTCAATTTTTATACACCTTGTACGAAATTCCATTCGTCCCTAGGTCTGATTTTTATCTGGCCTTTCTGAGGTGTTCGCCTCCTGCCAGCTCAGTTCCTCAGCTCTGAAAGGAATAACTGGTCCAGTTGGTTTTATCAGTTTCTCCATCTCCTCCAAGCTGTCCTCCCTTCTAGGGTCACTATGGACCTGACAAAAGTGCTCCTCTACCTCCTCCTTTGTTGCTTTCAGCTGCCCTGATATTACATCGCCCAGAAGTTTCGACAGACATTTGAAAGGATTCTTGGTGAAACCGCTCCTTCCTGTCCCTGTGGTGATATTTAGCTCTTTGCAAGGTCTTAATGCACTCCCTCAGGTTGTCACGAATGTCTGTGAGTGCTGATCTCTCATCTGCTGTTGCTCCACGAAATGCCTTCTTCATTCTCCGCAGATCTTCTCTAAGGATTGCTATCTCCTTCATTCGTCTGTTCTCCTTTGGCTGGATGTATGTTTTGACCTTCGGCTCTTTCTTTCCAAAGCGATCAGCACCTGTGCTCCAAATAATGGAAGCCATATTCTTGAGCGTCTTTCTCACAACTCCTCATCCACATCATGATCAAACCTCTCCCCCTCCTCCCTTGCCACTGCAGCAGGTCAGTTCGTTGATTCCTTACGGACCACAACAATAAGTAAAATGTACTTCTTTTTTATTTAAGGTTTTGCAAGCATATATTTTAAGTAAAATGTAAGTATGGAATTAAGTAAAATCTACTCAACTAAGTTAAGTAAAATGAGCAAAGAAAATAAGTAAACTAAATGTGTCCAGTCAGAGTTTGATGAGTAATTTCTAATTAATTATTTTAAGTTTACTCTGCAATACTGAAGTACATTTCACTCAGCCACTGTTTATAAACTTTACTCAAACAATGTAGCACTGAAAAAATGGCATTAAAGGGGTCATTGGATGCAAAATTCACTTTGCATGTTGTTTGAACATAATTGTGTGTTGGACGTGTGTGTACACATCTACCCTATAATGAGAAAAAATCCACCCAGTGTTTTTTAAAATCCCCTATCTCAAATCAGGCTGTTCTGAGATTCCTGTCGTGAGTGACGAATGACGTAGTTCTGCGCCAGGCCACTCCCGCGGTAATTGATTGACCCGGCCGTCTTACATTAGACCTGCCCCGAGTGAGCTGAGAGCTGTCTGCCATTGAGTCCACTCCGGGGCAGGGGAAGACAAGAATGTCTCCGATTAAGCGATTGAGGATGTAATAATGAACATAGCAGTCCTCATTTACTCCCGACATCTGAGCTGCTGAAGACGCAGAGGATTAACGTTAGTTACATTTTTTTGTTGGGAATGCTCCCTCCCATCTGCCTAAATGCGTTTATGTTTGCACAAATCATTCGTGATCCAGCTTAATCTACAGAAGAAGTGAGTATAAGGGATTTTATGCAAATTACCTTTCCTAATATGAGCTAGTTAGCCAGTTTTGTGGCTGAAGTTGACAGACTGCTCATCACCCCAAGGAAGAGAGGGGCTGGGTCAGAAGAGCTCATTAGCATTTAAAGCAAAAAAGGACTAAAACAGTCTTTTTGACAGGGTAAAGGGGGTGTTTTTTTACACAACCATTGACAAATTTGAACCAAAGTATGTTATAGACTTTTCATTAAGACCCTAAAGAAACATATCTATACTTTTGGAAAATGGGCATCTGATGACCCCTTTAAAGCATGTGGTTCACTTACAAACATGTACATAAGCAAGTAGACAGCTCCTTATTATTTTTAATATAACATTTCTACTCAAAAGAGTAATTACCCAAATAAACACAGAGACATCAATACTTGGCACATGATACACAATGACAGGAACAATCAATGAATAGTTTTTGAGTATGAATGGGTCATTTTGAGTAAAAGATGAACTCTAGCTGTCACAAAACATCACATTACATAACCTAACAACAAAAGCAACCATAAACCGTGTAAACAGCTGTAAAAACAGTAAAAAATTGGATTGCATGAACTATTTATGCCCAAGTGCATGATGGAAACACGTTCTCACTCCCAAGTCAAGACCCTTTAACATGCAGGATCCTCCATTGCTTTAAATAAGAGACCCTTAGCATCAATATGCCAACGCAAAAGATACTAGGAATTATTAGGTATCGTCATGATTAAATTATTTATCGGGTAATAATATTGTTATTATTGCATATATGTTGGGGTGTGGTTTTTCAATGTAAACAGTCACAACAGTTTTATTTATATTGCATTATTTACACGTAACCCAACCCCTTGCTCTAAACCTACCATTTGTCAATAAATCACAAGATATAACAGGCAGATACAACTGGGCCCATTTAGTAATGCCAATGACCGAATCATGCCGATGAGTGAGGCAGTGTCGTCTGAGCGCCCGAAGACCACAGGCATCCAGCAAAGGTCTTCGGACTTGTCCCTTACGCACAGAGATTTCTCCAGTTTATCTGAATCTTTTGATGTTGTTATGCACTGTAGATGGTGAGATTTGCAAAGCCTTTGCAATTTGACGTTGAGGAATGTTATTTTTAATATATTACACAATCTTTTTACACTCTCTGCTTCCATAAATTCAGAATAACACTCCCTGCATGTCCATCTCCTGTTGTCCTCTCACATCAAAGTCCACCTACAACTGTTTTGGCTTGTAAATGGTGTTTGATCTGTGCAGATTTCTCTCCAGATTCAGACAAGACGTTTTTTTTTCACCGGAGAAAGCAATGTTATGGGTCGAGGACTTGTTTGAATTCAAACATTAACTGAAGGACTGGAGTGGTGTGGATTATTGTGATGTTTGGACTCTCATTCTGACGGCACCCATTCAACGCAGAGGATCCCTTGGTGAGAAAGAGATGTAACGCTACATTTCTCCCAAATCAGATGAAGAAACAAATCTTAATGGCCTGAAGAGGACTGTATTCATAGCGAATTTTATGTACCACACCACATGTGAAAGAAACACAGTGCCAGCATAATCATAAAAAGATATTTATTCACTAGAAAGCAGTTGTCAATGTTAACACTAAAACACATTTTTGAGGCCCACCGTTCTTTGCATGCTTTGTTCTGATGAACTGAACATGAAAGCGTTCTCTCTGAACAGTCAGCATGGATCACAGCAGAGGAAACTCCATAAACCGAGCTCCAAGCTATTTGTTTGCCATATTAAATGTGGCTACATTCTTTGGTCACGGGAACACTAACATATTTGCCTTTATCAAATACACGTGGAACATCCTGACCACACCTGAATGACAACACAAGATGACTGAGGAAGGACACACTAACTGATAATGAGCAGGGCTTCATATTTTTGTAGCATCTGGAGGCCTGAGCATCAGCGAGCAACATAACCCGAGAATATTTATAACAATAAAACAATCAAGGTCACCAACACTGATTATCCTGTTCATTAATTAAAACCAAACAAGAAATGTATGAACATATTCCTGAGTTAACAATCTCAGAGTACATTACAGTAAAAAAAGCATACTGGAGCAATATTACTGTCACGAACTCAGCCGCTGTGGCTCCCTCCGATCACCACCAGAGGAAACCCTCACCTGAGTATTAACTCCCACACGGACTTCATTTCCCATATACCCCGTACCTGAGGGCACAGGTGTCTCTCATGGACTCTGGCCTATTTAAGCTGCTCTCTCAATAACCTCCTTGCGAAGTCTTGTTTTGCTATGCAACCATTTGTGAGTGTTTCTTCCGTGTATGATTCCCCGTGTATGACCTGGACTGTTTACTGGACTCTGAATCTCCGCCCCCTGCCTACTTTAATCATATCTGCCTTGTTTACTGTTTACTCCGAGTGTTTGCCACCAGCTCGATCATAAGCCTGAACTCTGACTCTGATTCTGCCCTGCCTACGTTGTGTTTGAAGCTTGTGTTTGAACTCTGCCTGTCTGACTTGCATTTTGTATTAATAAAGCTGCACATGGATCCTCACGCCTCTGACTCCGTGTTACAATTACAGTTGCACTTCTCCTGCGAGTTGGTCAAATGTAAACCGCAAATTCACACACATTTGACCAAAACTGAATTTAAACAGTGCAGTGTCATTGCAAACGCTCGTACGTCCCAATTTAAATACATTACCTAGAGAAATAAACTAAAGCACACTCACTTATCTCACACACACACTCTTAAATGGACAGTATTCTGGTTACAGTGTCCATTTAATGAATTTCAATACACCCTGAGGTAGATTTGTATAGATTCAAAACAAGTTATATAACTTGTTCTTTAAATAAAGGTAAAAAAGAAACAATACAATAAAAAATTGAAATGATAGATGAATATACAATCATGGATTGAACTAAGATAGAACACAATCTTATCACCCAACAATATATCCAACTACTCTAACACCTACGTCCATGCAATAACATACCAAAACTGTTTCAGGGGACAAAAAAATAATAAGAATTTTTAATTAAAAATGAAAACTCGTGATATTGATATGCAAAAATGGACTTTGGCGTACAAGATACGAACGTGTTTGGCGTGCATATAAAACGCTAACTGAGTCCATCGCAACATCACCGAGCTTGAGGTCAGTTTGTGTGGCTACAAATAAATAACAGTGGTTTAAACAAAAAAAGTTTACAATAAAGTGAGACCAAGTTAGTTACTTGGAATAAGCTTCGACAAACCTGATACCTCATCAGTGTCTCGTGTGAGGTTTACATAAGGAAAGAGATAAAAGATCATCATAAAAACATGTGCTATCGTATCGTGCTTGGCTCTAGTTTTCAAGTACCAGTTGGGAATATGGTGCATTTCTTCAGGACTTTCCCAAAACTTTAAATGAGAGCGAGCCTTACAATTACGCAGCATTTAATAATCTAAGAAAGCCACTGTGTCTTCTCAACTAACTAATGACAGCGCAGTCAAACATTTTCCACTGATGATATATGGCTGAGGTAAGACATGCACAAACACAGCATTTTAACATTCACTTGGCCTGTGTAAACCACAATCAGAAGTTTCCGACAAAATCAGCAAGACACATAAAACGGGAAGTCGGTGTGATTCCTCCAGTGTGCAGGTGAATAACAGCTCTGCAAGATAGAGATGCATTTCACCAGTAGCACCAGCATCCAGGCTTATTGCAATATGTAAACATGATGCATTTTGATTGTTTTAGTACAAATCTAAGACACTTTGCTAGCTAAGGCAGCAAATTAATCTTTCTCTCACACACTTGCTTTACACAGGACAGCTCTCATAAAACCTGTCAATTACTGTGTGTACTATGATATTTTACCCTAAGATCATATATATATATATGCGCACATTGTGACAAGTGTCAAACGACACTGAGGAAATGTGCTTAATTGTCATGAAAAAAATTAAAACCTTAATAGTCCTAAGTAGTATTTTAAGCAAAATATAATTTCAGATTTTTTGACTTGGACATGTTTTTGTGAGGTCTGCCCACTATTTCATGATTATCTGAAATATCTGGTTCATCCCAAATCATTTGTGTGAATTCACTGATTGCGAAGCTGACATTTGACTGTCAAAAATAAATATGATAGTGATCATATTTGTCCAAGTATAACATTCAATATTAGTTTAACCTGGTTTTAATTTCCCTACTAAAGTACAAACGTGAGCGACGACATTCATTTCTGCTGTTTGAAAAGAAAAACCTGAGTTAGTTCCAAAAGCAGCTTTCCATTGAAACGTTTTGATTGGTGCTTGTATTTCCCCGACTAATCAGAGCAGTCGGGAGGGAAGGGGGTGTGGCTCATGTCCTCCTCTTCTCCTGTGGTGGAGGCTGTTGATTTTCCCTGAGATCCCGGTGACAACTGCTGTGCTTTGATTGGACAGTTGGCCACCATGTGGCTGATGCTTTGGCAAAAATGGCACTTTTTTGGCTGAGGTGGCAGCTGGCATTCTTTGGCGTGATGATTCGGCCCTCCACAGTTGAAGCATCTGTAAGTGGTGCAAGAAAACGTGTGATTTGCAGGAAAGACCACTAGAGGATGCACACACACACACCTTTAAACCGCAAGGGCCACTGAGATTAGATTTAACACAAAATTGTTATAATCCTAATGTATTTACATAATGATTTAAAGGAGAATGACAGCACCTTCAGCACTATAGAATACAACACATATTTCCAAAACAAATATTTGTTATCGCTTTTTATGATAAAGCACATTTTATCATACATGTTATGATACTTAAAATTGACTTAAAAAAATAAAAGGGGAGTGAACAGTGATGAATGTGACAGAGCTAAAAAATTATGTAAATGAATAACATGAATGAGTGCTGTATAAGTTATTAATAAATTATGTACAAGCCGCCAAAAATAAACAAATGATTTCCAGTTTATTATGATAACATTCACAACTTTACATAGTTCACAACTTGTGCAATTCATTATTAATATTATTTTTATTTTTGTTGTTGTTTATTTTTATTATTATTTTATTATTATTAATAATAATTACTACTATTACTAATACTACTGCATGCTTCCTCATCCTCATTATTATAATTGTATTATTATATCAATTAATTGATACTGAAATATTGTATTGAAATCTTAATTATATACTTGAATATATTTGCATTTATATATAGTAGAATTATGAAATATATGAATATGAAATACATTTGAGTTTAGTATTAACACAAAGTAGTTCATATTATGGTAATTTACAAGAATGTGGAAATAATAATAATAATAATGATGAGAAGGAGGATGCATGTATTATTATTATTATATTTATGAATAATAATACATGCATCCTCCTCATTATTAGTATTAATAATAATAATACATGCATCCTCCTCCTCATTATTATTATTAATAATAATGTAATATTATCATTATTATTAGTGACACTATCACTTATAAATATAATAACATAATTATAAAAATATAATATTAATCTCCACTTCATATACTTATGCACCAATACGAGTTTAATACAATACTTCAGTGTCACATAACAATATAATAAATGTTACCATTTTTAGTTAGAGATTGATTTAAATGAAAGCATCCTCAGCTCTCTGTATTGTGGGGGGAGTTATTGAAGGAGGTGTGGCATCTCTGTGGCTCCTTGTTTCAATATGCAGCCTGATCTTTGCACTTTGATCCCTGCTCTCTCCTGCCCACCCCCATCTCACTCACATGCATCACACCTCAGGGTTGCCATGGCAGCGTTCACCTCTGACCTTTCTCAGGCACCTACATCTGTTATTAATTAAATGTCACAGATCCAGAGAGATGTAATATCAATGATAAACTTGTTATTTTATTTGTTGCAAGCACGCGTTGAATTTGTTGTCTCTCACAGAGCTGTTATTAAATGCACCGTCATTCATGCACAATTGTGAAAGCTCCACACGCACCCCAGCAGCAGGATTCGATGACGCTGAGGAGGATTGAGGGAGGACGGTGTTATCTATAACCTGTGGATGTGCTGTGGGGGGAGGGGGGGGGGTTACTCTCTGTGAGCCTAAACTCTGAGCTATGAGATTTTAAACAACCTATTGATCCCGCAGGTCAAGTCTCCAACGCACAGGGCGGGGGAAGGGAACGCTCCTCGTTTGGTCACAACCTGAGATCAAACATGCAGAAGCAACATCTCAAACATACAGATGGAACTGCAACATCTCAGTATAGGTAGTAAATGCGAGGGTCATTTAGTTCAATATCTAAACCAACCCAAATAAAACATGCAGGATTTTAGGAAAACCTAAAGAAAAGCAAACTTTGAGACATCCCATGTCATATAATAGCATCTTTAATCTCCGTTCTGTTGCATAGTTATATGTACGCTCCACATTTCAATTCATTTATCTCCCCACATACACAGAAGAGTACCAGCATGTTGATCTGCCAGCCATGGATCTTTATGCAGAGAACTCTGCTCATATGTTTGCATGATGATGCATTTTTTAAGTTAAAGGCCGAACGGATGTTTAGAAAAGTTCACAATGTTGTTGCAGATGAAAAATAACAGATAACATTAAATATTTTTTGGTACTATATTAAATATTGATAATTAGGATCTCAAACCCCTTTATCTAAACCTCTCTACTTAACCATCTGCCATGTTTGTAGTTTTTTTAATGCTTTGTAGTTCTGAAACGAATCCTTCGACAAAGCGCAGTGGATTGTGTGCAATATTAGCCATTAAAGTGTGCACGGATGCAAACTTCAAAAATCGACCTGAAATAGTAGACCATCCGGGGACTTTTGGCAAAATCTTTTCAACATACTATGCTTTGGGACACACTTGTTCTAGTCTCATAATACTATTCAGGATGGATATTGGGTTGATGATGAATTCTGTATAACTTCATGAAGTATTCATGTTGTAGTTCTGAACAGCACTCACCGATCTGCTTTTAAACGGCGTTTTTGGGCACCCTTGGGTTTCTTCTCGCTGCCTACGCATGGCGTCCCACCTGGCCCCGTCACCCGTAAGGACTCCAGGCCCTTAGAGGACCGTTTGAAGGTGAACTCCACAGCTTCTCCTTCCATCAGACTGCGGAAGCCCTCCATATGAAGCTTGCTCTGCAGAGATCATGTAGAAACACTGCTTTAGACTTTTAGATCACATCTATACTGTATAAACTAGTGCTGTCAAATTATTAATTGTGATTAATCACATACAGTTTTTGCTTACATAATATTTACGCGTACACTGTGTATATTTATTATGTATATAAATACACACACATGCATGTATACATTTAAGAAAAAAATTGTTTAAATATTAAATATATTTATATAAGATATAATTTATATGAATATAAATATATATATGTAAATATTTTCAAAATATATGCTGTATGTGTGTGTTTATATATGTGTAATAAATATACACAGTGCACACATATATATTATGTAAGCAAAAATTTGTGATGTGATTAATCATGATTTATCATTTTTCAGCACTAGTATAAAAAACACTTGCATGAATATAAATGTTTTCATGATTACCATCCATTTCTCTTGCCATTAGAAATCTGTAGTTAATATAAAATTATAGTCATGCAAATATGCAGTTGGTATAGATCTTATATAGATCGTATTGCAGATAGATACAGACAGACAGACGGACGGAGAGACAGACAGAGAGACAGACAGAGAGACAGACAGAGAGACAGACAGACAGAGAGACAGACAGACAGTCGATAGATAGATAGATAGATAGATAGATAGATAGATAGATAGATAGATAGATAGATAGATAGATAGATAGATAGATAGATAGATAGATAGATAGATAGATAGATAGATAGATAGATAGATAGATAGATAGATAGATAAAGCACGATACGAACAGTACTTGAATTTGTGTGGTTACATGTATTTAAGTGCCACCCCAAATAAAGTAAACAAATAATTATTTTGTTGAAAAATTGTTTTTACACTTTTTGTCAACCTAGTCAAATAATCAATAACAACAAAAACGACACTAATTACTTCAGATTTGTCTCACTGCAGATCGAGTCTTAAGTTGCTGCATTGTGGGATTAAAGTACCTATGCAATCTGCTCTGTTGTATACGGCATATTTGAGCCAAAACCCCACTTTGTGCATGCCTTCTCCACAAAAATGCATTTAATTAAGAGCAATCTCTATGCAATCTGCAATTCTGAAAGAACCGGTAAAATGGCATCTTCCCTGCCCCCAGTTCTGTTGCTACTTTCACAACCGCCTGGTCACTTAACACTCAGATCAAAACGGCTCCCTCGTCTGGGCTCTCTACCAATTAACTCTAGAGATTTGCATCCATTAACGGCTGCATCTCGAACTGAAGGCTGAAAACATTACAAGATAGCATGAGCAGTGAAGGATATGCTGCTTTCAAAATCACACCATACAATGGCATCTTAGCCATGATGTTATTCAACAATATATCCAGACGGACCTATATGCTCAAACAGCCCATCACATTCAGGATGCATGACTTTTTCTACATCTAGATCGCATAAGACCAATTTAGCATCTAACACATATGCAGGGAGCCCCAAAATGTATTTTTCCTATTCCCACAATAAGAGATAAATCTGATTACATTTGTACTTTTTTTTCAACAACAAAAAAACAAACAACAATGACAATCTGGCAAATTACATGAATGAGATGCATGGGCAGATGAGCTTCCCCAAAATAATGCAATCTGGTTAAACCTCAACCGGGCCATCAGTGCTGAGGGTCTGCAGTGAGAAAAGATGGGGGAAGCTCACATTCCTGAGATACTTGCTCTGTAGGGGCATGGAAATGGGGCTTGAGGAAGGATCTACCTTTAAAAACAACCTTCTGCTTGTACTCCAAACAAACAACCACTTGGAGACCAAAAATTGAGCTTGTTGGTATATTTGTGAGATCTTGCATCAAGCTGAATCCAATCTGCTTTGGTGGTGTTGGTCTACTACCTTAAAATCAACCCTTGTAATAAGATTGCTTATCTTCTCACCAGGACATTCCTTGGGCAAATGCATTTAGTCTTTTACACATTAAACTCTTAATGGTCTGTAATAAATTCCACACATTCTCTCGGAGAGCAAAACACTGGAATGCTTTTCTTGTTTAATGAAGTGATAGAGACTGTACTATCTTTTACACAGTCGTTCCAAACCCCAATGCATTGCTTTATTCTGCATAAAACAAAATATTATATTTTTAAGAACAATGTCCAAACAACATTGAACGCCAATGATTTTTACTCAATGGACAAAATTATTAAAAAAATAATAATTAACTTGTGTGCCACTGACGAAAGCAAGTCATACCAGTTAAAACGTTTATTAGTATTATAGCTAACTGCTTCATTAAAATAACTGCAGCTCAGGTTCATCGCAAATATGTGACCCTGGAGCACAAAAGCAGTCTTAAGTAGCACGTCTCTATTTGTAGCAAAAGCCAAAAATACTTTGTATGTGTAAAAATTATTAATTTTTATTTTATGCCAAAAATCATTGAGATATTAAGTAAAGATAATGTTCCATGAAGATATTTAGTAAATTTCCTACTGTAAATATATCAAAACGAAATTTTTGATTGGTAATTTGCATTGCTAAGGACTTCATTTGGACAACTTTAAAAGCGATTAAATTTTTTGCACACAAAAATGTACCCTTATGACTGGTTTTGTGGTCCAGGGTCACATATATGACTGCGGTGACATATTGCGTTACTTCTTGCTTATTTAGTGACACTTTCATAGTAAAACTAATTTAAAAAAATGCACAATTAAATGCATTGGTTTTCATCTGAAACCAATTGTGTTTGAAAACAATGTATCACCTACCTACGCTAAACTCTACCCTAAACCCAATTTAAGTGTTAACAAAAGCAAACTTGAGATTAAAACTCATTTTCTGAAGCAAACATGCCAATTTAGCTTGTTTCTACAAGTCTTTGTGCTCTTTCATTGTGACTTGCATTTCACAGGATTCGCACTAGAGCACACAGCATCCACATCACACAACAAACACTGTACCGGGTGCACTACCGAGCAAGTTTACCATGTCAGAAAACTCATACGGAGACAATTATGCCATGTAAACCTAAACATTTATTTACAAATCATGCACTATGGTAAGTGTTCAGAGGGCATAACACAGTATTGTTTAAGGAACTGTATGAAAACAAGTCTTCACTAACCGATAATCTGCCCCGTAATCATAATGTGTGTAAATAAGGAATAGTGGCTTTTGGTGTTTTAGTGCCACTAGAATTACTTTGAAGTGAATTACACTGGTAGATATTTGGAGTTTTGCAATAATATAATTGGAGGCATATTTTTCCATTGGGCCCATGTTGAAAACTAGCTTGACTGCCTTTAAACCGTAGTTTGTTAACAGGATGATCATTTCAAGGTAGCTTCCCCAACATTATAGCGACACCAAGTGAGAAGTCCGCAGGGGGGTGGGTCGCTGGGAAAGGAATCAGGCTAAAGCGCCTTCCAACCCCCGCCAAGGCTTCCTGAAACCATCCACAGCTCCATCCTTTGACCTTCTCTACCACTCGCCCTCCTCTTTAACTACAGAGGGTTTTTATGAATGAGTTCAGCTAACAACCCCCTCCCCCAAATACTCCCTCCCTTCACCCCTTTCTCTGTTCCCAACATTCTCACTTAGCATGTCTTTCAAATATTTTCCCCCATTAATTATGAAATCTCTCTCCATCTGCCTCTCTTTTTGGTCAACTCCACACATAATCACCATTCATTCAGTGATTCCCTAATCTAAGGAAGGCAGGATGTCTTCCTGTGGGTCTGACAATGACAGCCTTTGTCTTTTAAACCTGGTAGGTCCCACAATTATCAATATATCCACAGAGACTCAGGTAGGCTTGAGCGCTGGTTATCCAAACTAAACTACACAAGAATATCCAGAAATATGCCTCCTAACAGGCCAAGGTCAGATTCACTGTGCAGCACTACAAATGGGTTAATTTAAATACTAAACAGATCTTAAAGGGATAGTTGACCCCAAAATGAAATCTTTTTTTTCATTTACACATCAATAGCATTAAGGAGTTGTGCTGAACGCATGCATTGATTTCTAGTACTGGCAAACCAATTAACTGGCCAATTTGAAATAAGCAATGAGAGATAACCATGCCCAATTGGCTGATTTATGAATGATTAAAAAAAAATAGATTTTTGGTGTTTTTGATGAAAGAAGGCAGAGACTATCCACCTTATTTTTCAAGGTGGAAGTAAGCCGTTTTCTGTGAATGTGCGAGACTTCTGGTTCATTAGCCGCATAGGGAAATAACGGGAAGAATAACAAAGTGCAGTAAACAGCAAAATTGTTTGCACTACAAACCAGTGTGTGTTCATAATTAAGATAATACATTATCATCATATGGTGATGATACACACCAGTTAAAAATCTTAAGCTGAAAAACGAGCTGTACAGCTAAAAATAGCTAAAAGCGGGTGACACCGGAAGCTAGACACATTAAATTTACAGATAGATAGATAGATAGTGGCTAGAGGAAAAATTAAGTGGATAGTGTTTAATGTTCTCAGTTATGTTGGGATTTATTTTAATTACGCCATTTTAGCTTTGTGGTGAAGAGTGGAGCTTCTGAGGATGCTACAAAAATGCCTTATGAAGTGATACTTCGAAATCCCTTTGAAACATCTAAATTGTGTCCATATTCTGCTGAACACAAACTGGGATATTAAGAAAAATGTTGGTAACTAAACAGTAGTTTTCCAACACTATGGAAGTCAACGGGGACCGACAACTGTTTAATTACCAACATATCTTAATTTGTGTTCAGCAGAAGAAACAGTTCATGGAGGTTTGGAACAAATTAGTTTTCATTATTGTGTGAACTATCACTTTAAGGAGCAGACTTAGCATGCTAATATGTGCTATTGGTCACTAACCGTTTGTTGGCGAACTAGTACCTTATCATTTGGTGATATCCATCTTAAATATAATGAACTAAATCCTGTCAGCCAACCATGCACAATCACTTGGAGAGTACTTAAAAATAGCTTAACTTGATGGTGAAGTTGTGTGAACAAATTACTGTTGAATGCACATGATTAAAATCACACTTTTTCTTTTGTTGTTTTTTTGATGTGAGAAAAAAAAGTGTCACTGAAGTAAATCGACATAAGTTAATATGTTCCTTTCAGCAATTTAGAAAATGTTTAATTCATTTGTTCACCATTATTTTGTTCCAAAACTTTGGAAGTCAACTGGCACCAAAGTCATATAGGTTTGGAAAGACAATCCCTTTATCACACACAGTCATCAGTTCAGGGTGTTGATGAGGAAGACTAAACACGCCATGCTCTGCCGATGTTCCCATCTCAGTTTTACGTCCTAATGTGCAGTCAATGAGACTTAAAGTCAAAGTGTGCTAAGCCATAACACCCTCGGCTCATCTAAGGAAACCAGAGACCTCTTACTTAGAGAGAGACAGAGAGATGACTCGACACCGTGTGTAAGATGCCCTAATCTCTGGGTAATTTTACACAATGACCTCAGCAGCTCATTTGGCTCAGGGTGATAGGTGATCCACTGTCTGCCGACGTGCTGGTCGTTCTGGGGCAATAGCTTGTTGAATTATTGCTGATTGAGACGTTTAGTGTTCACGACTGTAGACAGTATACTGCCCAATGGGATTTTTAAATATAGCGCTTTGTATCAATCACTGCAGAACAATGTGCCTTTACAGTTCATTTATAAGACAGTATGGCATAGACAGCAAAGTCAGAATTAAAGAGCAGACAAGGAACAAGGATGTGCTGAGACCGGACTTGAACCCACTGAGAGACAGTTCATACATGAATGACAAAAAACATACATATTTTCTTAGGGACAGTTTGTTCTACAGGAGTGCACCCAACTCCAGAAAAAAAGAAAAAAGAACTTAAATGAAAATAAAAATTTTATTATTATTTTAAAAGGACAATCATTGCAAGTAATGTGGAAAGACAGACCTGCGTGAGTGTATTTAAAATCAAATCCAAGGATACATCCAAACCAAGTGAATAAAGCTAAAGTGGGACCGCTGTCAAAATATTACACTTTTGCATTTAAGATATTACAGTTGTATTTTATATTTTATTCCCGTTCCCATACATATATGTAGCGGTTTAAAAATAATGGTTAAGCTAATTTGGCATTTTATTTTAAAGCAGCAGCAATAGTGTGCTTTGGTCATCATCACGTAACCTTAACTTGTGCAGCGATTGGTCGGAACAAACATACATACACATATATATATATATAACACATTTGAATTGCTGCTGTTTTAAAATAAACATATATAATAAACACATATAAACAATATTTATATATATATATATATATATACATATATTGTTTAGATGTGTTTATTATATATGTTAAATATATGTTTATTTTTAAAACAGCAGCAATTCAAATGTGGTTATATATATATTACCCTATTTGAGATTGAAAAGGGAAAAAACTTCAAAATTAACAAAATAAAACATGAATTGACATTCCATAAAATGTTCAGAAAATAGTTATTTGTTTATTTGCATCAGTATTTAATAAAAATGATCACCTTTCTGGCCTCTGCAAATAAATGTAGTCAAAAACATTCTGTCGTATGAACACCAACAGAAATGTGTAATTTCCCAAAGAACCAAACAAATATTGTAATAAGGTCCCACTTAGGACATTGTCCTAGACCTTTAAGAAAGAAAGAGAGATAGAAAGAAAGAGAGACAGAAAGAAAGAACTATAGGCCTACAGAACTCAAAAACAAACACATGACCAAATCAAATCACCACACAGCCCAGAACCCTGAATAAAGCCTAAAAAGGGTGATTGATGGGAAAAAATAATAAAAGAGGTATATTTGCTAAACGACTGAAACCCCTTTATTTGCAGGTTTTAGATTTAGCCTCATATTTAGGTGTTGATGCACGAACACAAAATAATAGCTTCATAAATGGTAGGAGATACTGTAAATATTTAATTTAGCATTAGCCCGTGTTAATTTCGTTCGAGCCGTGAGAAAATAAAGCCATGAGAAGATAAGAGGCCTTCCACAGGTTCGGTCCATTAAAACGACGGCATGCTCTCTCTCTCACCTGATGGACGAACACATCCACGGGCGAGTCCAGACAGATGCCCACCCGGTGGGTCATGGACAGAAAGCCGAAGCCCATCCGCACATTAAACCATTTACAGACGCCACTTCCACGAGACGAGCTCGAGTCTTCCTCAGAGCGCGCGGCTTCCTCCTCCTCGGTCTTTACACAGCCCACTAGAAAAAAGCACACGTGAAAATCAATCTCAATTATCTCTACAAACAAAAACATCACGCCATCGAAAGTGGACGAAAACAAGTAAATACGCTGCTGTTTCGACATGCAGTGCATTCATCGTGCGTGCCGTGGAGATACAAAAAACACGAGTGAATGCTCCCCTATAAAAACATACTTTTGTTTATTTTTACGCTGTCCAAATGTGTAATTTTATAATCTAAAATAAAAAAATTACTTTTCAGTTAATTTCTTTGTAGATTTTGTAGACGGCAACGAAAGTAAAAACGCAATAATCAAGCCTTTTCCCTCAGGAAATAGCATTAAATGCCTTACATCACCATTAAATCTGAGAAATGCACATTCACAAACAGAATATCGCAGTCAAACCATGCTATTTTCCCCCATTGTGTGAATCGCTAATCAATATTTAGCCGCATCACGTTAAAAATATATATATTTTTTTAAATAAATGTCTCATTTACTTTCCTTAAAGTGGTATACTTTAGCATTAAATTACACAAAATATTGCTCACCTGTGTAATATTGCTCATAAACTGAGCCCATTTCACCCAAATCAACCTCCAAATAAATCCCAAGTTTTGAAGAAAAAAATTACTACTTCAGACGTCTCTCCACATCTCAGAACTCCATCCAAAACAAACAAAGAACAACTACTTTACCGACGCCAGAAGAAACGCACCAACAAAAGACTTGAAGTACATTTCAGTGGTAAAAATCCAGGGCTTCTGGGAAGAGCCCTTTATAACGATCCCCAAATCTGAAAGACAATACGGGAGATCCGTCCCACCCCCTCCTCTTTACCCCCCTCTCTCTCTTCAATGACCCCCCACTGGAAGATCACCCACGACCTCACCTTCAGCCATGTTTCCAGGATGTCTTGGACCTCTTCTTGCCTCACACCGCAGAGAAAGATCAGACCCCAAACAGCATAACCAAGGCGCTCAGTGTTTGAGTGAATCACGGGACACGGGTCACTGTAGCATCTCCACAGCTTCAGGTCTAGTCTAACTTCACTGAGCTGATGAATTGCACATTTCGCCAATGGGCCACTCGCAGATGGAGAACATGTAAGCTTGGGGAATAGGAAGCACCCCCCTCCCCCCTTCCCATTTGATCCCTACAATGTAGCATAAACAAGTAAACACACACACACACACACACACACACACACAGAAATAAAAGCCTGAGCACTTTCACATCAAAGAACTGATTTATCATTTGTTTATCAATTCTCACATCCCACCTCAAAAAGGATTAACTTATTTTAAAACATAACATTATATTATGTTTTTGTTATTTTAAAATGTGGCAGGACATTTATTCACGATATAGTTCTCTCTAAACGATATCATAAAGTAGCCTACTGTAAGGATTGAAAATGTGTGGGGGGGGGATCTGGAAGTGGTTATCAGATATAAGATATACTTCATAAAAACGTGATTATTTTACTCAAATATACATAAAACGCCATAAATAATGTGTACAATTGTCAAAACAACATCAGATATTTGAGTGCAACCCAAAGTTGATGCGTCTTAAACGAAGACTCACTATATAAATGATGATATTGACAACAGTTATGGTTATGGCTTCATGAAGCAGAGAGCAAGAAAACAATGCGCCACTGAGTCGTGTAAATCGTGTTTCATTGATCCCTGACGCCAGCGCGTAATGAATATGTATTGCCTGCTTCACACTCAGCATTACAATGACATGAATCTGCAAAACGTCTTGAAGCGTGGAGGGAAATTGATTTAGAAATAGAAAAAAATATATATGTGTATTTCATGATAATACGTTCATGGAATGATAATATAGCAAAAAGCTTAAATTACGTATTTATATCCCATATTTTTGGATGGAGAAGATATTAATTTGATTCAATTAATTGCATATATTTCACAAATTAAAATATATGGGTAGTTGACGTATCAATGTGTCCCATGGTGTGACGAAGAAAAACACTAACATTAAAGATAAACCTTTCTCATGCTATTTAAGGATGAAAATACTTTTTTTTTCTCATGTTATTTGTATGTTATGTTTTTTTTTCTACACCGACAGTCCAATTTTGATTTGTCAACCACTATATGTAGATTGCTTACTTCTATTTTCTTTTATCCGTCATTTTATAACGTTGGCTGATATCACAAAGTTCTTACCTGAGTGATTGAGATGCAGATTCGCCGGGAGCATCTTGACGACTTGAAATGGGCTATTCTTAAACATCTTTGGTTTTCTCGTTGTTGTTTAATCAACTAATGAGGACTGTTCTCCAGCCTGCGATAACCTAAAAGTGTTAGTCCAACTATTCCTCTCATCGAAGGCATTTTATAGTGTGTGTGAATGAATGAATGAATGAGGAGCCGTGAGTCAGTCGGGGCCCCTGCTGTGGAGTGGCTCTGCTCTGATGACTCTGTTTGGATTGTCATGCGGCCCGTCACCCGCAAACACAATTAAAGCCGCATCCACTTTCCAATGAAATATTCATGCAGGATTCTTGGATGCCGTGCATCAGCTTCCCAAACGCGCTCTTAGCAAGAGCACAGGTTGCTGACTCATGTCAGAGGAAACGGAACAGCACCTGTTAGTCGTGTTGGTCATAAAGCTTAATCTAATTAAACACATCGAGCAGAAGCAGAGCTCTCTTCTTGTGGTAATTGGGCTTTTGCTTCTGTGGGTCACATGAAGTGCTCGTTAAACGCCAATCAAAAGTGCAACAGGAGCTCTGGCTCTGTGGGGGGTGTATAGCGAATGTTTACCGCGCATAATTGGAGAAAATAAAAATTACAAAATAAAATGAATATATGTGAAATAGGTACAGTGGTTTATAAACATATCAAACATAAGTATGTTGTCACGTGACATTTTTATGTCACGTGTTACATTCAGCAAATGGTGTCTGGTTATCTATATTTTTCATTTCATATATTGTGTAAACTGCATTAACTTTGTCAAAACATATTGAAATAATGAGAGGTGGGGGGGGGGGTAGATTATAATTAAACAAAGAAACAAATCTGTTCTTTGGTCAGAACAAAAATATCTTACACATTTGTACCTTATTTACCCCTACAAAGTGAATTTTAGTACCTTAAAGGTGCATTTGTGTGTCTAACTCGTCCCACCCCGTGACAGCTTGTCAGTCCTGTGTTGCGTGTGTCGAGTGTCCCGCCCTCTTGTGTCCATACACGGTTATTTTCCTGTCCTTGTTAAAGGGATAGTTCACCCAAAAAGGAAAATTCTGTCATCATTTACTCACCCTCAAGTAGTTCCAAACCTGTATGAATATCTTTGTTCTGCTGAACACAAAGGAAAATATTTTGAAGAGAGTTTGTAACTGTTTTGGGGCACGATTGACTTCCACAGTAGGAAAAATAAATACTATGTAAGTCAATGGTGCCCCAGAACTGCTCTGTTTCACACATTCTTTAGAATATCTTCCTTAAAAATAACTTCTGCTATTTAAATGATTAGAGATCTCTAAGATGCTATGTATTGAACATGGCAACTACTGACTAATTTATTATGTTTTGTTCCTTGTCATTGCGCTATATTTGATGTTTGATTCATCACAGGTTCGCTCTTTCGTCATATTCTGGAGTTCCCTTAGGCATTTATGCACATGCGCACTTTTCAAAAATAGTGCTTACAATGGACGTGCATTATTAAACTGCATTTATAGAATGGAAGATACAGATAGTACTGCATGTTAGCTTGTGTGTTGTGCCCAAGACAGAGCGTATTTATTTAAGCCCATATATCTTACTAACAAGAAACTATACTTCTAACCCCAGGTCAAGAGCTGTGGTTCAAACCACGTAAGTGTATGGGTTTAAATTAATATGCTCTTAATGTAGTGTAATGTAGAATGTAGAGTTACAGTAAAATAATACTTTATAATAATATAGAAGGGTTAGCCATTGACTCAACTTACCCCAAGACTTCTGACTCAAGTACCCCACTTCCACCATTTGAACCAACTTGTATCATCCAGTAGTTTAGAGCTAACATCATGCTAACAATACAGCCTCATATTATAACTTCTTAAAGCACAAACACGTGTGCTATTTTTTCAGATTTGTTCAGACACAAAAAAGCTTGAGTCCTTGAGCATCCGAAAATCATTTTGAACCGCAAAAAAACTTTTTTTAAACAAAATTGTAGTTTCTAATTATTCATGGGCCTTTCAATCACAGGGTGAGTAAAATGGACAACTCTTCAAACATATGTGGTATAAGTATAACACTTCACCAACTTTAAAATGACAAATACCCATATTATCACGACCCATATTGCAAATACTTGTTATCTTTCTACTTCTTTTAGTTTTGAGATTTGTCATATGTAGTAATAATCATGCTCTCTCTCTCTCTCTCTCTCTCTCTCTCTCTCTCTATATATATATATATATATATATATATATATGTATTGTGTAATTGTGATGATTTTGGCTCAAATTTAACAAAAACCTCAACAAATTAGAATACTTCATAAGACCAATAAAAAATAAAAAAAATTTAGTGAACTATTGGCCTTCTGAAAAGTATGTTCATTTTCTGTATATGTACTCAGTACTTGGTAGGGGCTCCTTTTGCTTTAATTACTGCCTCAATTCGGCGTGGCATGGAAGTGACCAGTTTGTGGCACTGCTGAGGTGGTATGAAAGCCCAGGTTTCTTTGACAGTGGCCTTCAGCTCATCTGCATTTTTTGGTCTCTTGTTTCTCATTTTCATCTTGACAATACCACATAGTTTCTCTATGGGGTTCAGGTCTGGTGAGTTTGCTGGCCAGTAAAGCACACCAACGCCATGGTTATTTAACCAACTTTTGGTGCTTTTGGCAGTGTGGGCAGGTGCCAAATCCTGCTGGAAAATATTTATCATCTTTAGCATCTTTAAAAAGCTGGTCAGAAGAAGGAAGCATGAAATGCTCCAAAATTTATTGGTAAACAGGTTCAGAGACATTGGTTTTCAAAAAACACAATGGACCAACACCAGCAGATGACATTACACCCCAAATCATCACCGACTGTGGAAACTTAACACTGGACTTCAAGCAACTTGGGCTATGAGCTTCTCCACCCTTCCTCCAGACTCTAGGACCTTGGTTTCCAAATTAAATACAAAGCTTGCTCTCATCTGAGAAGAGGATTTGGACCACTGGGCAACAGTCCAGTTCTTCTTCTTCTTCTTCTTCTTCTTAGCCCAGGTAAGATGCCTCTAACGACAACTGTAGCCAAATTCCTTTACATGTCTGTGTGCGGTGGCTCTTGATGCCTTGACCCCAGCCTCAGTCCATTCCTTGTGAAGTTCACCCAAATTCTTGAATCGATTTTGCTTGAACAATCCTCATAAGGCTGCGGTACTCTTGGTTGGTTGTGCATATTTTTCTTCCATACTTTTTCCTTCCACTCAACTTTCTGTTAACATGCTTGGATACAGCACTCTTCTTTGGCAATTCATGTTTGTGGCTTACCCTCTTTGTGAAGGGTGTCAACGATTGATTGGTGGACAACTGTCAGATCAGCAGTCTTCCCCATGATTGTGTAGCCTAGTGAACCAAACTGAGTGACCATTTTGAAGGCTCAGGAAACGTTGTTTTGAATTGACTAGCTGATTGGCATGTCACCATATTCTAATTTGTTGAGAATTGTTCTAATTGGTGGGTTTTTGTTAAATGTGAGCCAAAATAATCACAATTAAAAGAACCAAAGACTTAAACTACTTCAGTCTGTGTGCATTGAATTTATTTAATACACAAGTTTCACAATTTGAGTTGAATTACTGAAATAAATGAACTTGTCCACGACATTCTAATTTATTGAGATGCACCTTTATATACAGTATACAGTTGTACAGTTTCACGCCCCTTGCAGAATATGCAAAATGTTAATTTTTAACATTTTGTTAAACAGCAGGCAAAACTGCTCAGGACAAACAAGGAACACATGAACAACTATCACAAAATATAAAAACATTGTGAATCATCCAGGATATTACACAAAGTATTAAGGGTGTGCAAACTTTTGAACGGGGTCAATTTTATAAATTCAGTTATTATTTTGTTTTGTGGAGTATATATAAACATCTGTTAAATTAAAAAACTTATTCAGGACAGTATTAAATAAACAACATTCAATTTTCATGACCCCTCTTGTTAAAATTATTAACATTTTGCACATTCTGCAAGGGGCATGTACATTTATAAGCACAACTATGTGTGTGTGTGTGTGTGTGTGTGTGTGTGTGTGTGTGTGTGTGTGTGTATATATATATACTTTTGGCAATATAGTGTATATATAATTTGGCTAATAAGCAGCATTTGCAATTATATGCATGGAAAGATTGGACCACATGAGAATCAGGGCCATATCCCAAAGGGAAAGATGTCAGTTCAGTTCATTCTCAAAGACCTCAGGGAATCAGTGGATAATCAATACTCGGAGAGCAAGTGTGTCACATGCCAGTCACATCTAGGATCTGATTTCAGAGATCTTGTCTGGCTGTGAGTCATGACAGTGAAGGATGAGACTCGTCCTCTGACTCACCATTGGAAACTGAAGTACTGGAGCAATACAGTTATTGTAATTGTAACTGAATTAGGACAATACCCACTATTAATTAATATTCAAAAGAGAGCTATTCAATTCCACCAGCACCTGAAATGCAGTGATCCGAGCACTTACCAGGCTGAAGCCCTGCAGTGGCAGGAGCAGAACCTGCAGAAGAGCGCACTTTTACAGCTGGTACTCAAACTACACCCAAACCAGCACAGCACCATCCGGCCCAACCAAATCACACATCTACAAAAACAACACTACATCGCCTATTGGAAAGATGCCACTAAAATACAAAAGAAGATGGAGCTGTATTTACAGCTGAAAAGAGACTACAAGCCAGCAGAATACCTGAGCTGTGTGAAAGATCACAAATTAAGAAAGACACTAACAATGTACAGACTGAGTGATCACTGTCTGGCTATAGAGAGAGGACGGCACAGACAAAGATGGCAGTCTCGAGAACAGAGACTGTGTTCACTGTGCTCGCAGAAAGAGCTGGAAACAGAGGAAAATTTCTTACTGCACTGTGATTACTATCACCACATAAGAGCTGCATATTTACCCAAATTCAAACTAATTCAAACTAATTTTATGGCATTTTATGGCATTGCCAAATGCAGACAAATTAAGGCACATTTTAGGAGAAAATTCCAAAACGATCGCAACAGCAGCAAGATATGTATCAGCCTGTCACAAACTAAGACTGTCAGCCAGTGGACCAACCTGAAGCAACATCGTTTCTTTCATGTTGTACAAAGTGTGTGTATTTTGTGAAAAAAAAGAATGCATGTACTTATTTATTTCACAGAACTATTCTTGTTTTATGTATTATATAATCGTTTGTTCCTTATTCATGTAATGGACAATGCTTTGGCAATACTGTGCAAGTCATGCCAATAAAGCTCATTTGAATTTGAAAAAAAAAATTGCATTTGAGAGAGAGGGGGGTAGAGAGGGAGAGAGAGAGAGGGGGAGGGAGAGAGAGAGAGAGAGAGAGAGAGGAAGAGAGAGAGAGAGAGGGGGGGGAGGGAGAGAGAGAGAGGGGGAGGGAGAGAGAGGGAGATAGAGAAAGAGAGCGAGAGATAGAGAGAGGGGGGGAGAGGGGGGAGAGAGAGAGAGACAGACGTTAAACACATGCTTTATTTTACAATTATATCATGAAACAACATTGACAATTATCACCAATGCATAAAGACTACATTTTACATTTGAATTTTTTAATTCAATGTTGATTCCTTAAAACTCAACAGTGCCAATCAAGCACTAATTCATCGTCATTATCATTCACAAAAATAAAATTGGTATTTATACACCACTTTCTTTTAAATATTAATATATCATTATTAATTTTATAAAACTCATACTCTATTTTAACTCTAGATTCCACTAAGGATTTAAACAGTTCTACTATCTTAATTATTTTCCCTTCATTTTCAATTTTATATGCTTTCCAAATCATTAATTTTGCTTGACCAATTAGAAAATTTGAAAAAGTGCAATGCTCACTTTGAGACTTATAATATTTGCACCCAAATATGAACATTGTTTTTGAAAAATCCCAGCCAAACCCCTTAAAAATGTTCTCCAAAAGATCCAAAAGAGGTATGATTTTATAACAATTAGAAAAAATACGAAACACAGTATCTGGTACATTGCAAAGTTTACAGACTGAAGATGTAGTAAAATTACACTTATACAAAAATGTATTTGTTGCTAGTGCACAATGTAGAATGCGCCATTGTATGTCTCCTGATCTTTTTGGTAGTGGGCTTTTATAAAACAAATGCCATGACGGCAGTTGTTCATCAGGAACCAAAAGATGACTCCTCCGTTTTGTGTCTGCCTTGTTTTTAAAATATTCACAAAATCTCGACTTCACACAAGCTAAATATAACTGGCGCTTGCTACTTTCAGAAAAGGACATATGTTGAATTCCTTGTAGAGAAAAGAAATGCCTTGTACCTTCATTATCCTGCCAATTATATGGTGTAACAAATAATTCAGGAAAAGGACACTGATTTAGACCACTAACAAAAAAATCTTCAAGGAATTTGTTTAACGATATAGGAAATTATGTTTTTAGCTTATTTAAGACGTTTTTCACAATCCTTTTAATTAAATGTCAATTAAATCTCCAACTTTTAAAACACCAGATTAAATAAAGCTGTTGATTTCAATGCTTGGTAAACTATATTGATGACACAACCATGAATTATAAAAAAGTGGTTCTTCAAGCCCAAAATGATTCTCTCTTTCAACTTCAAATATCCTCCATGCACTAAGTACAGACTGATAGAACCCTCTAATGCCCAAACTCTCGATTACTTTTTTAGACATTAGAAAAACTTGTCTGTCAAATCCCATCTTACTAGTAGCTCGTAATACTGCCAACCCACACATTATCCAAGGCTTCAAATCTGTATCATAAAGCATTTTTTGGGCTGATTGTAACCTCATAGCTTTCCATTTTGACACTAAATCAATAAGACCTTGACCGCCTTCAAACACAGGTAAATTCAAAAAGCCTGGACGAAGCCAATGATGTCCTCCCCAGAAAAAGTTTACAAAATGTCTTTGGACACTCTGTCAAATGCCTTTTCCTGGTCAAGAGACAGAAGGCCTATATCAAGTCCATATATCTCATTAAGATGTAATAAGTCACGCACCAGAAAAAGGTTATCAAAGATGGAACGTCCTGGAATGCAATATGATTGGTCTTCATCAATTATAGACGCCATAACTTTCTTCAAATGATTTGTTAATGTTTTTGAAAGGATCTTGTAGTCTATTCCTAATAAGGAGATAGGGCGCCAGTTTTTCAAAAATCCTAAATCTCCTTTCTTCGGCAATAACGTTATCACAGCTCTTTTACAACTGAGAGGGAGAGTTTTAGATTTTTCACATTCAAGGAAAACAGCATGTAAATCTGGTCCGATCAATGACCAAAACGTTTTATAGAACTCAGAGGTCAGTCCATCTAACCCAGGAGATCGTCCAGAAGATTGTTGTTTAGCAGCTGCACTCAGTTCTTCAAATGAAATGGCGTTTTCCAGTTGTATCTTCTCATCTTCACTCAATTTTAGAATTCCACTGAGAAAGAAATCCATTGACTCAGAATCACAAGGTTCTGCACTGTAAAGTTCTTCATAAAAAGACAAAACTTGTGAAATAATTTCTCTCTTTTCTGTTGTTTCTCTTCCATCAGATAGTTTAAGATGAGTAATCAACTTCCTTTCTCGAACTTTTCTTTCCAATGCAAAAAAGAAAGATGTTGAGGAATCCATATTGTTAAGTTGAGTAAATCTTGTTTGTACATTTGTTCCTCGATCTCTTTCTTCATGCAATTTTTTTTAAAGAAAATTCGATTGTTCAAGCAAATCTCCACTTGTTCCATCTCTCTCACTTATAGAGCTATTCAATCTCATTATTTCTTTTTCCAGCTGTTCGGTTTTCTTCTGGATTTCTTTTGCATTATTGTTTACATACTGTTGACAAAACGACTGAATCTGAATTTTCCAAATGTCCCACCATTGACTTAGGGATTTAAACTCAGTCTCTCTCTCTCTCCAAGCTCTCCAAAAGAAAGGAAATAAATGTACAAAAGTACGATCTTGCAGCAAGCTGTTATTAAAATGCCAATAAGATCTGTACCTAGTGTTTGATTGTCATGAATCTGGTTGCCACTCACTACAACTGCACATCACCTATGGACTACATCTCCCATCATGCACTGCACACACACATTCCCGTCCACCATTACACCAATCACACAGCTGTCACCATTCACTCATCAACTCTGATTGCCTCACCACACCTGCACCTCATTCACTCACTCACATAAATACAGCACACAAACACTCACCCAGTGCGAAGTCTTGTTTTACCCCTGGTTACATTTCCGAGCGTTTTTCCCTGTTTATCTTTCCAGTGCACTACCTGGACTGTTGACCTCCTCTCCTGATCGTTTGCTGCCTGCCTCTCTGACCCCGCCTGCCTTCTGGTAATCCTCTCTGTCTGCCGCCTGCCCTGACCCATTGCTCTGTCTCTGATTTCGACTCTGCCTTTTCTACGTTGCCCTCGACACCCCTGCTTGATATTTGCCTGTTTGACCTTGTACCATTAAAGCTGCTAGTGGATCTACTCTCGCCTCTGACCTGTCATTTGTTACAGAAGACTTCGCCAACAATGAATCCAGCAGTGAGGTTGATGTTACTCCGCCAGGGTACAAGGTCAGTTGAGGACTATGTCGTGGACTTCCGCGAACTGGCACACCTGACTCATAAAGACAAGATCTGCTTAATGATATTTTTTCATGGGGGCTTATCTGAACCTCTTCGTTCAATCATGCCGCTGCATGATCCTAACTGGACGTTGGAGAGATATATGGATACCGCACTACAGCTGAGTGGCTCTCCTTTTACGGTGGGTGCCACGCAGGAGCTCGCAGAGTCCGCTCCAGAGCCCGCTCCGTCCCAGGAGCTCGCAGAGTCCGCTCCAGAGCCCGCTCCGTCCCAGGAGCTCGCAGAGTCCGCTCCAGAGCCCGCTCCGTCCCAGGAGCTCGCAGAGTCCGCTCCAGAGCCCGCTCCGTCCCAGGAGCTCGCAGAGGCCGCTCCGATCCAGGAGCTCGCAGAGTCCGCTCCAGAGGCCGCTCCGATCCAGGAGCTCACAGAGTCCGCTCCAGAGGCCGCTCCGATCCAAGAGCTCACAGAGTTCGCTCCAGAGGCCGTCCCGATCCAGGAGCTCACAGAGTTCGCTCCAGAAACCGCTCCGATCCAGGAGCTCACAGAGTCCGGCTCTCCTTCGTCTCCGCTGGTCCCGCCCAGCTCTCCTTCGTCTCCGCTGGTCCCGCCCAGCTCTCCTTCGTCTCCGCTGGTCCCGCCCAGCTCTCCTTCGTCTCCGCTGGTCCCGCCCAGCTCGCCTTCGCCGCTGGTCCCGCCCAGCTCATCGATGCCCCCGCTGGTTCCGTCCAGTTCTACCGAGCGCCCAAGAGAGTGCCCCCTCGAGGTGGTGGAGTTCACCAAGAACTTTCATGGAGGGAGCTCCCCTCCATTGCTCACGGAGACCCCGGACCCGCCATGGCCCATGAAGTCCCCTGATCCATCATGGCTGCCTGAGTCCCCGGATCTACCATGGCCACTTAAACTCCCTGCTTCGGTTCCTGAAACCAAATGTGCTCTCTCTGCCTCTTGTGTCTCCGTTTCCTCTAGGTCCCAGTCTCGGCCAGGGATCTCTGCTCCGCCCTGGAGGGCGCCTGTCTCATCTGCTCCGCCCTGGTGGGCGTCTGTCTCGTCTGCTCCGCCCTGGTGGGCGTCTGTCTCGTCTGCTCCGCCCTGGGTGGGCGTCTGTCTCGTCTGCTCCGCCCTGGTGGGCGTCTGTCTCGTCTGCTCCGCCCTGGTGGGCGTCTGTCTCGTCTCCTTCGCCCTGGAGGGCGCCTGTCATGTCTGCTCCGCCCTGGTGGGCGTCTGTCCTGCCAGAGTCACTCCACGTCTCCGTCGACCTGCCAGAGTCACTCCACGTCTCCGTCGACCTGCCAGAGTCACCCCACGCCTCCGCCGACCTGCCAGAGTCACCTCACGTCTCCGCCGACCTGCCAGAGTCACCTCACGCCTCCGCCGACCTGCCAGAGTCACCTCACGCCTCCGCCGACCTGCCAGAGTCACCTCACGCCTCCGCCGACCTGCCAGAGTCACCTCACGCCTCCGCGACCTGCCAGAGTCACCTCACGCCTCCGCCGACCTGCCAGAGTCACCTCACGCCTCCGCCGACCTGCCAGAGTCACCTCACGCCTCCGCCGACCTGCCAGAGTCACCTCACGCCTCCGCCGACCTGCCAGAGTCACCTCACGCCTCCGCCGACCTGCCAGAGTCACCTCACGCCTCCGCCGACCTGCCAGAGTCACCTCACGCCTCCGCCGACCTGCCAGAGTCACCTCACGCCTCCGCCGACCTGCCAGAGTCACCTCACGCCTCCGCCGACCTGCCAGAGTCACCTCACGCCTCCGCCGACCTGCCAGAGTCACCTCACGCCTCCGCCGACCTGCCAGAGTCACCTCACGCCTCCGCCGACCTGCCAGAGTCACCTCACGCCTCCGCCGACCTGCCAGAGTCACCTCACGCCTCCGCCGACCTGCCAGAGTCACCTCACGCCTCCGCCGACCTGCCAGAGTCACCTCACGCCTCCGCCGACCTGCCAGAGTCACCTCACGCCTCCGCCGACCTGCCAGAGTCACCTCACGCCTCCGCCGACCTGCCAGAGTCACCTCACTCCTCCGCCGACCTGCCAGAGTCACCTCACGTCACAGCGGTCTATCCAGTATCCCTTCACGTCCCTGCTGTCTCGTCTGCCCTGCCCTGGTGGGCTCCTGTCCCATTGGCCCCACATGGACCTGGCCCTCCGTTCCCTCCCCCGGTTCCATCTCCGCTCCACCGCCCTCCTGGATTGTGCCGGGTGTGTGTGAAGCGTCTGGAAGCCGCTCTTTGGGGGGGGGCTCTGTCATGAATCTGGTTGCCACTCACTACAACTGCACATCACCTATGGACTACATCTCCCATCATGCACTGCACACACACATTCCCGTCCACCATTACACCAATCACACAGCTGTCACCATTCACTCATCAACTCTGATTGCCTCACCACACCTGCACCTCATTCACTCACTCACATAAATACAGCACACAAACACTCACCCAGTGCGAAGTCTTGTTTTCCCCTGGTTACATTTCCGAGCGTTTTTCCCTGTTTATCTTTCCGTGCACTACCTGGACTGTTGACCTCCTCTCCTGATCGTTTGCTGCCTGCCTCTCTGACCCCGCCTGCCTTCTGGTAATCCTCTCTGTCTGCCGCCTGCCCTGACCCATTGCTCTGTCTCTGATTTCGACTCTGCCTTTTCTACGTTGCCCTCGACACCCCTGCTTGATATTTGCCTGTTTGACCTTGTACCATTAAAGCTGCTAGTGGATCTACTCTCGCCTCTGACCTGTCATTTGTTACATTGATATTGTAACCATAACAGAAACATAATAATGATCAGAAATTGGTGTAGGATAAATTTTGCTATCAAAAAATCTTCCTCTTCTACTCTTCTGAACATATATCCTGTCTAATCTGGCCGCCGATATTATATTACAATTCATTTTCAGCCATGTATATTGGCTACTTTTAGGAAACGATTCTCTCCACACATCTACAAGTGAATGGAAAAGTACTACTTTCTTAAGAGCTTCTGCTGAATTAAGATGAGGTTCATCATGATTCCGATCAACTGTATGATCAAGAGTACAATTAAAATCTCCAGCCACAATGATAACATTTTCACGAGGAATATTATTCATAGCTTCCTGTAACTTTCCAAAAAATAAAACTCGTTCACATCCAATGTTGGGAGCATAAACATTGATAAAGGAAAAGGACACATTTTGTAAAATAATATCTACTCGCTGCATTCTTCCAGGGATAATTTCTATCATATTTAACCACCACCAACCTGTTCGCTGATCGCGACCAATACGTCCTCAATTGACACCGACTCCTCCGGCATGCACTTATAGCCGTGTCCAAGAGTCAAACGTGAAAATTCGCCGCCTAACTCCATACTAGCGCCGATTCCGCGCTGACCGTGGTCAACCCTCAAACCCTCAAAAGGGTTACAATTATTACTGTTTCTGTTATTAAAAAGAAAGGATAACCTTTTAAAAGTAAGAAACTCCAAAATGTGCTCCAAACCAAGCACTCTCGCTACCACTACCCACAATCCTCAGAGAGAGAGAGAGAGAGAGAGAGAGTGAGAGAGGTTGGTTTGGTTTGGTAGGTTTGGTTGATTCATCGATTTCCAAAAAGCCTTCGATTCGGTATGTAACAATAAAGAGAGAGAGAGGTTATTTTCCTAAAACTTATCGAAAGTGGAATAGGAGTAAGGACGTATGACATCATAAAGGACATATACAACGGGAACAAATGCTGTGTCAAAATCAATGACAAATGAACTGATAATTTCAGTCAGACCAAAGGAGACTCGTCCTCTGACTCACCATCGGAAACTGAAGTACTGGAGCAATACAGTTCAGCAGTTTCTTTGGCCTATCCCATATTTCTCACCTATTAAAAATCTATAGCAGAACTAGGTTGAATGAAAACATTTTGTTAGTGTGTGCAGACTAAGTAGAAGTAAAGTGGTTTACAGCTTCAGCACCCTGGACAGCTCTGCACTGCCTTTCTCTGAAACATACTGTAAATGTCCTGTGTATTACAACTATTTAAACCCTCTAAAGCACCAACCGTTTAATGCAAATGCCACTGCTTGAATATAAAGACATGCCATTTCAACTATTGTAGAGCATTTAGAAAAATCACCAAGGAGAAAATGACAGGTCATGTCACAAAGAGTCAAATTCAGTTTGTAGGGAGGTAAACTCAAATAAGAGAGGGGGGAGGGAGAGAGAGAGAGGGAGAGAGAGAGAGGGAGAGAGAGAAAAAGAGAGAGAGAGAGGGAGAGAGAGAGAGACTTTGACTTTTAACAATCTTTTTATTGACCACTAATTATAGATAGACAGTCTTAAAATATTAAAAGAAAACCAAATGGAATAATATAAATAATGTACATAAATAAATGTGCAGCAGTTTTACAATTCATCAGCACTCAGACAACAACTTTCAAGCAACCATCATCATCAATTTCACAAATGCATTGGTTTGTGCTCCATTTAGACCTAAAGGTATCCAAGTCATCAATCAACATATAGTACGCATACTCTATATTAATACGGGATGTTATTAATCCCCTAAACACCAAAATAACATCAGTCAATCCCGACCCAAGTATTTTTCTTTTACGTGACAGCCAAATAGCCAGTTTTCCTTGCCCAAATATAAAATTTAATAACACATGAACTTTCATTTTGTTCCTTCTGTATTTAGGTCCATAGAAAAAAAGCATAGGTGTAAAAACCTCCCCCAGTATTTGACAATAACCTTCTAATTGACGAAGAAACAATTGTAGTCTAGAACAGTTAAGGAATAAATGGAAAACTGTTTCTTGTACCCCACAAAAAGGACACTCCTCCCCTACCTGTGGATCAATGTGTGCTCTGTGTCTGTTTGTGGCTATTATACCATGCGCTACCCTCCACTGAAGGTCTCCAGACCTTTTCTCGATGGGAGGTTTGTACAGGGTCGTCCAGCAGCCTTTAGGGGAAACACCTGAGCCAAAAACATCCAGCCACTTGGATTCCCTTAGATTTTCAAGCATATGGAAATGTACTGCTTTCACACACAGTGCATAAAGATCCTTTTTTCCTGCATCACTGAAAATATTTGGCTGAGATAATCTGATAGAGAGCAATCCACCCTCCAATTCTTTCCACTCTCCTGTGTCAATTGAGAAAGTAAGCTCTGGAAATGCAGAAGCATCCATGTCTGAAGCCTCTAAATCCAAACTATGTTCCACTGTTAGAATGTCATTTATTTGAGTTAACAGTCTCTCTGCCACTCAAACTGACCTCATGCCCATCCTCAAGGCCAAAGCCTCAGCAGATATCCATCCTCCCTCATGAATTAAATGTCCAATTTTTGTGATCTTTGCAGACCATAAAGCTTTCCTGAGCGAATCGGATTTAAAAATCTCCAGGTCCATTAAAGAGTTGAAGAGCGATGGTTCCTCCCTCAGCCAGAGTCACTGTACACCATCGAATTCTCTTGAGAACTTGAAATATGACCACGCTCTTAGCACTGACCTGTAAAAAGATGTTAGACCAGTCAGATCCAGCTTAATAATGTTCATTAGAAACAGGTGACGATCCAGCCCCATATTCCCTGCTCTCCTCAGGAGGGCACAGGCTGTTTCAGCCCAGCCTACATCCCCCCCGTAAAGCAGTTTCTGAGCTGTCTGAAGTCTAAAGGATTTAACTCTGGATCCGATGTCGACAAGTCCTTGTCCTCCTTCCTGAATGGGCAAAAATAAAACTGGTGCCCTCAACCAGTGCTGCCCTGACCAGAAAAAGTCCACCATCTGCTTCTGAATCCTTTCCACCAAATCCTTCGGAGGCTCCAAAATGAACATTTTATGCCATAGAGAAGAGGCCACCAAATTATTACAGATCAGGGCTCTCCCCCTATAGGACAGCTGGGGTAGCAACCATTTCCAGCGAGACAACCTTGCACACACTTTCTCCACAAGGCCCTCCCAGTTTTGTTTCCTAAATTCTTCTGTGCCTAAAAAAACCCCTAGATATTTAAAACCCGTTCTCCCCCACTGCAAACCACCTGGAAGCATAGGACCATTGGAATTCTGACCACACCACAGAGCATTGCTTTTACTCCAGTTCACCTTAGCTGAGGATGCTCTACCGTAACATGCTAGAGCGTCTTTTAAGAAGTGAACATCAGCATGACCTCTGACTAAAATAGTGACATCATCAGCATATGCAGAAATCTTAAAAGCCTCTTTAGTGTCTGGTTCAGCAACCCTTAAACCTGTTAAACTGTTTCTCATTTTACACAACAGTGGCTCAATGACTATGCTATAAAGTTGACCAGAAAGAGGGCAATCTTGCCTAATCCCTCTGTGGACTTTAACAGGAACACTGAGACCACCCACAATTTTTATCATACATGTGGCCTCATTATAGAGAAGCTTAATCATAGAAATAAAAATGTCACCAAACCCAAAAGCTTTTAAGGTTTCAAAAAGAAAGTTGTGGTCAACTCGGTCAAAAGCCTTTTCTTGGTCCAATGACAAAAAAACAAGATTAATATTATTGTTAAAAGCAAAATCATAAATATCCCTCACTAAATGTAAATTATCTAAAATAGATCTTCCTTGCACACAGTATGATTGATCTTTGTGAATGATAGCATGTAACACTTTGTTTAATCTATTTGACAGACATTTAGATAACATTTTATACTCTGCACACAAAATTGCCACTGGCCTCCAGTTTTTTAACAGGGTTAAATAACCCTTTTTTGGTAACAGAGTTAGGACAGCCCGTTGACAACTCACAGAGAGAATACCGTTACTAATGCATTCTTTGAGCACTTCAAAATAAACAGGTCCTATTGTAGTCCAAAATGTTTTTAAAAAATCAGAAGACAGTCCGTCTATCCCTGGTGAGTAGTAAGTACCATACACCACCTGTCAAAATGATTGATTGACAGGTGGGCGGGGCTTCGGGTATAGGGGCGGGACTTCCGGTATAAGGCGGGACTTCCGGTATAGAGGCGGGACTTCCGGTATAGGGGCGGGACTTCCGGTGTAGGCGGGACTTCCGGTATAAGGCGGGACTTCCGGTGTAGGCGGGGCTTCCGGTATAAGGCGGGGCTTCCGGTATAGGGGCGGGACTTCCGGTATAAGGCGGGACTTCCTGTATAGGCGGGACTTCCGGTGTAGGCGGGACTTCCTGTATAGGCGGTACTTCCTGTATAAGGCGGGACTTCCTGTATAAGGCGGGACTTCCGGTATAATCAATCATGTTATAATGACAGTAGGTTTTGATGTTTTTGACAGGTGGTTTTGATGGTTTTGATGTTATTGACAGTAGGTTTTGATGATTTTGACAGGTGGTTTTGATGGTTTTGATGTTTTGACAGCAGGTTTTGATGTTTTTGATGTTTTGACAGCAGGTTTTGATGGTTTTGATGTTTTGACAGCAGGTTTTGATGATTTTGACAGGTGGTTTTGATGGTTTTGATGTTTTGACAGCAGGTTTTGATGGTTTTGATGTTTTGACAGCAGGTTTTGATGTTTTTGATGATTTTGACAGTTGGTTTTGATGGTTTTGATGTTTTGACAGCAGGTTTTGATGATTTTGACAGGAGGTTTTTGTTTTTGAAGGCTGTATAATAAATGACAGAAGGTTTTGTCTTTTGAAGACGCTGTTATCAGGAAATTTCCCTCCCACCCGCCGCATCCCATACCAGCATATCTGGGGCTGTGCTGTGAAAAAACTGTGAAGACTGTTCACAGCTGTGAACAAAAAGTTGATTGTTTATAAAATAGCTTACTAAAAAAAAATCCACTGAACATTATTTCAGTTTAAAAAGTTTAACAACACATGTTACTTTATTTACTAGTTGTTTTGTCAATCTTACAAACGTTATAACGTTTAAAATGTACGATCTGATATAAACTATAAATGTTTTGAAATAAACATTCAAAATAAGCAATGTTTTTATTTTCCAGAAAGCGTTGTTTAAAATTAGCTAAAATACGGTGTAAGAAAACAAATAAAAATGAAGACAGGTTATTTAAACAACTAAGACAATATTAACATTAAATAATATAGAGTAACCTTACTTACTGTGGTATAAAATATCAAGCCGTTAAAAAGATACGTTTGTCAGAAGTTTGTAATATTACAATTTAAAACTAGTTAGTTTGACAATGAAAATAAAAAAATCGAACTTTTAAGAAGACAGAAGTTGTCACAAGAAAAGGTGGGAAACAAGGAAAAAATAAACAAACGTTGTCCAAAAAGAAGGTAATCTCAGAGACAAAAGATAAGTCTATCATAATTTAGCTGAAGGTAAAAGTTAAACAAAAGAAAAAGCCCCCGACCGGCGAGAAGTCCGCTCGTGTCCGTTTCAAACGCAGAATGGCGAGACAACCGGTTCCAGGCAGACCGCGCCTAGCCCCATCCCCTAGATCCGGACGAGGAGGGACCAAAACTGAGATTTAAAAGGATTTAATCCATGACTGTTTTTAAAACATTAAAGTTAATTTTAATAAGTCTTTTACATGTCTTAATTAAACCAGTCAACATCATTCACCTAAATATTTTCACTTAAAAAAATAGTAGACCTATAGTTTTACTTTTAAACAAACAAGTCCTAGCCTCTGGGGGGGAAAGTTTGTTTAACAACACATTTTCCTTTATTTACTCTTTGCTTTTTGTCAATCTTACGATACGTTATAACAGCTAAAACGCAGGTATACACATACAAATATTTAACAGGAATGAAACCAAATCAATAACTCTCTGATTTTCTTGCCATAAGACTTGTTATCATTTGAAATACGCGTGCAGCATGTAAACATTTTTTTTTTTTTTACACGAGATGCAGATATTTCATCTCAAGCAATGCAACGAAGTTGAAGACGGTCGTGTCAATATCACATTTCACCCAGCCCGAGATGCCAGTGAAGTTTTTTAGTCAGACGATCAAAGCAACACCGTTGGATCAATTTATGACACAGTTTTGGAGGAAGCGCAGAGGTGTAAACGCACACACATACGCACACGAGCGCTGGAACGGTTCACCGTCCGGTCATGGGATGCATGCCCTATTGAACCTCGTTTTATGACAAACATCTGCTGAATTAAAAAATTAGGTTAAGTTTTAGAAAATAAAGTACATTTAATAACAGAGTCATGTTTACAGAAGTGGTGAATGTGACTTCAAGTTGAAATTTAGGATGAAATGAGTCAGATAAATAATGAGATGATACACAAACTTAAATACATAAAGTTGTTTATTTTAATAAAAGCCTCTGATGTAGGAAATTGATGTTAAATTTGACTTGATTTAGTATCTAATTTTGTTATTTATTTTTTCACTCATATATATTTTTACCCTCACATCTCGTCGCAAACATAAGCTTGTAAATGTAAACATTTACGCACACACACACACACACACACACACACACACACACACACACACACACACACACACACACACACACACACACACACACACACACACACACACACACACAAACATGGACATAAACACCCTCTACACGGTTAAATATTTAGACTTTTATGATGTCTCATACAAAACTTTTTACAAATAAATAACTTTCTTAGAATCACGCTGAATATATCTACAAGATGACGAAAAGTATGATTAAACAATGATATAACTATTGTTTAACAAATATCATTCTAAGCAAAATGTAAAACCTAAAACCATGAATCTCTAACCTAACTAATCTTTACAACAGACTTTTCTTTCTCGCTTAATAAACTGTGTTATTAACCGTAAGGGGAGTTAAATGCAGCATGCTTTATTGCATTCAAATAAAAACAACAACCGCTCTATATAGGTTTATTCGACTGAGCTTTGATAAAATAACTGATGTAAGAAACATGCAAATATTCGACAAGGTTTATCAAACTGGTGTGTCAGGTGATTTGCGTTGTTGTACATATCTCGCTGATACAGATATGTTGAGATGTTTAACATCTGTAAAAAATAGTCTAAAAAGTCATCTTTTTAGCTTCCACATAGGAATTATGTCCACACTCAACGGTTTTGTGTAACAGAGTCCAGAGACAAATGAAAACAAAATGTGTGAAAGACTGATGACAGGAAGAGCTACAGACTAAAAGCTTCAGATTTATTAAAACAATCGAGCGTGTGCATTTTTCTCTTGAATAGGTATGTATGCAGTAACCAGTGTGTACACGAATATTTATAATACATAACCGCATAATTCAGCGATTCTATCAAATGAATCATTCATTTTAAAGTCAGATTTGATTTCTCGTCAAAACACAATAAAACTTTTTAAAAACGTTAAAACTTTCTTACGACTTTTTAATTATGTCGAATGTAGCGAATGTTAAATATAGGGTTATGTTTTTAGTTCGGGATGTTTGCACGTTAATCACATCATTAACCTAAAACATTTTTCATTCAAACTCTCTCTTGAGCGCACACAGCACACAACTGCCAACAACATCCATAACTTGGTTTTATCATTCGGCTGTAGCTGAAACTCGATAACGCGTTCAATTTATGCATCATCGCAGCTATATATCCTGGAAGAGCTCCTTGAGCTGTTTAACTTTAGAAAATATAAACAATGACGCGTAAAACTAGATCGACAGACCGAGTGTACGCGCCTAAAACAGGCCTTGAACCATTTCGAACCATTCTAACACTAAGTGCGACCACGGGAGAAAATGTGTTATAGTACAGCAGTAAAACACTGGACGTGAACTGAGCTGGTTTTGATGTTTTTGGTCTGAACGGCCAAATAACTACAAGTCCTACTTAAAATCTACAATGAAACTAGAAAATATACGTGTGACCTAACAGTGTTTAAAATACTGGACACGTGCAGTTAGACGAAGACACGCAGAGTTGGTTAACACAACGAAATATGTCATGAAGCATACGTATAATACGACAAGCGTTCTGCAGGACTGACTGACGAACACACACACGCACACACACACACACACACACACACACACACACACACACACACACACACACACACACACACACACAAAACCAAATCGTTACGCTATTTCACGAAATGACGGGATGGTCAATTTCGACATACACGTCAAGCCTGTTTACCATAAGCATGTTCTTCTTATACATTTTTAACAATTATTTTAACAAATATTTTCGTTTCCACAAAGATACAAACGTTGTCGTACAAATGTTGCAGGCCTTTCAGGTCAGCGAACTACAATACCCAGCATATACATCGGACTACAAACATGGTTGCCACGGATCCGTATCCAATACGGTATATACGCGACAGATCTCTAAATCGTCGTAAATCGACAACTTTTGGTTATACGTACGTTCGGATACCCTATATAGAAAGACTCGTATTACCAACGCTTTTTTACAAAGTATACGCTTCTTTCGCCTGGCGATGTTACAAACCCCATTTTTGCGAGATCTACACGTCTGAAGTATAAGTCTTTAGAAAGAATTAACAGGTCTTATAAAATCATTGATTTGACTTCACTTTAAAACACAATCCGCACGAACGATAAATCAGACGCTCTTAAAATCGATAGTGCACAAAACGTGTGTAAAAGGGCGGATGATCGCATTAAAACAATTTAACAAAAACAATTTAAGGGTGCTACACACAGGTGAGTGGGCCTGCACAAGCCACCTGTAGTAACACACTCTCCTCTAGTCGCACTAGACACTTTCACACACTACTGTGTGTACATAATCCCACAAAATACTGATTGTAATATACGACTGATATATGTATGTTTACAGGCCCGTACACCGCAAATCACCCTACACCGTTTCCCAACCAGCTGCTTAAATGTCTCTCTTTTCGCACATGTGCACTATTTGAGTCATCTACACAGTTGTGGAGTTTGTATTTTTAGTTTATTTATAGGTAACCATTTATATATATATATAGCATCTGTATAGTCAAAGCTGACAGTAGGTTAGTTGTGTATAGGTTTATACTGTTTTACTTTGTGTTGTATATCTGTATTCATGTAGCACCGTGGTCCAGCGTGGCACGACATTTCGCCCCCGCTGTATGTCCACAGATGTAGCGGGATGACAATAAAGATAGGGCGTATGTCAGTGTATGTCAAGATAGTGACATACACTTGACTTGGCGACACATTAACGTGATATTTCGGGGTCGTGTCTTACACAATTGTGTGTTACTTAACGTTTTTATGCCGTTTTCATATAAAATATAACAGTCTGTTATCAATTTAGATGTGTTTATTATGAAATCACACAAAGAACCGCTGAAGAACGTACTGTTTGCTAACACGGAATTAATTAAAATAATACTCTGTGCTCATTTAACCGGTATATTTACAGTATGTTGAACGTAATACAGTTAAACAGGAGCATTCAAACATTAAAAACCTATTAAACAGTCGTTTCAATACAAACATAATTTATCAAATACTATTAAACTATTGAATTTTGGACACCTTAAAACACTTTATTCAATCAAAAACCTGTCCCAAAAGACAGACGGACAAATCTTCAACGATTACTGAGACGGACGGAGTTTATGCAAAAGACAAAATAATTATTCTTTGTCACAATAACATACCCGTTCCGATAAATTTGATAACCTTACTGTAGATTTTCTCAATATTCTTTATTCTAGTTATTGTTTTCCTCTTATTCATAAGCCCACAAGAGTTAAATAAAATTCAACAGCTTACAAATTCTCTAAGTGAATACATAAAATCTGATGTTTTATATTCAGACTTGTCTGATCATTTTCTGATATACCTATCGTTATTCTATAATTTGGGCTAACAGGATGGAACTCTCAAAAGAAATACGGCAAAATAACTGTTTTTATCGATCAATTAAATGACGGATCCTCTACACGACACTGGTTAAGACTAAACAAATGACTTTTATTTTGGGACGTCTTTCCGGTCTGCCTACGATACATGCGTTCAGAAGACAAACCACACGTGAAAAGCGGGTGTTTGTGTTTTTTTCTGTTGCCTTTACAACTAGTAGGCCTACGCTTCAGACTTTTATAACTATTACACTTAAAGAGAACCATTTTCACAACAACAACAACGCGTACATGGATACGCATTTTCTTTTGCGTATGTCTCTAAACAACGGTTAGGTAAATGACTTGAGGTTGTTACGTTATTTTTGGGGAAAAGGTAGGACGGATTCATGTATTTTTATTCCGTCCGCACAAATGCTCTGGCACCGAATGTCTTTTAGGCCTGACCCCAGAAAACAGACGTCTTAATATTTTGTTCTTCTTTTCATGAAAACAAGCGGCAGGTAGTTTTTGTCCTCAGCTGCGGTATAGCGACACGTTTTAACACGTCGTGAATTCCGATAGTTTGTTAGCAAACGCAGCTGTTTATTACCGAGATGTCACATCAGAGCCGCCTTCTAGTTTATATTTTTAAACTACTTATATGTTTAACTTAGTCGCATCTTTAACGGGGGCTACCGTTCTACGCCTCGTCACACCGTTGTGAGATACTATAAACAATAAAAATAAAATACGTAAACTCACGCTTTGTAAGCAGAACCGTTTTACATGTTTCCGTGACTTTGTTAGCTCTTTCTGTTTGAATTTGTGTACCGCCGTTTTTGCCATCCTTATCTTATTTTCACACCTAATTGTATTTGTTAGGCCTTGGCGTTATAGGCTTTTAAAAAACTAGGTCTCCTAGATTTTGGCGTCTCGTTAAAGGGCCTTTTTGTTCTTATAAGTTAATAATTATGTCAATTGGTTGATTTAATAAAATATTGCTTTAAATCACGTCTTCATTCGAGACATTTACGTTACATTATTACATTGTGGGGATATGAGATACAAGATCGTTTGAAATTGATAACAAAAAAAAACTTATCTTAGGAGTGACCATTGTTTATGACTTCCTGGCAACGTCACACAGGTTGAGGGCGGGCCCAAATGCTAAAACCAAAGACGACCGGACTGACAAACTCATTTACGACATTGCTAGCGGGGTTTGAAGGTACAGACGACGGATCTGCTGTAAGACCTTGTCAAAACAAAACGCTATCTACATGGATCAACAGAATCGACTTCAAGAATCCAATTTGTCTGAGCCTGACGCGCTCTCCAATTGTTCTACTAACGACGTTTTGGCGGATCTGGACCATAAACTGAAAATTGAAACTGAAATGCCTAAGAACCGTCACGGATTAAAACAGTCAATCAAAATTCTAGGAAATGGTGATAACGCTCTATATCGGTTAGGGGACAAAATGTATCTCTTGGAAAAACGTTGCACAAAAGCTAATGGCTACTGATTGGAGTTCTGATGCGTTACGGAAAAACGTGTTTTGCAAAAGAAGAAGATCCCACTTTTAAACTATATTACAGAGGACAAATGATCGGTCTGATACGTAAGATCATTTTGGCGGCATGCGATCCAAATCATGATTGTACGGGCGATACCAAACGTGAAACAAATCTCAAGAACGAAATGGAAATTGTAAGAAAGGATGATTTGACTATGTTTCTAATCAGCCGAGAGTCAACCTGTCTAACCGCTAGAAAAATGCTGGACGTGATGTCTGAATACGAAGATGATATGGACAGATCTCAAAACATGTCAAAATCATCAAAACCTACTGTCAATAACATCAAAACCATACACCACCTGTCAAAATGATTGAATTGACAGGTGGGCGGGGCTTCGGGTATAGGGGCGGGACTTCCGGTATAAGGCGGGACTTCCTGTATAAGGCGGGACTTCCGGTATTATAAATCATGTTATTGACAGTAGGTTTTGATGATTTTGACAGGTGGTGTATGGTTTTGATGTTATTGACAGTAGGTTTTGATGATTTTGACATGTTTTGAGATCTGTCCATATCATCTTCGTATTCAGACATCACGTCCAGCATTTTTCTAACGGTTAGACAGGTTGACTCTCGGCTGATTAGAAACATAGTCAAATCATCCTTTCTTACAATTTCCATTTCGTTCTTGAGATTTGTTTCACGTTTGGTATCGCCCGTACAATCATGATTTGGATCGCATGCCGCCAAAATGATCTTACGTATCAGACCGATCATTTGTCCTCTGTAATATAGTTTAAAAGTGGGATCTTCTTCTTTTGCAAAACACGTTTTTCCGTAACGCATCAGAACTCCAATCAGTAGCCATTAGCTTTTGTGCAACGTTTTTCCAAGAGATACATTTTGTCCCCTAACCGATATAGAGCGTTATCACCATTTCCTAGAATTTTGATTGACTGTTTTAATCCGTGACGGTTCTTAGGCATTTCAGTTTCAATTTTCAGTTTATGGTCCAGATCCGCCAAAACGTCGTTAGTAGAACAATTGGAGAGCGCGTCAGGCTCAGACAAATTGGATTCTTGAAGTCGATTCTGTTGATCCATGTAGATAGCGTTTTGTTTTGACAAGGTCTTACAGCAGATCCGTCGTCTGTACCTTCAAACCCCGCTAGCAATGTCGTAAATGAGTTTGTCAGTCCGGTCGTCTTTGGTTTTAGCATTTGGGCCCGCCCTCAACCTGTGTGACGTTGCCAGGAAGTCATAAACAATGGTCACTCCTAAGATAAGTTTTTTTTTGTTTGTTATCAATTTCAAACGATCTTGTATCTCATATCCCCACAATGTAATAATGTAACGTAAATGTCTCGAATGAAGACGTGATTTAAAGCAATATTTTATTAAATCAACCAATTGACATAATTATTAACTTATAAGAACAAAAAGGCCCTTTAACGAGACGCCAAAATCTAGGAGACCTAGTTTTTTAAAAGCCTATAACGCCAAGGCCTAACAAATACAATTAGGTGTGAAAATAAGATAAGGATGGCAAAAACGGCGGTACACAAATTCAAACAGAAAGAGCTAACAAAGTCACGGAAACATGTAAAACGGTTCTGCTTACAAAGCGTGAGTTTACGTATTTTATTTTTATTGTTTATAGTATCTCACAACGGTGTGACGAGGCGTAGAACGGTAGCCCCCGTTAAAGATGCGACTAAGTTAAACATATAAGTAGTTTAAAAATATAAACTAGAAGGCGGCTCTGATGTGACATCTCGGTAATAAACAGCTGCGTTTGCTAACAAACTATCGGAATTCACGACGTGTTAAAACGTGTCGCTATACCGCAGCTGAGGACAAAAACTACCTGCCGCTTGTTTTCATGAAAAGAAGAACAAAATATTAAGACGTCTGTTTTCTGGGGTCAGGCCTAAAAGACATTCGGTGCCAGAGCATTTGTGCGGACGGAATAAAAATACATGAATCCGTCCTACCTTTTCCCCAAAAATAACGTAACAACCTCAAGTCATTTACCTAACCGTTGTTTAGAGACATACGCAAAAGAAAATGCGTATCCATGTACGCGTTGTTGTTGTTGTGAAAATGGTTCTCTTTAAGTGTAATAGTTATAAAAGTCTGAAGCGTAGGCCTACTAGTTGTAAAGGCAACCGAAAAAACACAAACACCCGCTTTTCACGTGTGGTTTGTCTTCTGAACGCATGTATCGTACGTAGGCAGACCGGAAAGACGTCCCAAAATAAAAGTCATTTGTTTAGTCTTAACCGGTGTCGTGTAGAGGATCCGTCATTTAATTGATCGATAAAAACAGTTATTTTGCCGTATTTCTTTTGAGAGTTCCATCCTGTTAGCCCAAATTATAGAATAACGATAGGTATATCAGAAAATGATCAGACAAGTCTGAATATAAAACATCAGATTTTATGTATTCACTTAGAGAATTTGTAAGCTGTTGAATTTTATTTAACTCTTGTGGGCTTATGAATAAGAGGAAAACAATAACTAGAATAAAGAATATTGAGAAAATCTACAGTAAGGTTATCAAATTTATCGGAACGGGTATGTTATTGTGACAAAGAATAATTATTTTGTCTTTTGCATAAACTCCGTCCGTCTCAGTAATCGTTGAAGATTTGTCCGTCTGTCTTTTGGGACAGGTTTTTGATTGAATAAAGTGTTTTAAGGTGTCCAAAATTCAATAGTTTAATAGTATTTGATAAATTATGTTTGTATTGAAACGACTGTTTAATAGGTTTTTAATGTTTGAATGCTCCTGTTTAACTGTATTACGTTCAACATACTGTAAATATACCGGTTAAATGAGCACAGAGTATTATTTTAATTAATTCCGTGTTAGCAAACAGTACGTTCTTCAGCGGTTCTTTGTGTGATTTCATAATAAACACATCTAAATTGATAACAGACTGTTATATTTTATATGAAAACGGCATAAAAACGTTAAGTAACACACAATTGTGTAAGACACGACCCCGAAATATCACGTTAATGTGTCGCCAAGTCAAGTGTATGTCACTATCTTGACATACACTGACATACGCCCTATCTTTATTGTCATCCCGCTACATCTGTGGACATACAGCGGGGGCGAAATGTCGTGCCACGCTGGACCACGGTGCTACATGAATACAGATATACAACACAAAGTAAAACAGTATAAACCTATACACAACTAACCTACTGTCAGCTTTGACTATACAGATGCTATATATATATATAAATGGTTACCTATAAATAAACTAAAAATACAAACTCCACAACTGTGTAGATGACTCAAATAGTGCACATGTGCGAAAAGAGAGACATTTAAGCAGCTGGTTGGGAAACGGTGTAGGGTGATTTGCGGTGTACGGGCCTGTAAACATACATATATCAGTCGTATATTACAATCAGTATTTTGTGGGATTATGTACACACAGTAGTGTGTGAAAGTGTCTAGTGCGACTAGAGGAGAGTGTGTTACTACAGGTGGCTTGTGCAGGCCCACTCACCTGTGTGTAGCACCCTTAAATTGTTTTTGTTAAATTGTTTTAATGCGATCATCCGCCCTTTTACACACGTTTTGTGCACTATCGATTTTAAGAGCGTCTGATTTATCGTTCGTGCGGATTGTGTTTTAAAGTGAAGTCAAATCAATGATTTTATAAGACCTGTTAATTCTTTCTAAAGACTTATACTTCAGACGTGTAGATCTCGCAAAAATGGGGTTTGTAACATCGCCAGGCGAAAGAAGCGTATACTTTGTAAAAAAGCGTTGGTAATACGAGTCTTTCTATATAGGGTATCCGAACGTACGTATAACCAAAAGTTGTCGATTTACGACGATTTAGAGATCTGTCGCGTATATACCGTATTGGATACGGATCCGTGGCAACCATGTTTGTAGTCCGATGTATATGCTGGGTATTGTAGTTCGCTGACCTGAAAGGCCTGCAACATTTGTACGACAACGTTTTTATCTTTGTGGAAACGAAAATATTTGTTAAAATAATTGTTAAAAATGTATAAGAAGAACATGCTTATGGTAAACAGGCTTGACGTGTATGTCGAAATTGACCATCCCGTCATTTCGTGAAATAGCGTAACGATTTGGTTTTGTGTGTGTGTGTGTGTGTGTGTGTGTGTGTGTGTGTGTGTGTGTGTGTGTGTGTGTGTGTGTGTGTGTGTGCGTGTGTGTGTTCGTCAGTCAGTCCTGCAGAACGCTTGTCGTGTTATACGTATGCTTCATGACATATTTCGTTGTGTTAACCAACTCTGCGTGTCTTCGTCTAACTGCACGTGTCCAGTATTTTAAACACTGTTAGGTCACACGTATATTTTCTAGTTTCATTGTAGATTTTAAGTAGGACTTGTAGTTATTTGGCCGTTCAGACCAAAAACATCAAAACCAGCTCAGTTCACGTCCAGTGTTTTACTGCTGTACTATAACACATTTTCTCCCGTGGTCGCACTTAGTGTTAGAATGGTTCGAAATGGTTCAAGGCCTGTTTTAGGCGCGTACACTCGGTCTGTCGATCTAGTTTTACGCGTCATTGTTTATATTTTCTAAAGTTAAACAGCTCAAGGAGCTCTTCCAGGATATATAGCTGCGATGATGCATAAATTGAACGCGTTATCGAGTTTCAGCTACAGCCGAATGATAAAACCAAGTTATGGATGTTGTTGGCAGTTGTGTGCTGTGTGCGCTCAAGAGAGAGTTTGAATGAAAAATGTTTTAGGTTAATGATGTGATTAACGTGCAAACATCCCGAACTAAAAACATAACCCTATATTTAACATTCGCTACATTCGACATAATTAAAAAGTCGTAAGAAAGTTTTAACGTTTTTAAAAAGTTTTATTGTGTTTTGACGAGAAATCAAATCTGACTTTAAAATGAATGATTCATTTGATAGAATCGCTGAATTATGCGGTTATGTATTATAAATATTCGTGTACACACTGGTTACTGCATACATACCTATTCAAGAGAAAAATGCACACGCTCGATTGTTTTAATAAATCTGAAGCTTTTAGTCTGTAGCTCTTCCTGTCATCAGTCTTTCACACATTTTGTTTTCATTTGTCTCTGGACTCTGTTACACAAAACCGTTGAGTGTGGACATAATTCCTATGTGGAAGCTAAAAAGATGACTTTTTAGACTATTTTTTACAGATGTTAAACATCTCAACATATCTGTATCAGCGAGATATGTACAACAACGCAAATCACCTGACACACCAGTTTGATAAACCTTGTCGAATATTTGCATGTTTCTTACATCAGTTATTTTATCAAAGCTCAGTCGAATAAACCTATATAGAGCGGTTGTTGTTTTTATTTGAATGCAATAAAGCATGCTGCATTTAACTCCCCTTACGGTTAATAACACAGTTTATTAAGCGAGAAATAAAAGTCTGTTGTAAAGATTAGTTAGGTTAGAGATTCATGGTTTTAGGTTTTACATTTTGTTAGAATGATATTTGTTAAACAATAGTTATATCATTGTTTAATCATACTTTTCGTCATCTTGTAGATATATTCAGCGTGATTCTAAGAAAGTTATTTATTTGTAAAAAGTTTTGTATGAGACATCATAAAAGTCTAAATATTTAACCGTGTAGAGGGTGTTTATGTCCATGTTTGTGTGTGTGTGTGTGTGTGTGTGTGTGTGTGTGTGTGTGTGTGTGTGTGTGTGTGTGTGTGTGTGTGTGTGTGTGTGTGTGTGTGTGTGTGTGTGTGTGCGTAAATGTTTACATTTACAAGCTTATGTTTGCGACGAGATGTGAGGGTAAAAATATATATGAGTGAAAAAATAAATAACAAAATTAGATACTAAATCAAGTCAAATTTAACATCAATTTCCTACATCAGAGGCTTTTATTAAAATAAACAACTTTATGTATTTAAGTTTGTGTATCATCTCATTATTTATCTGACTCATTTCATCCTAAATTTCAACTTGAAGTCACATTCACCACTTCTGTAAACATGACTCTGTTATTAAATGTACTTTATTTTCTAAAACTTAACCTAATTTTTTAATTCAGCAGATGTTTGTCATAAAACGAGGTTCAATAGGGCATGCATCCCATGACCGGACGGTGAACCGTTCCAGCGCTCGTGTGCGTATGTGTGTGCGTTTACACCTCTGCGCTTCCTCCAAAACTGTGTCATAAATTGATCCAACGGTGTTGCTTTGATCGTCTGACTAAAAAACTTCACTGGCATCTCGGGCTGCGTGAAATGTGATATTGACACGACCGTCTTCAACTTCGTTGCATTGCTTGAGATGAAATATCTGCATCTCGTGTAAAAAAAAAAAAAAATGTTTACATGCTGCACGCGTATTTCAAATGATAACAAGTCTTATGGCAAGAAAATCAGAGAGTTATTGATTTGGTTTCATTCCTGTTAAATATTTGTATGTGTATACCTGCGTTTTAGCTGTTATAACGTATCGTAAGATTGACAAAAAGCAAAGAGTAAATAAAGGAAAATGTGTTGTTAAACAAACTTTCCCCCCCAGAGGCTAGGACTTGTTTGTTTAAAAGTAAAACTATAGGTCTACTATTTTTTTAAGTGAAAATATTTAGGTGAATGATGTTGACTGGTTTAATTAAGACATGTAAAAGACTTATTAAAATTAACTTTAATGTTTTAAAAACAGTCATGGATTAAATCCTTTTAAATCTCAGTTTTGGTCCCTCCTCGTCCGGATCTAGGGGATGGGGCTAGGCGCGGTCTGCCTGGAACCGGTTGTCTCGCCATTCTGCGTTTGAAACGGACACGAGCGGACTTCTCGCCGGTCGGGGGCTTTTTCTTTTGTTTAACTTTTACCTTCAGCTAAATTATGATAGACTTATCTTTTGTCTCTGAGATTACCTTCTTTTTGGACAACGTTTGTTTATTTTTTCCTTGTTTCCCACCTTTTCTTGTGACAACTTCTGTCTTCTTAAAAGTTCGATTTTTTATTTTCATTGTCAAACTAACTAGTTTTAAATTGTAATATTACAAACTTCTGACAAACGTATCTTTTTAACGGCTTGATATTTTATACCACAGTAAGTAAGGTTACTCTATATTATTTAATGTTAATATTGTCTTAGTTGTTTAAATAACCTGTCTTCATTTTTATTTGTTTTCTTACACCGTATTTTAGCTAATTTTAAACAACGCTTTTTGGAAAATAAAAACATTGCTTATTTTGAATGTTTATTTCAAAACATTTATAGTTTATATCAGATCGTACATTTTAAACGTTATAACGTTTGTAAGATTGACAAAACAACTAGTAAATAAAGTAACATGTGTTGTTAAACTTTTTAAACTGAAATAATGTTCAGTGGATTTTTTTTAGTAAGCTATTTTATAAACAATCAACTTTTTGTTCACAGCTGTGAACAGTCTTCACAGTTTTTTCACAGCACAGCCCCAGATATGCTGGTATGGGATGCGGCGGGTGGGAGGGAAATTTCCTGATAACAGCGTCTTCAAAAGACAAAACCTTCTGTCATTTATTATACAGCCTTCAAAAACAAAAACCTCCTGTCAAAATCATCAAAACCTGCTGTCAAAACATCAAAACCATCAAAACCAACTGTCAAAATCATCAAAAACATCAAAACCTGCTGTCAAAACATCAAAACCATCAAAACCTGCTGTCAAAACATCAAAACCATCAAAACCACCTGTCAAAATCATCAAAACCTGCTGTCAAAACAAAACCATCAAAACCTGCTGTCAAAACATCAAAAACATCAAAACCTGCTGTCAAAACATCAAAACCATCAAAACCACCTGTCAAAATCATCAAAACCTACTGTCAATAACATCAAAACCATCAAAACCACCTGTCAAAAACATCAAAACCTACTGTCATTATAACATGATTGATTATACCGGAAGTCCCGCCTTATACAGGAAGTCCCGCCTATACAGGAAGTCCCGCCTTATACAGGAAGTACCGCCTATACAGGAAGTCCCGCCTACACCGGAAGTCCCGCCTATACAGGAAGTCCCGCCTATACAGGAAGTCCCGCCTTATACCGGAAGTCCCGCCCCTATACCGGAAGCCCCGCCTACACCGGAAGTCCCGCCTTATACCGGAAGTCCCGCCCCTATACCGGAAGTCCCGCCTCTATGCCGGAAGTCCCGCCTTATACCGGAAGTCCCGCCCCTATACCCGAAGCCCCGCCCACCTGTCAATCAATCTTTTTGACAGGTGGTGTATGGTACTTACTACTCTGGTGCTCTTCCTGAAGAGAGACCATTTACAGCAGCAGTAACCTCTTCAAAATTAAGGTCAACCTCCAAAAGTTTTTTATTCCCTTCGGTTAAAGAAAGAATATCCTGTAGCAGTTCAATTCTACTTTGCTCCTCAATGGCTTCAGCAGAGAATAAGCTGGAATAAAAAGCTACAGCGAGTCTACGCATCACCACAGGATCTGAAGTATCTTGACCATCATTGTCCTTCAAAACGTACATCAGTTTTTCTTGTCCCAATTTACGCTCCAGGTTAGAAAAAAAAGATGTCGGACCGTCCATGTCTTTTAATGTTAAAAAAACGACTCCTTACAAGAGCCCCTTTAACTTTTTTATTTAAGATAAAACTCAGCTGGTTCTTTTTCTCAGTCCACAGCTCCTGTAGGTTTACAGCATCATTGACAGTCATACTCTTCTCAATGTAATTTATTTCTTTTTCCAGTGACTCTAATGTCTTTTTTATAACAGAAGAAGAATGGTTTGCATATTGCTGACAGAATGTTCTTATTTGCACTTTACCAATTTCCCACCATTGAATAGCACTTTCATACAGGCACTTTTCACTCTTCCAAGTTTCCCAGAAGCATTTAAAAGTCTCACAGAAGTGTTTATCATCCAATAGCTTATTGTTAAAATGCCAGTAGCAGCTCTTATGGATCCTATTCACCAGTGTACACTCCATTGTGATACATTTATGGTCGGACAAAGAAGTAGGGATAATAGCTGTATGCACCACCCTGTTCTTCACATTATGTGATACATAACTCCTATCTAACCTTGCACCAAAAACCCTCCCATTATTAAATTTCACCCAAGTATACTGCTTTGCTAAAGGATTATGTTCTCTCCACGCATTCTGAAACCCCTAGATTGTTCATAACACTGGCCAGACGAGAAGCTGACTGCATGTGAGGTTCTTCACCATTCCTATCACGTGTGAAATCTAAAGTGCAGTTCCAATCACCACCTAATATCATAAAGTCCCCATCCTGCTGCTGCTTTAAAAAATGCTCTAGTTTAACAAACAGTTGTAGTCTATCTGCTCCATTATTGGGAGCGTAAATACTAACAAATAAGAAAGAAAGGTTTCTGATTTCAGCTCTGACAGCTACCAGTCTTCCTAGCTCTATTTCAATTTTGCTCAAAATGTTAACTTTAAGAGCAGGAGAAAAAAGCACTGCCACCCCAGCACTAAGATTGGTCCCATGACTAAGCACTCTCTCCCCTTCCCACCACAAACCCCAATCAACTTCATTACTAACAGTACTGTGGGTCTCTTGCAAAAAAACTATACTTAGATACTTTATTCTTATGAATTCTAACAATAAGTTTCTCTTTTTTTCCTCCCTCAATCCATTTATGTTTAAGGATCCCACCCTCAAGGTTTCCATCATGAAGAGAGATAGAAAGAGGAAAACATAAAGAAAGAAAAATAAGTTCTTAAACATCATAACTATTTAGATTTTTCCTTTGCTTTACCTGATCTTGTGACAGTTAAGTGCTTCTTAAGACAGAAGCGTTTCTGTTGAGACAGTTCTTCATAATTACTTGTTCTCCTAACCACCATAACAGAAGAAACAAACTTTTCAATATCAGAAAAAAGTCACTTATCTCGTTTTTCCTTTAGTTTCGTCAAGGAAATTATTGATTTGATCTAGAGTGTATAAATCATTATCACCCATTTTTGCAGCATCAGACCATTGCTCATCGTCATCTCTTAACCCATCATCAGTACACTGAGACAAATCCTCCATTTCCTCAACCATATTTCCTTCTGAAGCACCTGCCTCTCCTGCAACAACACCCTCACACATATCCTCAGTTTCACTTTGAGCTTTATGTTCATCAACATCAATACATACACTCACATCTTTGTCAACAGCAGTGCTGCAGCCAAGTTTTTCCACATCGCCAATATTATCATTAAGCTCACTCACCTCCTGCTGCTCTCTCGCTTCATCTGTGACCCCTTTAACCCGCTCATGAGAACTCTGTGTTTCTATGTTATTCATCTCAGCTCGAGATGTGGACGCGCGTTGTTCCTTTTTATGTGGACATGTGAGGCGTTTATGGCCCAAATCCCCGCATTCGAAACATCTCAAGCTGTCAGTACTGGCATATATCATGAAAGAGCTCTCTCCATGAGTGACACGGAAATAATCTTCCAATGTACGTTCCGGGGAGTTCAAAAACATGAGGGGGGAGAGAGAGAAAGAGAGCGAGAGAGAGAGAGAGGGAGAGAGGGAGAGAGGGAGAGAGAGAGACTTTGACTTTAAAATGCACTTTAATACCGAAAACACAAAGTTTCAGAAGCATAAAGGTCATTAAGTATCATATTACAATATTACAGAAGAGACACATAATAAAAAAAATTATAAGAAAATACAAAAATAAATACAAAAAAACAATAAATAAATAAATAAATAATAACAATACAACTTCTAAAATAAATATTTCAAATTTCCATTACAGTCGACATCACAAACACACTGATTTACACCCCATTTATATTTAAAAGTTTCAATGTCATTCACCAATTTACAATATGTATACTCAATTTTTTATCGTGATTTAATTAAACCCTTGAGGACTGAATCGACTTCACAAGACTCATTACGGACAGTTTTTCTTTCCGTGACAACCAAATGGCCAATTTAACTTGCCCAAATAAAAAGTTCAATAGAACATGAAACTCTTTTTTACTATTTTTATATTTAGGCCCATATATAAAACACATAGGTGAAAAAACTTCCCCCAAGTTCCCACACCACCCATCTATCATTGGAAACAACAGTTGTAACCTAGCACAATTTAAAAATAAATGAAAAACAGTTTCTTGTATACCACAGAAAGGGCATCCCTCCCTCACCTGCGGATCAAGTTGTGCTCTGTATCTGTTAGTAGCTATTATACCATGCACTAACCTCCACTGAAGATCTCCAGTTCTCTTTTCAATAGGAGGTTTGTACAAGGTCCTCCAGCTGCCCTTGGGGGAAGCACCTAATCCAAACACCTCTTGCCATTTAGACTCCTTGACGTTTGTGAGAGCATGAAGATGCAGTATCTTGATACAGTGATTTTTTTCCTATATTGCTAAAGACTTCTGTAAGGCCCGGCTCGATCCGACCCAATGACGGCAGTCGTTTAGCGGGTGAAGGGCTTTGCGAGTTACAGTCTTTCCTTTTCACGACACAACAAGAACATTGAAATGGAACACTTTTTCTTATATACTTTGTCTCGTTATTTCATCTGACTCCATAAATGAAAATGTTTTAATGATATCTGTGCATCATTAAAATATGAACGAATGATTGATTATTCTTATCAGCTCTTTTGTAATACTTTACCCGCCCAGATGTAGGGAAGCTATATCGCTCAGAGGCCCTGTTTTCCACAGGTCTCACGGACACAATCTCGTCAGGCCCGGTCATCAATCAGAGGTAAATTATGGTTATGTATCTAAGATTTGCCGTAAATTCACACGTACACAATCAGAGACATCGAATAACCCCCTTGGAGCACCCTCAGAACTCGAGTTCAATCGTTTACTTCAGTAAAAGTTTTGGCCACTATCAGATATGTTAGCAGATCAATATACTACACTCGTAATAGCTTTGGGTTGGTCAAATCTTTGTTTAAAGTAACATTAATCAAAAGTCAGAGGTGTGGGCGTACCCGAATTCAGTTTGATCAGACGGTGTTCACCGTCCCTGAACGGAATTAGCCCGCCCCTACACCCAAGTACACTTAAAAGATGCCGGATATTAGCCGTCGCTAAAACTGACGCAGGCTTGCGGAAATATACGAATCCACTAATCTAGTAGAGAGAAAGCAATCTTTAGAGGCAGTTAGAATAGAATCAAACGTTACAATTTATTGACCAGGTAATCAAAACAATAATTCAAAGCTCCAACGTTACAAGAATAGAATCATCAGTTAACCATACCTGGCAATGAAAAACTACACACAGCGATTTGTGCGGGCAGTCAAACCTACAGACTCCCAGATGTTTGTGTCCCCTTTCCTTATATACCCAGATAATTACTTTAGAATTTGCAACCAAATGGCTTCTTGAGATCCTGTGGCCGGGAATACTTATTTACATACAGGAGATGTTTTGAGTAGGGGATCAGGGGGAGGGCACGCCTTTAAGTTGTGCACTATATTTTCTCATACTTTAGAACTTCTTTTAGCTTTTCCTTATGATTGGGAGAATGAGACCATTTTACCAGACGCACTGAGACATTTCAAAAGATATCAAACATGTATGGTTACTTTTTTGTACATATCACATTGCATGGATTTTTCAGTGAATTTTAGGTGGTGAGGGGAGGGGGGAAATGATGAGACCGTCAGTACAGGGTGTGGATCCCCCAGTGTGCTGCACCCCTGGATGTTACTGTTACATATGCAAGAGACAGCTTTGTGGATTCACCGGCTGGGCCTTTTGTCTTCTCGAGGGGGGGCCCAGGTATCCTGGATGTTACTGTTACATATGCAAGAGACAGTTTTTGTGGATTCACCGGCTGGGCCTTTGTCCTCTCGAGGGGGGGCCCAGATATCCTGGCACCAGTCTTACAGTTCCTTCCTCTGGCACTGTTTTGGGCCACTTACAGGGTTCCCTGCAGTGTCATTTCAGTCGTTGTAAGGTGGGCAGTCTTAAGGGGCTGAGGGTTAGGATAGTGTTGGTGGATACTTTTACTGATCTGATGAGGTGTCGGAAATAGCAACATTGGAATAGTGTGAAGGAGAAGATGAGTGCGCTTCCAACTGCGCAACCTCGAAGTACCCAGTCCCACCAGGTATATGCGGTCTGTGCCGATCGGGTAGATGAGCTAGACAGAATCTGTGCAGTCTTTCGCGCCAAGTTTGTCTCTACCTGCGCTTGAGAAAGGTGGTACTCTGTTTGGAGGATGACGTTCTGTACCAGGTCCATCGTGTCGATCAAGGCTTGTGTTCCGTGTTCATAAAAGGTGTCGTCCCACCATGGGGAGACTTCTGCGTCCTTTGGCATCCTTCCGAGGATGTCGATCTGGCCCATAGAAAAGTCCTCTGTCACTTCCAAGCAAAATGAGTGATCAGCAGCACAGGTCAGTCCTCCATATGTGAACGAGTTCATCTCACTGATGACACACCACTGTGTATGAGACACCTGAATCGCATTTGAATGGCCATGCAAAGATTCAACACTTATGAGTTTGCTATCATTGGGAGAGAAAGGTTGTAATGTGTTACATGTACAGACAACATAATTGTGAGTTTCATGACAACAAGTGCGACTGGTAAATAAGGTCTCAGTACCCTTCAACGTCATATATCCAGTGAAGTGATCCCATTTAATTACCTGATCTTTAACTACCATGCCAATGGATCGAATATTAGTGGAATTTGGATAAACTTGATCTGGGTGGATTAAAGGAAAAGTGGCAAAAAATCCAATACAACCAATACATTCGTTTCCAGTATACATCATAATTGTGGATAATAATTCTGAATACTTTACATTTTTCATTTTTTCCGAAGAGAACCATCTATGTAAATCTAAAACCTCAATTAAATCGTTCAAAACATGTCTCGGGGTCTTGTGAAGACGAAGATCTAAAATTTCTTGTCTTGTTGCAGTGAATAAATCTTGTGCATATGATCTGCAGGCTAAGTCACGTTCGATGGTACGGGTCTGATTGAACAATGTGTGGCTGATCGTTAGAAGCGCCTGCGCTTCGGAACGAACCGCTTTGATAATATTATCATTGCTATTGGTGATGTGTTGGAAACCAGTGGCCATTTGATCTGTCAACCATGTGGAGAATTGAGATTGTTTGGTTATTTTATAAGTGTTGGCTGCTGAATTAATTGATCCGAACAGGCCGGCTATACTGCTGAGCAGGTCTCGTTTTGAGCGAGCAGGTGGAATTTGGACGGCAAGTCTGTCTTTGTAATCAGAAATTAAATCATCGATTCGTGACTGTAGCCATGCATACGACTCATCATTAGTATTACAATGTTTTGTATAGGCAGAGAGTATATTGGAAATGTTATAAGTTACATGTGTCATTACCAAATTTACATCATGTAATAAAGTCTTGTTGATGTTTCCCCTAATCAGTCCACCAGGAGGAATTGAGTGCAATTCTGGACACTTTTTGGGTTTAGTGTATCCACAGGTGGTCAAATTAAAACAGTACTTAACAGTCCATGAACAGTTGTGTGGATTGGTGAAATTGTCTATGCTATGCGAACATTCCCCGACACAATACATTCCTTCCTTTCGGTTGGTCCAGACAAAAGTTTTTGGTTTTGGCTCGTTAGGTGTGTACGACGTGAGATCGTACATTAGCTCGGTGAATCTCATATGTGTGTCATTATGTGTTTCTGTATGTGTGCACCTATATGTTGCAGGTTCCAAATTTTTAACATAGTAACATAATTTTGGGTCTATGCCATTGTTATTGTTTTCGTGTAGTGTGTACATGTTACCTATTGTGTCACCTGGATCTATTTTAAGTTGATACCAGGCAGTGAGGTTGTGCATGAATTTTGGTGCTTGAGTGTGTCCTGAAATGTTTCTTGTAGGTGGGTGGGTGTTACCTGAACTACAACAAATTTGTGGTGTGCAATTTGGATCCGGTACTAATCCGGGAGGCCATGTAACTGTCTCTTTTGGTGCGACTGTGATTTTTTGTGTGGATGGCCCCTTGGAGTATTTCCACACCCACCTCCCACATTTCAGGTTGTGTGTGAGTGAAATCCTTTGGCCCAGTCTGATGCACGTGGGCCCAGACACTTTCCTTTCATCTGGTCTCCATGGGATCGCTGCAGTCGACCTGGAAGACAAGAGGAGAAGACAGTGACATTTATTTATTGTATTTTTGTACTTTTGAATGATTTGCACTGAGACATGTGGTACCATCGCAGTTTCCCTTTTACAGTTGTGGCCACACAGCTGTTGCATATAGCTTTAACTTCATATGGGCCATGCCATCGGGGTGTGAATGCACCTTGCTTCACAAAAACGCGTACCATTACCATGTCTCCTTCTGAGAATTTCACCTCAGAGGTTGGGTTGAATTGTGTATCATTCGTTAAGTCTGATTGCTGTTGTTTCAGAGCAGCGCGTGCATGTAGCACTTCCAACCTCTCTCGTAATTGCTTGAGCACAGACTGTTGAGTTGCAACCACGAGGGGCCCCAGGTCTGCTGGGGCAATTTCTGGGTCTATGGGCAGCTTCATGACTCTTCCAGTCATGAGTTCAAATGGGCTGATACCTGTGGCTTTTGAAGGAGTTGCCCGCAGTATTGTTAGGACTGTGGGTAGGGCATCAATCCATTGGTTTTGGTGTTGTGCTACCTGTTTCGATATGCTTTCTTTTATTGTGCGGTTGGCACGTTCCACCATGCCTGAGCTTTGCGGTCGATACGGTATGTGAAACCTTTGTTTGATGTTCAGCATCTGGCATATTTGTTTCATCACCTGACCTGTGAAGTGTGTGCCCTGGTCAGATTCAATTTGTATTGGTGCTCCCCAGAGTGGGAGGATTTGATTCGCTACTACTCGTGCCACTGTGTTTGCACTGTTATTGCGGGTGGGGATCGCTTCGACCCATTTGGAAAATTTGTCAATTATCACAAGGCAATAACGATACCCCCCTTTGGCACTAGGTAGTGGGCCTATGAAATCCAATTGGAGTAACTCCCAAGGTCCCTTGGGTGGCTCTGGTCTACACAGTTTTGTACGGCCAGGCTTGCCTTGGTTAATGGTGGCACATACGATGCATGTGTCACACCATCTTTGAATGTCTGATGCCATTTGTGGCCACCAGAAGTTCTTTTGGATCAGCTGTTGTGTTTTGGGAGCTGATACGTGTGCATAATCGTGGTACAACTTTATCACTGGTTTCTGGAGGGCTTCTGGAACAATGTATTTATCGTCTCGTAAAATCATGCCTTCAGTGACCTTGACTAGTTGGTCCTGCTGCAGGTGCGGTGTCAGCTCTCCATCAGAACTCCATAGTTCTTGTTGGTACTGTTTTAAATCAATAGGAATAGTTTGAATCGCACTCACGGCAGGAACAACCAGTCTGTCAGGCTTCCATTCATCTCCCTTTTGTGCTGCTAATTTGGCTAATTGATCTGCGATGTTGTTGTTTTTCTCGTTTTCATCTGGATTTTTGATGATGTGCGCACGCACTTTAACGACGGAGAGTGAGGAATCGCGTGCTCTAATCTCCTGCCAAATCGAAGTTATGGTGTTAAAATGTTTGATCGGCGTTCCGGCAGACGTGAGGAATTTTCTCAACTGCCACTGTGCCATGAAATCGTGGACTGTACCAAATGCGTATCGACTATCTGTGTATACACACAGCGGCTCGTGATGTGATCTGATTGCTTCAAGTAATGCAATAAGTTCAGCTTCTTGCGCAGATGTGTTTTCGGATTGTTTGATTAGCAAATCAATACAAAGACGCCATTTACCGTTCGATTTTGGTACTGGTAAGCATGGAGAATTTGTGGTCGAACTACATCGTCGGACTATACCTCTGGTTTCAAGTTGGTGTACAATTTCATGAACGGCTGACTCTGCCTCTGGTTTGATGCGGTATTATTTTTGTGGGGGAGGGGGCTCCCCTTCAATACACACAACAAAGTCAATGAGGCCGCAGTCATGTTCATGTGTAGCCCAAATGCTATCGTGTTTGTTTACCATCTGTTGGATAGGATCTGGGGTGGATATGGACATAACGCTCGTTATTTTTTTTGGTAGGCACTGTTTTACTGTTTTTTCTGTTTTCAGCTCAATTTGCTTTTCAAAGCAGTGAATTACAAAGCCATACTTTCGCATTATGTCCATTCCCAGTACAGTCCCTTCACTGTTGTTAGGTAAATACCAGAGGGATTCTTCCAATACTGTCACGCCTAAATCAAGTTGAACTGGCTGTGTTTTTGTCGCAATCATTATCGTATCGCCGATGCCTTGGATCGGAATCGTTTCGTTGGTTAAAGGTAGTGGAATGTCTGTACAGGAGCACGCTGCGCCCGAATCAATAAGTATGTTGGCTAACTGGCCTCCTAAATTAGCCCTTATTTTGATTCGGTTTCCACTCTTAATTATGCTCCCTATGGCAATGGAGGCCACGTATCCCTATTGGTGATTGTAATTTTCAGTCGTTCCGCTCGCGTTGTGGGCCGCGCCATTTTGGCCGTTTTGTTTTTTAAACACATTCATGAAGTTTACGAATTGTTTCAACAGCTCAGAGTCGTCGCTAGAGGGCGTTTTTTGGTCATGCTTCGCTTGTTCTTTTAAATCTTTTTCTCTTTTTTGACAATCTCGCATTACATGGTTAGTCTTTCTGCAATAATGGCATATCATTTTATTTGGAGACCTTTGGCTAAATTTATCTGTGCTGTTCCCTTCTGTTAACCATTGTGCGGACGCAACGCTGCGGGGTTTTAATCGCCATCTGTTTTCTATTCTTGAACCCCAGTCTACTATTGCTCTGAATGTGTTTTCGGCTGGGTCGACGCCATTTGATAACGCTTTTTGAACGGGGATGCCGGCATTGTTTTTAACAAGCTGCAGTAATGCGTCATGGTTGCGGTCTGCGTTTTCAAGGCCTGAGTGTTCTCTGTATGTTACCCATAACCGTTCAGCGTACGTTTCAAATGACTCATTACCTGCTTGTTTGATTTCTAATATTTTGCTCCAGTCTGCATGTGACGGTCCCCTCATGTCTAATAATGCCTGTTTTAGACATTCGTAAATCCCTTCGTCGGTTTCGTCATTTACTCTGTTCATTATGTTGCCGGATTTCATTTCTGTGTTTAGTTTTGGTCTGAGCTCCTCAGGGATAGTGAGAAGAGCTATTTGCCATACGTCTCTAATCTCTAGTTTGTAAACATTAGCCTGTAGCATCAATGCTTCCCAGTAGGGTTGAAAAGGCCCTTTTCTCGGCATAATTCCTACGACTTGTTTGTGCCTAGAGCATTCTTCGCATGTTAACGGGCGGCTGATTGTTGTGATTTCATCATCCGCATTTTTCATGGTTTTTAATACTGCGATTTTAACTGCTTTCTTTGGCGAGTCGTTTGATTTTGCTCGAGTCTTTACCGGGCTTCGCAGGCTCGGTTTTTCTGGCCATAGGCTCACAAGAGCTCGGTTATGAGTTTCTCTGTATGGCCTATTGTTACACGTTAACGCAGTATCATCATCTTCGCTTTCAGTTTGCGTCTCTAACTCGGTTTCATCCAGTGCTGCTTGTTTAACTGCGGCAACTGGAAAACCTGTTTTATCGCAACAGTCTTCGAGCGCAGATATGTAATTACTATATGTAATTAGTTTCCCTTGAACGTGATCAACTTTTTTGGCCATTTCTTCGCGTTGTCTAGCCCACCCCTGTTGCTCGTATGCAAACATTTCGACTTGTTTTCTTAACTTTTCTAATTCGTCAGATCGCACTCTTTCGATTTCTTTGATATTTGTTATTGTTTTTTCGTTCTCGGTTATGGTCGCGAGGTCGTTGCGGCGAAGTAAATAAACAATTGCAGTGGGAATCTTCTTGTATTTTGATTTTGATTTTAGTTTTGCACCTTTGGCAGAATACCAGGATATTATTTCATTGTTGTTCCACTTCAAATTGAATCCTTTGTCGCTTAACCGAACAAGGAGTTTTTGTAATTGTAGTCCTAGAATCTCCATTATCTCCTCATCTGCTCTGCTGCTGTGCTTTCCCTGAAAATACATGTTTTTCGTCTAATTCTTATCACCACCGGGTTTTTCGGTTCCGGTCTCAAAAATGGGTATTCCGACCCGTACTACAAATGTGTCTATATGGTGTAAACAATATTTCCCTCAACTTCTAGAAGGCAAAGAAAATACACTTACCACAGCAGCTGGATATTGATGAGAAGGATATCAAACCTCATGTCCCAAGGAGAATTCAAGTTGAATATCGCGGCTGGGATGACATATTAGTCTCTGCGAGAATCACGTTCTCGTCTTTGCGAGCATCACGTCGGGGTCACCACTGTAAGGCCCGGCTCGATCCGACCCAATGACGGCAGTCGTTTAGCGGGTGGAGGGCTTTGCGCGTTACAGTCTTTCCTTTTCACGACACAACAAGAACATTAAAATGGAACACTTTTTCTTATATACTTTGTCTCGTTATTTCATCTGACTCCATAAATGAAAATGTTTTAATGATATCTGTGCATCATTAAAATATGAACGAATGATTGATTATTCTTATCAGCTCTTTTGTAATACTTTACCCGCCCAGATGTAGGGAAGCTATATCGCTCAGAGGCCCTGTTTTCCACAGGTCTCACGGACACAATCTCGTCAGGCCCGGTCATCAATCAGAGGTAAATTATGGTTATGTATCTAAGATTTGCCGTAAATTCACACGTACACAATCAGAGACATCGAATAACCCCCTTGGAGCACCCTCAGAACTCGAGTTCAATCGTTTACTTCAGTAAAGGTTTTGGCCACTATCAGATATGTTAGCAGATCAATATACTACACTCGTAATTGCTTTGGGTTGGTCAAATCTTTGTTTAAAGTAACATTAATCAAAAGTCAGAGGTGTGGGCGTACCCGAATTCAGTTTGATCAGACGGTGTTCACCGTCCCTGAACGGAATTAGCCCGCCCCTACACCCAAGTACACTTAAAAGATGCCGGATATTAGCCGTCGCTAAAACTGATGCAGGCTTGCGGAAATATACGAATCCACTAATCTAGTAGAGAGAAAGCAATCTTTAGAGGCAGTTAGAATAGAATCAAACGTTACAATTTATTGACCAGGTAATCAAAACAATAATTCAAAGCTCCAATGTTACAAGAATAGAATCATCAGTTAACCATACCTGGCAATGAAAAACTACACACAGCGATTTGTGCGGGCAGTCAAACCTACAGACTCCCAGATGTTTGTGTCCCCTTTCCTTATATACCCAGATAATTACTTTAGAATTTGCAACCAAATGGCTTCTTGAGATCCTGTGGCCGGGAATACTTATTTACATACAGGAGATGTTTTGAGTAGGGGATCAGGGGGAGGGCACGCCTTTAAGTTGTGCACTATATTTTCTCAGACTTTAGAACTTCTTTTAGCTTTTCCTTATGATTGGGACAATGAGACCATTTTACCAGACGCACTGAGACATTTCAAAAGATATCAAACATGTATGGTTACTTTTTTGTACATATCACATTGCATGGATTTTTCAGTGAATTTTAGGTGGTGAGGGGAGGGGGGAAATGATGAGACCGTCAGTACAGGGTGTGGATCCCCCAGTGTGCTGCACCCCTGGATGTTACTGTTACATATGCAAGAGACAGCTTTGTGGATTCACCGGCTGGGCCTTTTGTCTTCTCGAGGGGGGGCCCAGGTATCCTGGATGTTACTGTTACATATGCAAGAGACAGTTTTTGTGGATTCACCGGCTGGGCCTTTGTCCTCTCGAGGGGGGGCCCAGATATCCTGGCACCAGTCTTACACTTCCAACTGAGGTGTCTTAAAAGATAGTAGTCCACCCTCAGTTTCTTCCCAGTTTTCAAGTTCAGGTGTAATTTCTAATTCTGGAAAGTCAAATGTGTCTGTCTCTCCATTATAGGTTTCTAAAGAAAGCCTATAACTCTGTGGCAAGAACTCAACTATTTGAGTCAACATTTTCGTTGCCACACGAATTGATCTTATACCCAGTTTTTCAGCAAAAATTCCAGCTGATAACCATTCACCTTCAGGTATCAAGTGTCCTATTTTTGTGATTTTTGCAGCCCATAGACTTCTCCTGAGTGACACATCTTCAAACACTAAAAAGCAAGGGTTCTTCTCTCTGCCATAAACTTTGGGCATTGTTTAACTCTCGGGAAAACTTAAAAAGTGTCCATATTTTAAAAAGTGATCTATAGAATGGTGTTAGTCCTGCAAGATCCAACTTTTTTATCTCCATCAGGAATAGATGGCGATCTAGTCCCATGTTGCCTGCTTTCCTTAATAGAGTACACGCTATCCCGGCCCAGCTCACATCCTTCCCGTAGAGGAGTCTCTGAGCCACTTGAAGTCTGAAAGTCTTTACTCTAGATATGATATCCACTAGGCCTTGTCCTCCTTCATGTCTGTGCAGATACAGCACTGGTGCCTTTAACCAATGCTGACCCGACCAGAAAAAATCCACCAGACATCTCTGAATTTGTCTCACAAGGTCTTCTGGAGGTTCAAGGATCATCATTCTGTGCCAAAGGGAGGAGGCTACGAGGTTATTACATATCAGCACCCTTCCCCTGTAAGACAGCTGGGGCAGCAGCCATTTCCAATGAGACAACCGCGCACGTACTTTCTCTAGCAGGCCCTCCCAATTTTGCTGTCTATAATCATTTGTCCCCAAAAAAACTCCCTGATATTTAAAACCTGCCCTTCCCCATTGTAAACCACCAGGAAGTGCGGGACTTTTCACAATTTGGCCACACCACACAGCATCGCTTTTACACCAGTTAACTTTAGCTGATGATGCTTTTCCATAACACTCTAGTGCATTTTTTATGATTTCAACATCATAATCTCCTCGGATTACAACTGTAACATTATCCGCATATGCAGATAATTTGACAGATTCCTGGGAGTTTCGATTATTAATTTGTACACCTGCTAGTACTTTCCTTAGTTTGCATAACAAAGGTTCAATAATTATACTATAAAGTTGGCCCGAAAGGGGACAACCCTGTCTAATTCCCCTTTGAACTTTCACAGGAGTACTTAGGCCACCAGACATTTGTATCATACATGTAGCTTCAGTGTACAATAACCTTATCATTGAAATAAAATGGTCACCAAAACCAAAGGCCTTTAAAGCATCAAGTAGAAAAATATGATCCACCTGATCAAAAGCCTTTTCTTGATCTAATGCTAAAAAACCCATTTCAGTCTTATTATCAAAAGCATAGTCATACAGATCTCTTACTAAATGTAGATTGTCTACAATAGATCTATCTTTTATGCAGTAAGACTGATCCTTATGTATGATTACATGTAATACATTTTTTAATCTGTTTGCCAAACATTTGGAAATGATTTTGTAATCTGAGCACAACACTGCCACAGGTCTCCAGTTCTTTATGAGTGTTAAATCCCCTTTCTTTGGGAGCAGCGTTAAAACTGCACGCTGAAAGCTTGTAGGGAGGATTTTTTCAATAATACTTCTTTGAAGAACTTCAAAGTAATCATGTCCAAGAACAGGCCAGAAAGCCTTATAAAAATCGGCGGACAGTCCATCTATTCCAGGTACACGACCTACAGAGAGTCCCATAACAGCAGCCGTGACTTCTTCATAGGTGAGTTCAGTCTCTAAAAATGCTTTAAGCTTTGAAGTTAAGATTGGAAGGTCAGAAAGCAGATCATTCCTACATTGCTCATCCAGTTTTTCAGAAGCGTATAGATTTGAATAAAAATCCACCGCAATTTTACGCATCTCTGTTTGATCAGAAGTGTCTCGACCATTACAGTCTTTTAAACAGTACATCAATTTTTCTTGTCCTTTTTTACGCTCAAGGTTGAAAAAAAAAGAAGTAGGAGCATCCATGTCTCTTACTGTTAAAAACCGACTCCTCACAAGAGCTCCTTTAACTCGTTCATTCAAAACTGAGCTCAGCCGGTTGGTTTTTTCAGTCCATAGATCTTTAAGGTTTACAGAATAATTTACAATCATACTTTGCTCAACACCAATAATTTCTTTTTCAAGACATTCCATTGACCTTTTTATACAAAATGAAGAATATGATACATATTGTTGACAAAAATTCCTTATTTGTACCTTCCCTATTTCCCACCATTGAATACAATTTTCATAGCGATTCTTCTCACTCTTCCAAGACTCCCCCAAAAAAATTAAATTCTCACAAAAATACTTATCTTCTAATAATTTTGCATTAAAATGCCAATAATTACTTTTATGCATTCTTTTTACTAAAGTACTCTCCATAGTAACACATTTGTGATCAGATATTGAAGTGGGGAAAATGGTTGAATTTAAAACTCTATTCCTCATATTACGTGACACATAGAGTCTATCTAACCGTGCAGCAGATACCTTCTCATTACTAATCTTCACCCATGTATATTGACGTGAAAGGAGATTATGTTCTCTCCATACATCAGATAGGTTCAGATTTTTAATCACATTGGCTAAGCACAAAGCACTTGGAGCATGAGGTTCCTCACTATTCCTATCCTGTGTAAAGTCCAAGGTACAGTTAAAATCTCCACCTAAGATAGTGAGATCTCCTTCAGGTTGTTGTCTTAAAAAATCCTCTAATTTTCTGAATATACGAATTCTATCTGCACCTATATTTGGAGCATAGATATTCACAAAAAGTAATATAAGATTACTAATTTCTGCCCTCACAATCAGTAATCTCCCTGGTTCAACTTCATGTTTTGCCAAGATTTTCACTTTAACGTTAGAGGAAAAAAGTACTGCCACACCAGCACTAAATTTAGACCCATGACTAAGGATATGCTCTCCTTCCCACCATAGGCCCCATTCAGCTTCATTACTTTGATCATTGTGAGTCTCTTGTAACAAAATCACACCTATATCCTTTGTATAATCTCTGAAAGTAATCTATTATTTCTCCCATCTCTCATCCCATTAACATTTAGAGATCCCACCCGCAAAAACTCCATGATAAAGAGGAAGAGAAAGAAAGAAAAAATACAGAGAAAAAAAGTGTTAGCAGTCATCATGATGGTTAAGTTTTTCTCTTACCTTTCCCCTCATCATCTGTTCTTTCCCTGCTTGTTTTCCTTGTCTAATAATGGTCATGTGCTTTTTTAACCGAAACCTTTTCTGCTGTGAAAGCTCTTCAAAGCTACTTGTTTTCCTTGCCCATACAACAGAGGCAACACATTTTTCCAGATCTGGGAAAAAAATCACCAACTTCTACACCTGCTTTTCCTTTTGTTTCATCTAAAAAAGAGTTGATCTGTTCAAGAGTATACATATCCTTTTCAACCTCTCTTGCTACATCAGATGTATCTGACCACTGCTCTTCATTTCTCAACTCAACATCAGTACATTGGGATATTTCATCTAACTCCTCAGTCATATTTCCTTCAGATAATTCTGCTTTTATTTCTTTGAGTTCACACAATCCTCCATCACTTCTCTGAGCTTCACTCATATCAATCACATCAGTTACAATCTCAGAAACGCAAACCGGCTGTTCAGTACTCTCAGTATTTAACTGAACATCACTCACCTCCTCTGAGGCTGCCTTCTCCTGCGTCTCAATTCTCCGTTGTTCTGTATCCTGTTGGGCTTGGTTCGCATTATTAACATCTCCACGCGATGTAGACGGCCGCTGGTCGTCCTTATGTGGGCACAAGAAACGTTTGTGGCCTAGATCACCGCATTCAAAGCACTTTAAATTTTCGGTACTTGCATAAACCATGTACGAGTTGTCTCCTTGATTAACTCGGAACAAAACTTCTAAAGTAGGCCTACGCTCAGGCGAAGTCAAAAACATATAGACTTGGCGACGGAAAGAAATTACATGTTTAAGCGCGATATTTTTACAGCCAAAAGGAATCGTTCTCACCGGGCTTGCTATTTTTCCAAATCTCTGTAACTCTTTCGTGATGACATTGTTACTAATAAAAGGTGGTACATTCGAAATCGTGATTTTTGTTGCAGGAGCGGATAGTGGGGTAACTGGGACAAACTTTTCCTTAACGAGATATTTTCTCGTTATAACGAGATCTTTTCTTCTTAAAACGACATATTTTCTCGTAATAACGATGTATTTTCTCGTTTAAACGACATATTTTCTCGTTATAACGACATATGTCATAACAACGATACGTTTTCTGTTATAATAGATATATGGTAGGCTACATTATGTGAGCGAGCTGAGCGTTTGTCTGCGCTGCTCAGTCTGACATGAACGAGGATCTGCACGCGGCTGAATTGAAATACACTGTTTTAAATGTATTTAATGTAATGGTTTTAATTGTAGCAGCATGTTTATTAGGATTAATCTCCAATACAACATTATCCAATAACAGCACTCAGACCCATGACTTGTTTAGGCTATATATGATCAGATCAAAACAGTTATTTTTGAATAATTGACTCTGGGCTTGGAATATTTATTTATTTGAATGACTGAAGTTTGATTTAACAACAAATCGAAATATGAACAATAACGGTAAAGGCATCCTGATGTCGTGGCCTCGCTTTGTTGAGGGAACAACATCCATTTCTCATTTAATGCATAAACAAACCGACTTGACCTTAGCAATCCGGGATTATCAGAGATGGATTCATTATTTTATTTTGAATTATTGTAGAAATGATTACATAATTATTATATTGACCATAGGCTACCAGACTGTAGGCAATGGCACGCGACACAGCATTCAATTTTATCACAAATAGGCTAATATTAAGTACATAAAATAAAACAGTGCACACTATTTAAACTAAATAAAATAAAAGACATCGTGTGTGTCAATTAACTGATCGTCTATTCATCATCATCATCATTATTATTAGCCTATTGTTATATTTTATATTAGTTTTTTTCCCTTCATTTCGATCTCTTTACATAACGTTTTGACTAGTTTTGTAAGTCTACTGTAAATGCTCGACATACTAAAGCTTGGATGTGACTGGAATTTCTAGACTATTGGAAATGCAGTTTAAAGGTTGAATTTAACATATATAATTTTTTTTTCTGCGAATTAATAATTATTGATATTATTGCCTACACTGTAAACCCAGATCAACTCAAAGAGATTGAGTACATATTACTTAAATGTGTCTAATTTATTGACATTACTTGTTAATTCTGATTAAGCTGAACTTTTTCTTGTCCTTTCTTATTGTAATTGAGTTTTTAAGTCCAATCAGTAGTGTCTACTCAAACAAACTGAGTTTGTATTACTTAAACATGTGTCATTTCTTTACATTAATTATGAATTCTGAGTAAACTGTACTTTTTAATGGCCTATCTTATTGTAATTATGTGTTTGAGCTAAACCAACTTAATATCATCAAGTTTTGCCTGTCCAACGGTAAGTTCAGAGGGTCAAAACAAAATACGAAATCGCAAATTATTTTAAGAGTAAATGTTAAGATAACAGTGTTTTGCAGTTTGTCAACCAAATTTGAAGAGGTGCAGTACAATATTGTAATGATTGGCGGTAAAGAGGAAGAGATTTTTTTTTCTTTTCATGCCATCACTGAGGAAACTACACTCAAAAAAATGGTTTTGTGCCACTGTTCGTTTTACTCAGATTTTCTTTTTTTAAACAACACAAATATATTTCATTTTCCTCCAAAACACTATTGTATGGTGTTTAAGTAACTTAAACTGTTTCATTTTCCATTTTACTTAATTATCAATCGTTAAACTAATGTAAAGGGTTTAATTTCGCCATTCAAAAACCGGATGTGACGATTTCTAACGTATGATGAAGACAGCGCGAAGAAGGAGCATGGCGGCAGCGATAGGAGTACCATAAAGGTAAGGACATTTAAAGTTTCTTTGTGTTAAGCCAATTTCTGTTAGCGTTAGTGAATTTCTCTTCCGAATTTCGGTTAGTATAGTCGAGTATTGTGTGTAATTATGTATTGCGCCATTAATGGATGATTTCATGCGGTTGGAAAATGTGAGTTGCATGTGGAAAGCGCATTATTCTCTGTAGTGAACACTTATTTATATACGTGTGCTTGTGAAACAAAGGATGGGACAATATATTAGAATTCATACTGGTTTTCTGGCGAATTAATGTGATAAGCAGTTTAACGAGACAACTTCCTTGTGCTCTTACACTTAACTATTGGTGTCTCATTACAATTGGCTGAAGCAAGTTCAAATAATGCCACAGTCGACTGTTGCAGATCTGCTATTCGTTTTTTTTTTAGAGTATGTATTTTATCACGGTTTCCTTCATCACTGCCTTGGGGAAATAAAGGAATGTCAACGAATGTGACGGTGAAAACGACGTTTTGGATAAAGGTAAGTGAACGCTGAATCACTTTTTTTTAAGATTTATAAACAAGAAATAATTTTCCCGACTTTTGTTTCAACCCATGGCTCAGCACAATTTGAAGTTTTGGTTATGAACATGCTCATACAGTGACGTTGTCAAACCGATCGCTACTTCGAGTTGTTCAAATTATAGATGCTCCAGACATGTAACGTTAATCATGTATCGCCCTTTTAGAACAGTAAACGTGACTCTGTTCATCGCTAAATAAATCATTGAATTTTCATCGATACTGCCACAATACAGCATTGTGCAGCCTATGATTGTAATAAACATTGTGCTATTAAGGTCAGATGAGTCATGTTCTACAGAACTGACCCCTTGGTGGAACATGTAACTATTACTGTGATTTTAAAGGTACACTGTAGCTTTTGGCTCTTTAAAAACCAAACTGCATGCATTTTGTGGATTTCATTTTTGTTGTTGTTAACGAACACATTGGTTGATTCCGATGCCAGTTGCATTTTTTTCCCCCTTTAAGCTAACTTATTTGCTCTATAATATGACAGCTGTCATGCACAAGACAAAATTAGCAGATGGGCTAATTGAAATGTGTTTATCACTGTACAAAAAGCAGCACTGTGATTATACAGAGTAAGAGAAAAAAAGGCTATCAAAACTTTTCTAAACCGGGTCAGTTCCCTTCAACGATGCATTCATATAAACCCCCAATTCAATGTTAAAATTTTTGCAAACAGTGAGCTTGCTGCCTTGTACACTATTTTCTCTGCTGCAGCATCTGTGTTGTCCTCTTTCCATCCATCTTCAGCGTGATCTGCCTTTGGCCTTTGTGACCATCGTTTTTACAGACTTTGTAATATTTCTACACAAATTACATTTTGGGAAATTAGTGCAATAAAGTTTGTGCAAGTCAAGAATAGAAACTGGCCAAAATAAAACAGAAAAAAAAGTGATTTATGGCCAGTTGGCCGGTGCATCTCTACCACTAAAATGTACGCTTATAAAGGGCTTCCCATAACGTATCAGAGAAAGACGAAAACATGTTTTGGGATAAGGATTGATGTATTGATTCATTTAAATTGATCTTGAACAAAAAATTACAGTATACCTTTAAATTGTGAAGTGGGTTACTCCACCCCAAATTGAAAATTGTCATTAATCACTTACCCCCATGTCATTCCAAACCCGTAAAAGCTTCGTTTATCTTCGGAACACAATTTAAGATATTTTAGATGAAAACCAGGAGGCTTTTGACTGTCCCATTGACTGCCAAGTATTAACACTGTCAAGGTCCAGAAAAGTATGAAAAGCATTGTCAGGATAGTCCATCTGCCATCAGTGGTTCATTCTGAATTTTATGATGCGAAGAGAATACTTTTTGTTGCGCAAAAAAACTAAAATAACTTCAACTTCAATACTTCAACAATTAATCTCCTCTGAGTCACCCTGGCAAGAGGGTGCATCAAGGCATAGCACATGTTATCTACATCAGCAGCACCACGCACATGTGTTATGTGCAGATCAAAGCACACGCTTGCTTCGTGGTACTCGCCAAAATGACGCTAGGGTGATGCTGAGGAGAAGAAATGTTGAATAAAGTTATGTTCTTTTTTTGTGCACAAAGTATTCTTGTAGCTTCATCAAATAAAATTACGTGATGTCACGTGGACTATTTCAACAATGTTTTTGGTACCTTTCTGGACCTTGAACGTGATGGGATCCTTATGGAGAGTCAGAGGGCTCTTGGGTTTCATAAAAAATATCTTAATTTGTGTTCTGAAGACGAACAAAGGTTTTACGGGTTCGGAACAACATGAGGGTGAGTAATTAATGACAGTAATTTTTGGGTGACCTAACCCTTTGAAACATTATCCTCTCAACTCACTAAGTTTTGGGGTTATGGTCATCAGCATGCACAAAAAAGACGAAAATGTAATAGGATTATATTTATTAACATTTGAAGTACAATAAATGCAAAATATGTAGTATTACTATAAACTGGCAGATTTTGCAAATGCATTAGCTTACAAAAATATTTTGACAGAAGGCAGGCTTGTCCAAACCTCTTCTTGGAGGGCCAGTGTTCTGCAGAGTTTAGCTACAAATTACCCAACACACCTGTCTGGAAGTTGTAGTAAGTCTTATTTGAAAATTCCTAAACTTTGATTCGCTGGCTCAGGTGTATTTAATTAGGTTGGAGCTAAACTCCGCAGGACAGTGGCCCTCCAGGAGCAGGCTCTTTCCCTTAAGAAAATGATTAAGCACATGATGGATGAACGACTGGAATGACTGACAATTTTTAAATGTGTGATTGTGTAAAAAATGTAACGGCTATATTTTGTTAATGTTGTTATTTGCATCTTTAGACTGATGACATTGAAGTGAAGAGAGAATGCATAATCAAATCCCTATGTGTCTACCTAAATGAAGACCCTAGCAGTCTTATTCTGGATTTTATGGTCAGTATTTATTTATTTTTTATTAACAAAAAATGTTCCTGTATTTTCAAGGATATTAAATGCTGTGGCACAGTTAATATGCAGGAATTTAAGAGTTCTCCATCATTTTAAATTACCTCTGTAGGATACAGACGGTGCCAGCACTCAGGAGGCAATCCAGAAAGCTGTCGTGGGAATCTGTCATACGATACGAAGGTGCTGACATTGAAGACAGCCCAGCAGATGTTGGAGTGGTCTTGGAAGGTGAAAAAGTTATCCAGGACCTCTGCAGTGTACCATATGCAACAGCCATGTTGCTGGGACTGATATATGGACTAAACTTATACCCTCCTGAACTCAGGTACACTTTCGAGGTACTACAGAAGTTATTTTTGGTGCTTGATGGCAACAAGCTATCCAAATAAAGTGCAAACACTGAAGACAAAGCTCTTCTCTGATGTGTTCGAGTAAGGACTCTTTCTGGAATGTTTTATCGGTTACCTTTAAATGCCAAGTTTTAGAAAATGGTTTTGTAATGTGGGTTACACTTGTTCAGCTGTATTTATCCATGTTCAAATTTGTTGTAAGGTGACCATTTCCCGTATGTGCTCAGGGCATCTGTAATTTTCAGTAAAAGATATATCCATTAGACTCTACATCAGTGATCTCATTGATTCAAGATGTCATTTGATAATTGTTGTTAGCTATCTGTTCTTAATCTAAATTGAAAGGTTTTAGTTCAGATTTATTTTTAGAGGAAGTAGTGCAAGCTGCCCATTTCTTGGAGGCTGCTTGGCATAGAAGTTACTTTCTCTGTAAAAGTTGTTTAATATATTACAGAATTGATTTCTGACCAGAACCTCAATTGTAATCTGCCAACCGTCATTTCTGACCTTGTTTTTTTTCTTTCTTTTTTGTCTCAATTAAGAGGAAGAACTTATTTATTTTTGTTGTCTTTTCTAAAATAATGCATTGAAACTGAAAAACAATGTTAATGCATTTGCACAAGTCTAATCTCTTGAATGTAAGATTGAGCAGGCTGTTTAAAACTGTTTATTATGCTTGTTTAACAAATACAGTTTGATCATTTTGTTGCAAAAAAAAAAAGACATGTTCAATAAAATTGTATCAGTGTAATGTTGCAGTTGTATGTATGTATTCTACATGGCTCTATTGATTGAAAGATATTTTGAGGTTCAGGAACAAAAAGTTAAGTTGGGTCAGTTAGAATATACAATTTAGTTAAATTGGTTATGGAGTAATGCTTACTTAACAAGCTGAGTTAAATGGGTGGGGAATGATTGTTTAAACTAAGTATCTTCAGTTACTGTCACTCGGTTATAAGTACATTCATCTTAAATGTTCTATTCCATTCCATTATGGGCTTAAGTACATTGAACGTAGTTCACCTCACTTATTCAACTAATGCTTCATTACTTAAAAATTTTAAGGCAACGGGTTACCTTGGTTTTTTTTAAGTAGATTCTACTTATCCGGGTTTACAGTGTATACTGCCTAGTGTTTCGTTGAGGAATTAATCATTCGTAGTTTCATTTGTAAATGAAAACACAACACGTTCATTTATCATCATCAGGCATTGGCATAAATAGCCTACAATCATAAAGTATTAGCTTAATTGTCAGAAGTTTAAAGTTTTTGCTAAATATATGGTAGCAAGCAGAGCATGTGAGCGGAGCGCCCAAAACGCCCCTTTGGTAATTTGCTAGTTCCAGAAATAGGCAGAGCAATATATTTGTCTTAAGATAATGTTTCTAAAACCAAATTCTAAAATCCTGTAAAGATTGACAGACGTTTTATAGAACTATGCTAGAAATATATTTTCACTTAAATAATAATTTAAGAAAACTAAAGAAATACTGTGCAACAACCAGCTTACTCTAAAAAAAGTCCTGGGTTATTTATTTAACCCAAATGCTGGGTTGAGACTCATTTTTTGGGGTTATTTGTTCAGTGTTTGGGTAGTTTGTGTACATTGTATTTTATTGATACAATTGTTTCTGTGCAGTATATTGTTCAAATTTATGCAGAGCAACATACAGGCACGGGGTGTGAATAACTAAACGAACGTCACTCGCGTCCCGTCGGTCTTATTGCATGATGAAATGTCTGATGCTTTGCATAAAATAAACGATTATATTTATAAAGATACAGAACACATACTTTGGATGTTAAAATATGTCCTCAGAGCTGTTGACTGTTTGTTGTTGAGCAGGTTATGAAGGCAATCGCAGTACATTTCGAACTTGAGTGGAGCGCAGGGCGGCGGTCTTATCCGTGATCAGTTCCCGCCGAACACGACTCCAGCTCGGCGTGAGAGCCAGCGCTGTTACGGTCAAAACAGAATTACAGAGTGGTCGATTTACTCGTGAATTACGTCTGTTTAATGTTTAATCTTTACTTCTAATGTTTATTAAACGAGATTAAATAGGCAATGTGTAGGCCTATAGCTTATAAAAACAAGCAAATGAGAAATAAAGGAAGTTATCACGTAAACCAGTGGTTCTGGAGTATTTTACAAAAGTTTAGAGGATTTAAATTAATCTGTAAATATTATTTCTTGCATAAAGTTAAAAAAAGCTAATATTATAATAGAAACGAATAAAACCCATTAGCTGGGTTAAATCAACCATTTATGATGGGTTAAATAAACAACCCAATTTACTGGGTAAAATTAACCCCAAATGTGTTCTATACTATATCTACCAGCCCAAATTGGGTTGCTTTTAACCCAGTGTTTTTTAGAGTATGCAGAGTTTGTTCATTATTGTGCTGTGCAAAATTAAAGCAGACGGCAGAAAGCGGCATTCTATTTATTTGAATGACTGAAGTTTGATTTAACAACAAATCGAAATATGAACAAAGATAAATAAAGAGATGTTCTAATAGGTTAATAATAATTATAATTATTATTATTATTTTGTTCTGTTTGAAAACGGGCAAACTAATTAAGCTAGATTTTTCGTAGGTCTATTTTTGTTCGTGAGTAAACAAATTAGCTGTTTTGATATTTGTTTCACATGCGTGGGCGGCCTTGATAGCTACTTTAGTCTGATTATATATTAATGATGTATTAATAATTTTATATTATTAAATGATCTTTAGCTGAATCATCACATCACGTTCTTCTTATGGGTTAAATTCCAGGCTTTGCTTTACTGAAGGAACAGTCTTCGCTGCGCCTGGGTGTGAGCACTGAACACAATAGTACAGATGAAAAGACTGTACAGTATCTCTTGCTGGATTTAGGCTATACGAATTAAATAAACACAAACTTGTTTTCGATTGTTTTATTTAAGTAGACCTTTAGACATAAGGCGCGCCAGAAAGTCTGGCTGTTATTTTACAAAAGCAGTTCGTAAAATGTTGTTCTTATTGTGGAAGTCTATAAAATAAAGCAGACATTTATATTGCTTTCCTCGGTTATCACAATGTAAGGGATCGCGTCGGTGTCGCCGAATTGAGAAGAGCAGTGGTGTACTTTATATGAGCTAAAGCAACATCCAGACTGTATGAAACGTTATTGTGACTAATTTGCAGAGCGGTACATAGATGAACTCTTATTCTGCGTGATGGGATAGACAGTAACAATAAACCAACTCCTTATGGACATCAGTATGTTTTAACACAAATATGGCACTTACAGACATATATATCCAAGGCTCAAACGAAGAAATCAACCGCTCAAAGTACATTGCTGGTGCAAATTGTTTTAGACGATCTTCACTGAGAGAAATCAAAAGTGAAACCAAAAATGTCATGAGTAGTACCTTAAATGTCCAGTAGGTGGCGGGTAAAAAACACAAAATATATGTAACAGCACACTCCCGGCCTGGTATAATAACTTTTATACCACTATTGAACTTTCTATGACTTTCCAGGCAGGAGAAGTACCACCTCTGAGATGGGCCTCAGATATACCTTTGCAGATCCTTCTTTAATTATCTTTACCTCTACCTTCCTCACTCTATTATTGCTGCTGGGTATGGTTTTCACAATAAGCCCAATAGGCCACTCATTGCGTTTCACATTGGAGTCCTTAAGCAAGACGACATCTCCTTCTTGAAGGTTTCGTTTTTCCTCCGTCCACTTTCTCCGTACTTGCAATGTTGCAAGATAGTCTCTCCTCCATGCCTTCCAGAAAGCATTAGCCAGACATTGAACCTGTCTCCATTCTTTCTTGTAGAGGTCCTTCGTGTCAAAGTCTCCAAGAGGTGCCGGTACAGTACTAGCCTTTTGTGTGAGAAGCATTGAAGGAGACAGAACTTCCAGTGTGTCGGGATCAGAAGAAATAGGAAGTAAAGGTCTAGCATTCATTATTGCCATGACTTCAGACATGAGAGTAGTCAAGACTTCATGGGTAAGACGAGAAAGGCTGTTTTTTAGCAGCAGTGCATCAAGAATGCGTTGTGCAGTGTTGATCATCCTTTCCCAAGCTCCTCCCATATGAGAAGAGTGGGGAGCATTAAATGACCATGTACAACCTTGCTCCTGCAAGTACCCCTTGAGCTCTGGATCATCAGTATTGATGTTCAGTTCTCGACAGGCGCCAATTAAATTTGTTCCTCTGTCGGATCTAAAGTGTTTAACCGGTCCGCGAACTGCCAGGAACCGTCTTAGGGCATTAATGAAGCTGGAAGTTGACATGGACTCGATGACCTCCAGATGGACAGCCCTTGTACTTAAGCAGGAGAAGATGACAACCCATCTTTTGCTGTCAGCACTTCCCCCTCTGGTACGGCGTGACGTTATGCTCCATGGCCCAAACACATCTAGGCCCACGTGAGTGAATGGTGGATCTACTGTCACTCTATCCATGGGTAGGTCTGACATTCTTTGTTCTTCGAGTCTTCCTCTTAACTTCCTGCAAGTAACACACTGATGAATCACACTGTTAATTAGCTTTGTTCCTTTTACAATCCAGAGACCTGCCGAACGAAGTGCTCCAGCGGTCAGATGTCGTCCTTGGTGTGCAACCCGATCATGGTAGTATCTGACCAATAATGTGGCTACATGTTGTCTTGCTGGGATTATTAATGGGTGTTTCTCCTGTTCTGACAGTTCCGCCGACTGTAAGCGACCTCCCACTCGAATCAGTCCTTCTCCATCTACAAAGGGAGCTAGTTTCTTCAGAGAGCTTTGTTGTGAGATTTCTTCTCCCTTACTCAAGCATTTGAGTTCATCTTTATAGTGTTCTTGCTGCACACACCCTATAATAATAGTTTTTGCTTGTGTGAGCTCAGACTGGATACTTTTTTGGCACCAGTGCCAGCCTTTGCAATCCCCTGTATGTCTCTTTCCAGAAAGTGATTTTGCAACATGGACAAGCTTGGCTACACTTCTTACAAGGGATCTCCACTCTGAGAAATGCTCAAACCGGTGTGATCCTAGAGACTGTTCTGTCACATTAGTGACCAATGTTGCCACTTGAGGACGGATCTCCTGGTCCTTCTCTGGCTCTATGAGCTCGAATGATTCATCCTTAGCCGTTTCCCCAAGAAAAGGTTGTTGTAGGAATTCTGGACCAGAGAACCAATTAGTGTGAGGAAGAGTGTTTGCTGGCATGAATCTAGTACCGATATCTGCTGGGTTCAGGCCAGAACCAACATGATACCACTGCTCTGGTTTTGTGGAACTTCTGATTTGTGCCACTCGGTTTGCAACATACACATAGAATCGTCGAGATGTATTCTGGATGTACCCTAACACAATTTTACTGTCAGTATAGAATTTTACTGCAGTCAGTTCCAGATCCAACTCTTTTGTAATCAGTTCTGCTAGCTCAACAGCTAGAACTGCTGCACACAGCTCTAGTCGTGGCACTGTGTGAGCCGGGTATGGTGCCAACTTTGATTTTGCCATGATAAACCCAACATGACACTGACCATCCTTAGTGGCAACTGCTGCTATGGCCACTGTGGAAGCATCAGAAAAAATTATCACCTCATTTTTGGAAGCGTGAGACATAGAGACTGGTACATAGGGTCGGCCAATCTGGACTTCTCTGAGATCGGTTAAAGAATCTGTCCATGCCTTCCATTGGGCCTCTTTATCTGGTGGGAGTGGTGTGTCCCAGTCAAACTGGTCTGAAGACAGTTCTTATACTAAGGCCTTACCCTGCATGGTAACAGGAGCAACAAATCCCAAAGGATCGTAGAGACTGTTAACTGTTGAAAGTATGCCCCGTCGAGTGAATGGTCTAACATTTGAAGATACTTGGAACATGAAACAATCAGTCTCTAAACACCAGCTCACCCCTAAGCTTCGTTGGAGAGGTAGAGGATCGACACTTAAATCCAGATCTTTCAGGTCATTTGCCCTATCAGATGTAGGGAATGCTTCTATGACTTGATGGTTATTTGAAGAAATCTTGTGAAGCTTGATGTTTGATTCAGCCAACAGGTTTTTGGTGTTTTTCAGGAGACTGATGGCTTCGGCTGCGTTGGAAACAGAGATCAGGCCGTCGTCCACGTAAAAATTTCTATGGACAAACTGTTTGGCTTGTCTACCATATTCCTCTTCTCCAAATTCCGCTGCCCATCTTATCCCGAAGATTGCCACAGCTGGAGATGGGTTGTTCCCAAAAACATGTACTGTCATTCTGTACTCTGTGATTTCTTTGGAAAGATCGTTATCTTTGAACCGCAAGAACCTCAGAAAGTTTTGGTGATCTTCTCGGACCTTGAAGCAGTAGAACATTTGTTCTACATCAGCCGTGACTGCAACTTGTTCCTTGCGAAAACGCACCAGGACCCCAATTAGCCTGTTATTTAGATCTGGTCCACAAAGAAGAGTGTCATTCAAAGAGATTCCTTCACACTGAGCACTAGAATCGAAGACGACCCTAATCTTCCCAGGTTTCATAGGGTGGTATACACCAAATATTGGTAAATACCAGCAGTCTTCCTCAGGTTGTAATGGTGGAGCTATCTCTGCATGTTTGTTGATGAACATGTTTTGCATAAACTCCACAAAGTGTTTGGCCATCTCAGGTTTTCTTTGTAAGGTGCATTGCAGAACATTAAGACGCTTCATTGCTTGGTCTCAGTTGTTTGGCAATGGGTTGTGAGGTAAACGGAACGGTAAGGGAGCTACCCAGTGGTTCGACTCATCCATGTACATTTCTCTGTTCATAATATCAAGAAAGATGCCATCTTCAACAGACAGTGAAAGCTTATCATCACTGGGAGTCTTTTGAAACACATTGTCTCCTAGGTGATCTGCACAAAAGCTTGTGACTGGATAGCAAGGTAGAGTGGACTGGCATTGCCAAGTCGGAGTGCTAAACTGTTCTTTGACCTGAATTCCTTTAGAACAGGATGGGAAAAAAGAAGTGCGTCCATTTTGCAGGATGTTTGTCCTGAAAACATTTGCTGTCTCAGACTTGTGTACTCCTCCCATATACACTTCTCCCACGTTGACCCAGCCTAAATCCAGACGCTGAGCAAATGGCATGTTACCTGGTCCATTATATTGTTCTCGAACCTTATGGACACTTAGAATGTCCCTCCCTAAAAGGAGAAGAATGGGAGCACTTGTGTCAAAGGGTGGCAGCTTATCAGCAACTGGCTTGAGATGAGAAAAATACTTTCCTATTTCAGGTGTTGGAATTTCGTCTCGATCTTCAGGCAACATATTGCATTCTAAGAGTGTTGGAAGTGACACCTGGGTTTCCCCATCTAGTGACCTAACAATGAAATTGTCTGCTCTTCTTCCCATTGCCTTTGCTGTTCCCGCACATGTGTGTAAAGTATAGGGATACGAATCTCCATTGATACCAAACAGCTTAAAAAAAGCAGATTTTGCTAAGGACCGGTTACTTTGGTCATCCAGAACTACATATATTCTCTCAGCTTGTTCAGGACAATCAGATGGATAAACATCAACCAAACAGATTTTCGAGCATGATTTAGGTCTTGGAGCTTTACCACAAATTTCTGTGCACTTGGAGGTAACTTCGGATGATACGTCTCCTTCGGACTCCCCGCCTTGCTCTTGCTCTGTTACTGGAGCTCCCTCTGCCCATGGAGCAGGCCCTGGGTGCATTGCAGACACATGACGATCACTGTTACACTCTCGACATTTAACAGCTGCCTCACACTCTCTAGCCATGTGTTTATTAGACCCGCAACACCTGAAGCAGATAGACAGATCTTTGAGGTATGTTTTTCTTTCATCTAGGGGCTTTACTCTAAATCCACGGCATTTCAACAATGGATGTGGCTTGTTGTGAATTGGACATTGCTTACTAGGATCCAGAATCTTCTGTTCAGGGAGTTGCTTGGCTTTGAAATATGAAACAGTGGCTAGCACCTCAGTTTTCCTCACTGACACAGGTATTTTGTTACTGAGCCGTGAAAATTTATCCTGTTTAAGATGACTCTGTGTAGACAAAGAAAAACTGGGATAATTTCTAATTCTTGCTTGGTCACAAACAAATTTCACTAAGAAACCAAAGGGTGGGAAAGAGACACGATGATCCTCTTTATACTTGGCTCCATGAGTGATCCATCTTTCTTGCAGGTTAAAGGGAAGTTTTTCAATGATTGGATTGACTCCCCTCGCTGTGTCAAGAATTGCCAACCCAGGTAAATATCCACCTGTCTTTGCCGATTCCAATTCCAAAAGCATGTCTCCTAGCTCCCTGAGTCTCTGTCCATCTCTGCTAGAAATCCTGTGAAACTCTTCCAGTTTCCTCAACAGTGCATTCTCAATTACTTCTGGGCTTCCGTAACACTCTTCCAAACGCTGCCAAAGCATTTGCACACCTGCTATTGGATAGTGCACATGAACAGATCTAATGCGTTTGGCTTGCATGGATGACTCTGGGCCAAGCCATTTTGTGAGAAGATCAATCTCTTCTCTGGCTGTTAAACCAAGGTCCTTTGTCACATCTTGAAAAGAGGATTTCCAGGCCCAGTAGTTCTCAGGACAATCATCAAACTTCATGAGACAGAACTTACCATCTCTTTTCTCACCATGTAGTTAGCTAAATCAGACGTGTATGGCAAACTAACCATGGGCTCTCTAATGCTGGGATTAGGAGATGCTTGGAAAGCAGAGCGACATCCATGAACTTCCTTTTTCTGGTTATACATTGTCTCCTGTTTAATTTTTAACTCCTCCATCCCATATGATGGATATTCACGACGACAAGATCCTGTAGCCTCATGCTGAAGAGGTTCAGCACTTCTAAAGGATGACTGTTGAATCGCAATATCAACAAACTGCTGTTGATGTTATTCAATTGCATGCTTCTGAACATACTCCTTGGTACGCTGGGTTCGAACTGAGTGTGTCTCACTAACCAATTCGTCTATATTTCCCTCCTCAATGTCGGCTGCTGCCTCATAAATCGCTGCTTCGGCAGATGCTGCAGTTGCTTCCTTTTGAGATTGTAGCACAAATAGATCTGCTTCCACCTCTGCTTTCTTTCTCATCATAGCTGCCTCCTTTTCCACATAATATGCTTTAGCTCTCGCTGCTTCTGCTTTAGCTCTCGCCCGAGTCGCTGCCACACTGGCCGATGACCTACTTGATCTTCGAGATGACTTTGAGCTAGAAGCTTGTGATCTCATTTCAAAGGCTTGGGATGCATCTTTTTCTTCACTGTGTGACTCCATACTTCACTAGCTTCTGATGAGCTGTATGATACAATGTAACAATGGCAGTGTGATTCTGTTGTCTTCACCCGCTGTGTCAATGTCTTTTTACTATTCTGTTCTCACCAATGCGTTACTTAAGCAAAGGGTTAACAGATAGCGAACAAAGAAAACTCCAGAAAGCAGTCTTGTGACCTTGGAGACTTTACTGGTTATTTCTAACTGTAAAACTACAAACAAAGAAGAAAAGTATGAGTAAGCATTATATTTATATCTATGACATATACAGTTTCTTCACAACATTATTTTAGCTTTGAGTATACTATAAATATATAAATTTTGTGTTAAACAAAGAGAAGCCTAACATTCCCTTAAACTGTTAGCATGTAGCTTAATTATTAAAGCAATTTGTTCTCCCACAATAAATGCAGTATCAATCAATTATTTCGACAATAAACCAACTCCTTATGGACATCAGTATGTTTTAACACAAATATGGTGTAGGGCAATAGCACATACAGCTTGTACAGTATAAAAACCATTACGCCTATGGAAAGTCCCCGTAAACCATAAAAACCAACATGTGTGTGTGTGTGTTCTGCAGTGCAAAGATGCCTCGCAAAGAGAGAAGAATAAAACAAAAAAGGAGCTGCTTCAGGCAGCAAAAGGTAGTGGATCCCTATCCAGCTGGTTTATGAAGAGCTCAACAGGTAAGAACACCACATGTAGCCTACCATTTTTTTTTACATTGCCAATGCATTCAATGTTAGACTACAACAATAACTATGATAGTGATGAGGATAATAATAATAGTTACTTTATGCAATGTATCAGTTCTTTGATGTTTTCTGACCATAATTAATGTGAATTTATTATTGATTTAAGTGCAAGAGTATTTTTGATGGTTAAAATAATAGATTAATGCTGAAATAGTAAATTGTGCCTTGTTCCTAGATGGACAGAGAGTGAAAAGTAATAGATCAGATGATGAGATGGAGACAGAGGATATAGAGAAAGAGGGAAATGTTGAGGCACACGCGACAGAAACAGTGCAGAGAACAGCAAGCCAGGAGACAGAGACCGAAGCCAGAGAGAGGCTATTCTCAAACCTTACTTGAACTACAACACCCGACTGACCCTGGCCATGTCCTAGAATTCAACATAAAGTACGACGAGGCCTTTATCCGAATGTGTGATAATATTGGACCCTGCCAACCAGTACTGTCATTTCCAAAAAATTTAGAGGGACGGTCATTTCAGAAGAAGTGGTATGAGAATAACCCATGGCTAGAATATTCTCCTAGCACTGATGCCATGTTTAGTTTTAGCTGCCGTCTTTTTTTAAATAATGAAAAATACAAGAGTCACACAAACTGGAAAACTGGAGGGTTAAATCGCTGGAGGAAGACTTTAGAAACAATTAAAGAGCACAGTGCCTCAGAGGCTCACATGTGTGGTATGGTGAGGTGGAACTCATTCAAGAAAAATTACTGGAGGCAGCTTTTGAAGTGGGTGAACTTGAGTCGCAAGCTGCAAAAGACAAAGAGAGGGAGAGGAACAGAGAAGTGTTGTCTCGTTTGATTGCCATTACTCTTTTCCTGGCAAGACAAGGCATGTCTTTCAGGGGAGATGATGAGACTTCATCAAGCCAAAATCAAGGGAATTTCTTAGAGTTAGTGGAGTTGTTCAGCAAGTATGACAGCGTAATTAAATTACACCTTGATGCCGTAAAAGAAAGGCAGGGAACCCAAAAAAGACCTCTTGTCTCGCCCCTCTCGAACAGAACCCAGAATGACTTAATCAAAGCTTTGGCCATATCATATGCCCCTTTTATATTTTGAGCACCTGCTCCTCCAAAGGTCTCTGCACGGCCCTGCACAAGAGAGTCATTTTAAAACATCAGGACAAATAACATTATGACTTGAAACACAATAATTTCTATACTGGGGTGAATATAACTGTTCTGAGACTGTCAAAACAGAACAATGTGCACAAAGAGCGCTCCGTCTTTAATCACTAAAAGCTGTCACTCACTTGAGTTCATCGCGATCTCACGACGTTCCATTATACTGCACAATGAATCTCTTATTTACATCATCTACACATTGTTATAATGAGAGGATTCACCAGCTCGCAGAGCTCCGCACCTGACAAAAGCTATCTGTTTTGATTGGTGAGTGAACATTTGACGCTCTCCATAACACAAATACAAACTGGGCCATTTGCTAAGTATGTTTCGTGAATATCAGATGGGTCCCCCTGATTCCCCGCCCAGGGCCCTAAGCAGCCACTTACCTCGCCTATTGGTTAAGTCCACCCCTGTGCAGCGCTGTATTGTATATTGACACGGCGGGTGGCGCCAGAACTGCAGCTGATAGAACGTGCGCTGTTTTACGATACAACGATATTTTTTTCAAAAGCAGATCGTGGAGACATTTTATCGCCCGTGATCAAAAGTCTTCATATCGCACACCCCTACCCTCGGCAGAAATCACAGACCACAAGGGCACTTTAGCGGCGGACCTCAAGGGGCCAAATTTACTTTCTGCATTGTTCTCTCAGGATATCCTCCCTTCTGCGAGGATCCCTGTTCATTTTCTCTATATATTTCCATGTCCTCTCTCTTCCACCAAATGTCTCTTTTTGTCTCAAAAACAAAGTATCACATTGTATGCTTATTTTCATGACACTTTAACGGTAAATGTTTTCTGCAAAAACATCAGAAAATAGTTTAATTAATGTAATCATTGCATTTAAGAACACTGAAAACTATCAAAAGAGAATACAAAGGAGTTATAGGCCTATATCTTATTTAATTATTTAAAATGCTTTTTTAAAGAGACCTTGTCCTCTGGTGTGACATCTTTGTCCTGTGGTGTGACAGTACAGGCATCACACCGGAGGACATTTCTGTCACACCAGAGGATGTTTCAGCCTTTTTTTTCAATTAATGATTATCATTGTCATCATCCACCAGTTCAGTTCTCATCCAATAGCCTTATTTGCATATTAGTCTTAAACACAAGAGAGGATCAAGATGGACTCATGGTATTGGAGGGCCCGGGTGAAGGCTGGAAGTCCTGGGTTTGGGCATCGACTTGAAAGACGACGGCGGATCCAGAAGACCGACGAACCACAGCGGAGGAATCAGGATCTAAAAACTGACCGGTGTGGGCTTCCAAGGTATCAATCACACTGGGTGAGGTGGAGACCCTTGGCCCTTGAAATCGTCCTAACACCATGAGTCAAGGATCTATTTGCAGCTTTTAATTAATATGAAGATAACTTAGAAAAAAGGCCAAATCAGCCCACAACGACTAACAAACTCCTGTTTGGAGAAATTATGTTATTTTTTGGCCATATAAATATCAGCAACAAGATTAAATTGAGCAATCCGTCCTTAGTTTGGCAATCTGAATGAAACGGAGTTTTTTACTTATTGAATGTGAGCTCCTATATTCAATGCAAGTTTATTTGTATAGCGCTTACCACGAAAAAAAAAGGAAATTAAGTTTCTACAATAGATTTATATATTGCAGAAACTTAATATATTTAACATGACAAAATTTTGTTAATTCTGTATGTTGTCTGAGGGTTGGCATCATCTCTTCTCAGGTGTTTGGTCATATCGGATCATTTAAGGGTTGGATCCAGACTGAAGCTTGTGAAATTCCTAGTTACCACGGTATGTTAATCAAATAAAGACTTAATTAGCGTAGCTGTTGTTCCATCCAAGCAAAAATTATTTGTTCAACTCAAGCTAAAGCACAATAATGTGCATTTGATCATATATAACAGAAGTGCAAGATTATGAGATGCATTATATAAATGTTTGGGTAAAGAGATGTCTTTAATCGAGATTTAAATAGAGAGAGTATGTCTGAACCCCGAACGTTATCAGGAAGGCTATTCCACACACACACACACACACACATTTCACAAATTTTTCTGAAGTCTATAAGGGCCATATCTTCTTCACTCTGCACTGTGATGTCAGGTCAGGTATATTATTCGTTTTATACTGACATTTTTTAAATTTATTTCCAGAGAGATGTTATTGACTTTACAGGCTAAGGTGTTTTTGCTATTGTAAACACTACTGTTGCTTTTGTAGAAAAAAAGTCATATTTAAAATATAATTGTATTCTAATCCTGTTCTGAATTTATTCATTTTTGAATGATAATGATAATTAAAAACAGGATTGATAAGTACAATTCGGAGAATGAGAAAATCAGTATAGCCTTGTTTTACCAGTGTTGGGGTAATTACTTTAAGGCACTCTACATTTTTAAATAAATACTGTAACAATAAATGTAAAAGTATGAATAGATTTTAGTCAAATGACATTAAAAAGACCAGACCCTTCCACCCCCATGAAACTTTTCTCCCTCAAATAGCACGAATGAAGTGAACACATGCACCTTTGTTTATGGTGCTGCTGCTGTGTATAATGTTAGAAGTGGCGTTTGCTGCAGGCTAAACACAGCAATTTAAACAAAAGCTGTGCAATGCATGTTCTCTTCACGTTGTTCTTGTAAAATAATAATAATGATAAGTAAACAAGCATACCACTCCGCTGAGAACCTTACTTAAGCTGCAACCGTGGCGCGGACGATATTGAAGTGGTGCCTGAGCGTGAGGGATCGTTCAGGTCGTCAGGTGAAAGGTTATCATGTGGATGATTTTATTTACGGCTAAATTATTAATCATTAATTTTACTAATAGTTAGATTGGGCAGGCCTTCACAGAAGGGTGTTAAAAAAAAAAAGAAATTGCCTTGACAAAAGGGCACTTTGGGCATCATGGGGTGCCTGGGCAGTACCTTTTCAGAAGGTACACTTTTGTACCTATTGGGCTAAAATATTTACACTTTAAGCACTAATGTGTACCTTTTGAAAAGGTACCGCCCCAATGACAGCTTTTGTACCTTTATTTCTGAGAGTGTATAGTTATAATGAGAGCTAGCGAGCAAAATAATGGTTAGGCGTAAAAGAGCATATAGTGTTGGGGCCCCGTACCTGAAGTTTGCTTAGGGCCCCCAAATGCCCAAGTCCGCCCCTGGCGCTAAATACATTAACATTAGTGTTAACTCAGCAGTAGAGTTAACTTACTCTCACTGTCACAGTGTCTAGTTGGTGTGCCTATGTATAGCCACCAGAGGGCATGCTACTCAGTTTTGTTTGTTTCAGTGGTTTCAGCTGTCTTGTTAGTTTGATCATCCTGTTGGGGTGTACAGGTGCTGGTCATATAATTAGAATATCATCAAAAAGTTGATTTATTACACTAATTCCATTCAAAAAGTGAAACTTGTATAATGTATACATTCATTCCACACAGACTGATATATTTCAAGTGTTTATTTCTTTTAATTTTGATGATTATAACTGACAACTAATGAAAACCCCAAATTCAGTATCTCAGAAAATTAGAATATTGTGAAAAGGTTCAATATTGAAAACACCTGGTGCCACACTCTAATCAACTAATTAACTCAAAACACCTGCTAAGGCCTTTAAATGGTCTCTCAGTCTAGTTCTGTAGGCTACACAATCATGGGGAAGACTGCTGACTTGACAGTTGTCCAAAAGACGACCATTGACACCTTGCACAAGGAGGGCAAGACACAAAAGGTCATTGCAAAAGAGGCTGGCTGTTCACAGAGCTCTGTGTCCAAGCACATTAATAGAGAGGCGAAGGGAAGGAAAAGATGTGGTAGAAAAAAAGTGTACAAGCAATAGGGATAACCGCACCCTGGAGAGGATTGTGAAACAAAACCCATTCAAAAATGTGGGGGAGATTCACAAAGAGTGGACTGCAGCTGGAGTCAGTGCTTCAAGAACCACTACGCACAGACGTATGAAAGATATGGGTTTCAGCTGTCGCATTCCTTGTGTCAAGCCACTCTTGAACAACAGACAGCGTCAGAAGCATCTCGCCTGGGCTAAAAACAAAAAGGACTGGACTGCTGCTGAGTGGTCCAAAGTTATGTTCTCTGATGAAAGTAAATTTTGCATTTCCTTTGGAAATCAGGGTCCCAGAGTCTGGAGGAAGAGAGGAGAGGCACAGAATCCATGTTGCTTGAGATCCAGTGTAAAGTTTCCACAGTCAGTGATGGTTTGGGGTGCCATGTCATCTGCTGGTGTTGGTCCACTGTGTTTTCTGAGGTCCAAGGTCAACACAGCCGTATACCAGGAAGTTTTAGAGCACTTCATGCTTCCTGCTGCTGACCAACTTTATGGAGATGCAGATTTCATTTTCCAACAGGACTTGGCACCTGCACACAGTGCCAAAGCTACCAGTACCTGGTTTAAGGACTATGGTATCCCTGTTCTTAATTGGCCAGCAAACTCGTCTGACCTTAACCCCATAGAAAATATATGGGGTATTGTGAAAAGGAAGATGCGATATGCCAGACCCAACAATGCAGAAGAGCTGAAGGCCACTATCAGAGCAACCTGGGCTCTCATAACACCTGAGCAGTGCCACAGACTGATCGACTCCATTCCACGCCGCATTGCTGCAGTAATTCAGGCAAAAGGACCCCCAACTAAGTATTGAGTGCTGTACATGCTCATACTTTTCATGTTCATACTTTTCAGTTGGCCAAGATTTCTAAAAATCCGTTCTTTGTATTGGTCTTAAGTAATATTCAAATTTTCTGAGATACTGAATTTGGGGTTTTCATTAGTTGTCAGTTATAATCATCAAAATTAAGAAATAAACAATTGAAATATATCAGTCTGTGTGGAATGAATGTATACATTATACAAGTTTCACTTTTTGAATGGAATTAGTGAAATAAATCAACTTTTTGATGATATTCTAATTATATGACCAGCACCTGTATATATGTTGGTGGTTTTGTGTCATTCGGGACTTACTTTTGCCTCTGATTATCTTGTGTTTTTGTCTTGTATTTTCCTGTTTGAATTATTGTTTGGATCATAAAAAGCTGCACTTGGATCATTTTGTTGTTTTCCTGGAGTCATTCCTTGACAGAAGACTGAGGCCATTACTTGATCCAGCAGTATGAGGGACAAACCCATATTCCCTGAAGGGCAAGGTGGGCTTCAAGGGCTGAAGAAACTTCGCCAAAAGCGAATGGAGGCACGGGCCATTGCCCAGATATTCTGGACTAGGGCAGAGAGGATGGGCACACAAAGTATGGACCTTAAGGACATTTTTAATCTCTGTCTGAACCACTACTGCAGTGGGAAATGGAACGGGTGAAGTTTTTGGATTTCTCCGGAAATCCAGCTCCGGAAGAAGGGTAAAGTAAATCTCCCACACCTGAGTCCATCTGCAGGGACTGTCCCACCCATACCTCACTCTTCTAATCAAGCCCCAGACCAGTCATAATTTCCCAGGCTCCTTGACTTGCCAGCTCCAACCAAGCTCCTTGCCCTGCCGGCCCAGGAGCCTGCTTCAGAACCCGCTCCAGTCCAGGAGTCTTCACCACTCCAAGAGCCCTCAGAGTCCACTCCAGATCTTGCTCCAGTCCGGGAGTCCTCAGAGTCAACTCCAGAGCTTGCTCCAGTCCGGGAGTCCTCAGAGTCAACTCCAGAGCTTGCTTCAGTCCGGAAGTCCTCAGAGTCAACTCCAGAGTCAACTCCGGAGTCAACTCCGGAGTCAACTCCGGAGTCAACTCCGGAGTCAACTCCGGAGTCAACTCCGGAGTCAACTCCGGAGTCAACTCCGGAGTCAACTCCAGAGTCAGGGAGCCCACAGAGTCTGCTCCAGAGTCCGGGAGCCCACAGAGTCTGCTCCAGAGTCCGGGAGCCCACAGAGTCTGCTCCAGTCCGGGAGCCCACAGAGTCCGCTCCAGTCCGGGAGCCCACAGAGTCCGCTCCAGTCCGGGAGCCCACAGAGTCCGCTCCAGTCCGGGAGCCCACAGAGTCCGCTCCAGTCCGGGAGCCCACAGAGTCCGCTCCAGTCCGGGAGCTCAGAGAGTCCTCTCCAGAGTCTGCTCCAGTCCTGGAGCTCACAGAGTCCACTCAAGAGCCCGCTTCAATCCGAGAGCCCTCAGAGTCCACTTTAGAGCCTGCTGTTGTTCGATCTGTATGATAACAAACTGTTTATTTAATTAGAGAATAGTCTATCTTAACCCAAGAAAATTAATGGTTGTAAAGTATGAGTGCTGAAACATATTAATATAACATAACCGAAGGACGGCATTTATTAACAGAACAGTCCGTCGATTATCAACTGCTCATAAGGCTAGGACATTTCTATTTTAAAAATGAGCATGAACATTCATTTTATTAAAAAGAAAATCTTAAATCTGATTAATGCATCAATGAATATTAGGCGTAAAACATATTGCGCACTAAACAGAATATCATTCTTAAAAACATATTGCGCGCTAAAACATATTGTGAACCGCCTGAATGACGGCACTTATTATGTGAACATTAATTTTAACGCCTGTCTTCATAACAATAACCTATTTCATTTATATAAATATATTAAATTAACATGTTGACATGCTCGGGAAGAAGACGGGAGTGTTGTTCACAATTAGTTCGGTGAACTTTGAATTTAAACAAGGGAAGGAATATAGAGCCCTGCAGCTTCTCAAAATTCTCCGCCTGAGTCTGAGCCCGTGTCTCTCTCTCTCTAGCTGAGCCATTTAAATAGTTCAGTTTTGGTTTTTAATAGCAAATTGGTCATTATTTTGTTTCCTTTCTTTATTAATTTAATTTAGAAATATGATTGGAACATCTTATTTTTGTTACATTCAAGTTTTAGTTTTTTTTTTTTAAATACCAAGCGGCCAGCGCAAAGTTTGATCAGTTTATCCTTCTCAAATAAATAACTAAATAATTAACGTCATAATATTTTAAGAATAAAGTCAAAATTACGATCATAAAATCATGTTAAATTGCCTGAAGTTAAAGTTAAAATTACACCTGTATACTCTGCCAAAAAAATAATAATAATAAGTGTGGCATCCAACCTGTCATTCTTCACATTTAACACAAACAACACAAATATTTTGCAAATAAATAAAATATATCAACCAGTGGAATATTACGTTATTATTTCAGCAAAAAACTAATAATTTGAATGCAGGGAGCTCGTCACGGCTTCATTAATGGAAACAGGGCGTGAAGGCGGCAGAGAAGCACTCTGTGGAGTGCATCGTTTTGTTAACTTTGGTTTATTATTTTGAGTTGTTTGGGATGCTGTAGCAAACGGCCCTCTCACAATATATTGCTTAACTGGTCTATTGTTCACGCAATCAGCCTGCACGTATCAGAAGATGCTCTAAAATAAAACAAACAAATATCCTGTTGATCGGTGCATCGGCACTCCAGTATATAAATTCAATATAGATTAATTATTGCTAAAGTTACTTGCCAAGAGGGGTAGTTTAACATACTTCATGTATTTGCCCGTTCAGGCGGCTAGCACGTGTCAGAGACGCAGCTGTCTGTGCTCGCGCTGTTCACACAGAACAGAACACAATGGGCATGTACTGAAAGAAGTTGTCTTTCGCGCCAAAATGCTTTTTAATCTTTTACATTTTTAAACAAACAAGGCTTAAAAACGCATGCAAATGATACAATTAATGGCGCTTTTCCACTGCATGGTACGGTACGGTTCGGCACGGCTTGGTACGGTACGGCTCAGTTCGGGTCAGTTTGCATTTCCACCGCAGTTTAGTACCGCTATAGAGTGGGCGGGATTATTCACGCGTTGTTATAGTTGCGCCGCCTCTACTACGGTGACGTCATCATAAACGCGCCACAAACAAACTCACAACAAAGAAAGGAGACGGAATAGTGTTCTTCACTCTCGGCATGTGGATGTTTTTAACAGCAATGGAGAGGTCTATGAGAATGCTTGGGATGTACCCCCAGCAGCAGAGACTGTGGTGAAGTGACACGGGCTGTAGATTCGGAGAGCCGGGATGTTCGTGCAGGTGTGCTGCGTTACTTGATTAAGTTAGTTAACTACTCGTGTAGCGTGTTCTTTAAAGTGAATTATCAATAAACTTTTGAATATTTCAAAATATACAATGTTTCCCTTGTTTTTTTTATTTATGTGATGGTTTTTATAATCGTGGCATTAATCATTTGTCTTTTTCAAGAGGTTCATTACGTGCTCATACAATAATACATATTTAATATAGTATGGAGGTACACTTATTCGATCAGATTGTTTTTAATTGAAGCAAAACACAGATACAAAGGTAAAAATATAAACAGAAAACATACTCTGAAAATATAGCAAGTTCAAAAGTAACGTTATATAGGCTACATAAGGCTTTTTCCTTCGGCGTCGCACCATCAAGCTCTCACTGGATCCGCGCCTCGGCTATCAAGAGAGCTATCTGTACTTCCTCAACAGACAACGACACTGCTATTTTGTGAACGTACCGTGCCGTACCATGCAGTGGAAAAGCGCCATTAGAAGTATAGTTTATATTTTGAAGGCAATTTTTTATTGTCAAGCCCTGGTACACCTTTAGAAAATAATCGCACAACCTAATCGATATTCTATAATTAAACCGAGTATTCGAATATTCGAAAATCGTGACCCATCCCTACTTTCCACCTCCCTCCGGAACTTTTGTGTTTTCTGGTGGAGCGTCTGGTATCTGCTCCTTATGGCGCTTTTCCACTGCATGGTACGGCACGGTATGGTTCGGTACGGTTCACTTTTGGGGGGTTTTCCACTGGGTACTGTACCTGGTACCTGCTACTTTTTTAGTACCACCTCAGCCGAGGTTCAAAGCGATCTGTACCGTTACCAAAACGTGACGTGTAAACTCTGCTGATCACTGATTGGCCGGAGAGAATGGTCATTACTGCGTCACTGAACTTGCGACATGAGACCCTCCTCTTAGAGGTCTGCTACCCGACCCGAACCCGCGGGTCCCAAAATACTTTCGGGTTTCGGGTCGGGTTTCGGGTTAAAGTTTAATGGATAGCTTCGGGTTCGGGTTTGTAGCTAAACCAAAACTATATGCAGAGGCTTCGTTGCTTTCATAGACGCACGCACACACATATCAGAGATCGCGCACAAACAGCACGGAAACTTTTATTAGTAAAATAGCTTCGACAGGCTACTGACTCGCAAGTCACAACATTATATTTATCTGCAATGAGGCGGCAAAATCGCTGTTTTTGAAGTAACTAAGCCTCATTGCTTATAGAGAGACATGCGCAGAAGCAGGTTCACATGCACGCGCAACTTTCCTCGGTCTCGCGCTTGCTCGGTCTCGGTCTCTCTCTCTCTCTCTCTCTCTCTCTCTCTCTCTCAAATAAATGATTTCGGGTCGGGTTTGGGCTCTAAATTTAACTGTGCTGCTCGGGTCGGGTCAGACGATCTCGGGTAGGCTACGGGCCGGGTTCGGGCTTCAGTTTTGAGCCCGTGCAGACCTCTACCTCCTCTACAGCCCGACCCGCTAGATTTAAATCAGCACAGCCAGCGACGGATCGGACGCAGCTTTTGTTTCAACAAACGCACCTTTTTGTATCAACCGAAAAATATCTGTTTCGTTGTCTGTTGAGAAAGAACAGACGTTCCTCTCATTGATAGCCAAAGAGCGGATCCAGCGAGAGCTTTATGGCGTGATGCCGAAGGAAAAAGCCTTGTGTATATACTTTTGAACTTGCTATATTTTTAGAGTATGTCTTCTGTTTATATTTTTACCTTTGTATCTGTGTTTTGCTTCAATTAAAAACAATCTGATCGAATAAGTGTACCTCCAGACTATATGAAATATGTATTATTGTATGAGCATGTAATGAACCTCTTGAAAAAGACAAATGCCACGATTATAAAATAATCGTGGCATTTAAGCTCTGGATTATTAAATAATAAGCACTGGAAGCAGGTAATGGACAGCATACAACCTCGAGACCAGCCGACGAGGGAATGAGGTGAGTAGGCTTATATGAGGACTGGGAAGTGGATACAGGTGGTGGTAATTAGTAATCTGGTGATTGTGATCTGGTGTATGTGGTTAGTGTGGTCGGTGAGTCAGTGACATCAGGAATGTCCTGATTCATTCAAAGAATTTGAGGGCTACTGCAACAGAGGAGTTGGGGATGTCGAGGACCAGTGACAGCACCCAGTATGATGCTGCTGAGTGTGCACATGGGCGTAAATTTCATTTAACAGTAGGGGGGGGGACAATAAATATAAAATTTCTCATGACCAATTTTTGAAGGGGACACAAATAATACAGTCAAATTGTACTTATAAAGATATGTCCCCACAGTGAAAAAATGTGCTTCTATCATTATTATTGTAGCACGGAGACTGCGTCATTATGGTAATTTTCAAAGTTTTTCTCAGGTTCAATGACAAAGCAGATCAGCACATTTCAAACAGCCACAAACCAAGGATAAGAAATAAAATCCCTTTTATTTCATCCATGCTGACGATTGTAATGATGCCAGGTTGTTTACCTCAGCTTAGAGCGCTCTGCTCGTGCTGCTTCTCAGAATGTTTGGTCGCTATAGCAATCAGTTGTAACGTTAGTGGAAAACTGTAGGTCCGAAACAGAGCAGAACCGAACCGAACCGAGCTGGTACCAGTCAGTGGAAAACCCCCATAAGTTACAGTGCACTATGCAACAAGCTATTGTAAACAAGCTAACGTTAACTAGATAAGTAATATTTTAATCGCTAATATAGCAGATTCTTGGAAAATTACATCGATAATGTTAATCAGCATTTTTGCCGTAACTAATTTATGAATGAGTCTGCTGCATCAACTATATTAAAGAGAATCACTTTATTTAAAGTGAATAAAGTACCCTACTTACTGGAGTTCAACATTAACTGAGCGGCAGCCACACACCTGACTCCTGTGTGGAGTAGGTGAGTTGAACTGGGAAAGCAGGCAGTGGGCCAAACCACTGTGAGGAAGGGGAGGGGGAACTCAACTGTTTCTAAAAGCATTTTTAGCGTTTTTTTGTTTTTTTTCTACTTACACAATTATTTTAGGTATACATACATATATTTTTCACAATAGAGAGTGCGATTTAAAAAAAATATTTTTTGGGGGGGGGGGGGACAACCCTCGGATGGGGGGGGGGACATGTCCCCTCCGTCCCCCCCGGGATTTACGCCCATGAGTGTGCATATATTGTCTATAATGCATTACGTATATTTTTATGTATGTACAGTGTTGTGGAGATACATGTAACTAAATTACGTAATTTAATCACAAAAAAAATGTAATTGTAATCAGTTACTGATAAAAAAATGTGTAAATAAATTAGTTACTTATGTTTTTATAATTACAAAGGGGGGTTACATCTGATTTTTTTTTTCATACACCCCTATGGGCAAATTTAACTGATTCTTTTCATAAATTGCAGCAACGTCTGTAAAATATGAAACACTAATATTTCAGGGGTTTAGGACACATGCTTAGTCTATAACTTTTATTTACTATTTTGATTTATGCAAATGCTTTTTTTAAGATTATCTGTTTTTTCCAAGGCATTGTTACATGCCAGTGTTTGCTGTTATAACTATGCAGATATTTGTTTTCAAAAACAGTATAATAGTTACTAAACTGTTTCTTGTTATGGTTTAAAATCTGTATTTAACCTCAGAATGATCTCAAAGTAAGTCTTATTTTCGTGGTAGCTCTGCTTTTACATCAAATTACTATAATCTTAAATCAAGTCATGGACTAATCAGTGTTGAGTAGCAAATGTGAACCCTGTCTGGTTCACATGATTCAAAATTATTTATAGTTGAAAACTTAGAGAAGTAATCAAATGTAATCAGTTACATTAATTTAGTAAATTAACTGAAACAGTTACACTGCTTATTACAGTTGGCTGTTTTTATTCTGAGGTAAAATTTACGAGATACATAGGGGATGATACTATTGTGTTTTGTATTATGTATTGTTTACAGTGTTGGGGGTAATGCATTACAAGTAATGCGAGTTACGTAATTATATTACTTTTTTCAAGTAACTAGTAAAGTAACGCATTACTTTTTAATTTACAAGAAAATATCTGAGTTACTTTTTAAAAAAGTAACGCCAGTTACTTTTTTCACATTTATTGACCGACAGTGCGCTGTGTGAACATGATCTTACTGTATTTCTAATCTAGACTAAATGTGAATGTGCATTAATTCATCCCACTCGCAAAAAAACTGATTCAGTATTCATCAAAATGAATTAAAACAGTGAAATGCAAACTCAGAATATGACGCAAACCTGCAATAATTAAATATGTTAAACAACACAAATATATCTAATCTCATTTTTTTAACCAATGTGTTTGCTGCTGACCTTTGAGTTCAACATGAGCAAAAATGACTTTACATTAACAATTGTGCTTGAATGCTTTTTAATTGCTGAAGAGTGAATCTTCTTCTCCTGTGTTTTACTGTACAGACGTGATTTACTCTTCCTTCAGCCTGAGGTTTATTCATTACACATTTGCTATAAATAGAACTTCTTATATTAAAAACAAACAATCAAGCCCTTCTCATATTTAAAAAGTAGCGTGAAAGTAAAGCAAAAGTAACGTAATGCATTACTTTTCATAAAAAGTAACTAAGTAACGTAATTAGTTACTTTTTTAGAGAGTAACGCAATATTGTAATGCATTACTTTTAAAAGTAACTTTCCCCAACACTGATTGTTTATATACACATATATATATATATATATATATATATATATATATAAAAAATTCATTGGTGTGTGTGTATATATTTATCGTCGTTTATTTTTATTTGCATTCATTAATTACAATAAAATACTCGACATCAGCAGGATCACAGCTGGGGCTGCTTTTATTCTGAGGTAAATTTTACTTGCTTTATATTTGGTAAATGGTTTACAAGCTGTCGATGAAGGGGTAATATGTGAGCAGCTGGCCGACGAAAGCGGTAAGAATAATAAAAAAAATCGCTGATGTTTGTTCAGTAGAGTGGGCTCTTTAAATTTTCGACGACGCATGACACGTGACAACATCAACATGACGGATGTAGTAAGTCCGAATTTCATTCATACTACCCTCATATAGAACATACTTTTTTTAACGATCGAGCAGTACGTTTGAATTAAAATGCAGTACCTACACAAGTAGTATGCGATTTCGGACTCAGTTAAGTCTGTTCGATTTACGAAATGCGCGTCGCGTGCCCTCCGGCTCGCCGTAATATGTGTTCCGCTACCAGTGTTGCCAAGTGCGCTGTTTTACCGCGGAAACTTGGGCTACTTTCACAATCTTGCCGCGGATTGTTTTTCATGTCCGTGGGTTAAAGCGACCCCAATAACAGTGATATTTAGCCTCTGGAATGCGAGTTGTACCAGGGGAAACCGACAAACACACAATATCTACCTCGAAACGCGATCGGGCTTGTTTTGAGTAGAAATTGCGCGGGCTTTATTGTGAAACCTGGCAACCCTGTCCGCTACTCTGAGGTCGAGCAGCACGTGTAGATGAGCGCGAGCCTCAGTGTGATGTGAACGCGTTTATTATCGCTTTAACAACGGGTTTTGTGCTGTAGAGATCGTTGTAGAAGTGTCGCATCAGGACGGTCAAGCATTTCACGTGTAGTATCTAAAAATCTCGTCTTCAAATCACCCGGTAAGTTGAGCTTTGTTGCGGAGAGCGTGTTTGTGAAGTATGCGTACTAGAGACAACATATAAGTTACATCGAGTTACTGTAACGTTATAGAAAACAAAGCGAACTTTATTCATCGATAATCTTTGGCTTTTAGCCGTTATAGACGTGTAACACTTAACCTCATGTTCCTATTGTTAGCACATGGTAACGTTACATATCGCAAGCGGGAATATAACGATAACCAAATCTGAACTCCTGCCGATCAGTTATACATCTTTTACCATGGTATTCAATGTTACTATATTGATACATATTTATACATATTTTACCATGGTATTCAAAGTTACTACATTTATACATATTTTACCATGGTGTTCAAAGTTACATTTATACATATATTTTACCGTGGTATTCAGAGTTACTACATTTATACATATTTTACCATGGTATTCAGAGTTACTACATTTATACATATTTTACCATGGTATTCAGACTTACTACATTTATACATATTTTACCATGGTATTCAGAGTTACTACATTTATACATATTTTACCATGGTATTCAGACTTACTACATTTATACATATTTTACCATGGTATTCAAAGTTGTTACATCTGTACATATTTTACCATGGTATTCAAAGTTACTACATTTGTACATATTTTACCATGGCATTAAAAGTTACAAAATTGATACATATTTTACCATAGCATTAAAAGTTACTACATTTATACATATTTTACCATGGTATTCGGATTTACTACATTTATACATATTTTACCATGGTATTCAGAGTTACTACATTTATACATATTTTACCATAGTATTCAGAGTTACTACATTTATACATATTTTACCATGGTATTCAGACTTACTACATTTATACATAGTTTACCATGGTATTCAGAATTACTATATTTATACATATTTTACCATAGCATTAAAAATTACTACATTTATACATATTTTACCATGGTATTCAAAGTTGTTACATCTGTACATATTTTACCATGGTATTCAAAGTTACTACATTTGTACATATTTTACCATGGCATTAAAAGTTACAAAATTGATACATATTTTACCATAGCATTAAAAGTTACTACATTTATACATATTTTACCATGGTATTCAGATTTACTACATTTATACATATTTTACCATGGTATTCAAAGTTGTTACATCTGTACATATTTTACCATGGTATTCAATGTTACTATATTGATACATATTTTACCATGGTATTCAGATTTACTACATTTATACATATTTTACCATGGTATTCAGAGTTACTACATTTATACATATTTTACCATGGTATTCAGACTTACTACATTTATACATATTTTACCATGGTATTCAGAATTACTACATTTATACATATTTTACCATGGTATTCAGAGTTACTACATTTATACATATTTTACCATGGTATTCAGACTTACTACATTTATACATATTTTACCATGGTATTCAGAATTACTACATTTATACATATTTTACCATGGTATTCAGAGTTACTACATTTATGCATATTTTACCGTGGTATTCAGACTTACTACATTTATGCATATTTTACCATGGTATTCAGAGTTACTACATTTATGCATATTTTACCATGGTATTCAAAGTTACTACATTTATACATATTTTACCATGGTATTCAAAGTTACTATATTTATACATATTTTACCATGAATATTCAAAGTTACTAAATTTATACATATTTTACCATGGTATTCAGAGTTACTACATTTATACATATTTTACCATGGTATTCAGAGTTACTACATTTATACATATTTTACCATGGTATTCAAAGTTGTTACATTTTTACATATTTTACCATGGTATTCAAAGTTACTACATTTGTATATATTTTACCATGGTATTCAAAGTTACTACATTTATACATATTTTACCATGGCATTAAAAGTTACTACATTTATACATATTTTACCATGGCATTAAAAGTTACTACATTTATACATATTTTACCATGGTATTCAGAGTTACTACATTTATACATATTTTACCACGGTATTCAAAGTTACTACATTTATACATAATTTACCACGGTATTCAAAGTTACTACATTTATACATATTTTACCATGGTATTCAAAGTTACTACATTTATACATATTTTACCATGGTATTCAGACTTACTACATTTATACATATTTTACCATGGTATTCAGAGTTACTACATTTATACATATTTTACCACGGTATTCAGACTTACTACATTTATACATATTTTACCACGGTATTCAGACTTACTACATTTATACATATTTTACCATGGTATTCAGACATACTACATTTATACATATTTTACCATGGCTTTCAGACTTACTACATTTATACATATTTTACCATGGTATTCACAGTTACATTTATACATATTTTACAATGGTATTCAGACTTACTACATTTACACATATTTTACCATGGTATTCACAGTTACATTTATACATATTTTACCATGGTATTCAGAGTGACTACATATAGTAATGAATATTGTCTCCAAATAATAAATCAAAGCTAGAAAAGTACATTAAAACTGATAAATTGTTAGCATTTGTTAGATGTAAGTAGCTTGGGCATTTTGACGGGAACTATGGTTGGCATTGTGCCATGATAAAGTATGGTTAATTAACTATTTTTGTCAAGGATGGCATCATGGAAACGATCAGCTGTAAATGTGACTCATGCTTTGGAAGTGTAGGATATAGTTGTATTTGTTCATCAGCTGTGTGATAATGCTGTAACCTCTGCCTCTATATGATGTGTGTTGATTTATGAAAGCGGTAATTTTCTCTCAGGTGTTATTAGAGAACAAAGAAACACATATAGATCATTGATTTGATATCTAGTCTGCAGCTTTCACAGACCTCTTTGTTTCTTCAGGGAATTGATATGGTCTCATCAAAGTGTTTGCTCATGACATGGACTTTGGCCAAGTGAGATTGCATTTAGGAATTGATCTTTCTTAAGCTATGATGAAATTAGCTTTTTAACAAGAAACGATCAAATCAGTGAAACCTTAAATTGTGTTTTATGGAACTGTCCTGTCTTCTCATTTGTCCAGGATATGATTGGCAGTATGAAGTATATTCTGGTGACGGGCGGCGTGATCTCGGGCATCGGGAAAGGCATTATAGCCAGCAGCGTGGGAACCATCCTCAAGTCCTGCGGCCTGCATGTCACAGCCATCAAGATCGACCCCTACATCAACATAGATGCAGGAACCTTCTCGCCATACGAGCATGGTAATCTCACGCGACTCATCACAGAAGCCCCTTCAACTTCTAATATTAATTATTACAACATATAAAACATATTGCTTAATTACAAATCTCCACTACACATCATTATAACATGCCATAAACAAAACAATCTGCTTGCTAAATGGAAGCATCACTATGTATTATTAGGGCTGGGCATCGATTCAGATGTCCCGATTCAATTTCTATTTGCAAGCTCTCGATTCGATTCTCGATATTTTTGATTACATTCAGTGAATATAGTTTTAATACAAAGGCTATTGATATTTCTAAAAAAAATAACAGTAAACATCAGTTTACAAATGGTGAATTCATTAAAAGAAATGTAATAGCCACAGGCCTGTATCTTAAACCTATTATTTTTTTGTATAGGGTCCTTTTTAAAAAACAAAAATAGGGCTCTGTAAAATGTTTTCTGGTAAACAGATGAAAGTATAACACATAAATGTAATTTATCCCAATAAAAGTTATCCTAAAAAATAAACCCCTTTATTTTTTGGCAAACAAAGTGCTGCACAACTGTAGGGATGGGTCACGATTTTCGAATATTCTATTTAATTATAGAATATCGATTAGGTTGTGCGATTATTTTCTAAAGGTATATCAGGGCTTGACAATAAAGACTGTCCGATGGCGTGAAGGACGCTCGGATTTGTCACTTGCCAGATCGGGCCACTGCAGGTGGTCACTAAATTGTATCATTTGCATGCGTTTTTAAGCCTTGTTTGTTTAAAAATGTAAGCGATTTAAAAAGCATTTGGGTGCGAAAGACAACTCATTTCAGTACATGCGCGTTGTGTTCTGTTCTTTCTGTGTGAACAGCGCAAGCACCGACAGCCGTGTCTGACACGCGCGAGCCGCCTGAACGGGCAAACACATGAAGTATGTCAAACTACCCCTCTTGGCAAGTAACATTAGCCATAATTAATCTATAGACCCCTTCACGGTATACGTCACAGGAAAATTTGAAGTTCGCAGTGCGCATGTCGGGGTCAGAACGTTCATTCCATCCCATTGTGTTAACCAGAGAATTTCTCGTCAAGACAAAACTTAGGGCTGTAACAGTGGCAGATTTTTACCACCGCGGTGGTAATGGACCAACTACTACAGGTGGCGCGGTGTTGTGATATATATATATACAATTCTGAAACACAAAAATAAATAAATGAGGCTCAATCATCTATTAACAAACATACGTGTTTATTTTAGCACTTACGTCAGTGAACACTCAGCCTGCAAAACACTAAAATAAATATCAAATAAATAATACAGTTAAATAGGAAAGTAGCCTTAAATGAGAAAGTTAAATACACCCGGTGTGTGACGTCACGTGCACTACCGCCGGTGACGCGGTTGTCACGGCCACCATCACAGCCCTAGACAAAATGCCTACTTGTTGCGTCGTGGACTGTGAAAATCGCACTAGTTCTGGAGTCAAGTTTTTCAGGATTCCTGCAGGATCTCATCCGTTTCAAAAAATAGACGACATCTGTGACTGAAAGCTATTAAACGGGCAGACTGGGACAATACTACGATCAAAGAGGCTCGTGTTGGTAGCGCTCACTTCATATCAGGAAACGTTAAAGTCATCCTTTATCATCCCTTTCTGTTTGCTTAAACTCGAAAGCCTGGATTGCATGAACAGTTTTCTGTACGTTAAGCTATGCAGTTTTGTAAATGTCATGGACCTGTGTCATGCTACATACGTAGCCAGCTGCTAGTAGTTAGCCGCAGGCTAGCGCCAACATTGTGCCAACAACGGTAGAGTTAAGCCATGATAAGTAAACAAATGTTTTCTGTAAACTGTAGACTGATTTAATAGTTAGGTGAAGTTTGATATCTGGCATAAATTGTGACCTGTGGCATGCTACAGACTTAGCAGATAGCAGACTAGCTTTACATTAGCGTTTTCACTATGACAACAGCAGATCGTGTTGTAATCTATGCGTGCAATTCTTTTTTGTAGGAGAGGCATCACTTGACTCCAGTAGTCCTGACTTTGTGCCCTCCTTGTTTGTGTACACAAAACAAAGTCAGACACCTAAGACAAAAATGGAAAGGTACAAATAATAATAAAAAAGTATCTTATCTATCTATAAGGCTTGTCTGTTTCTCCTTGACACAATATGCCGGTCTATTAGCCGCGCCATTTTTCTGACCCCAAGCTGCGCGCGCACCCAACCTAGGCTTTCGATGTTTACAAACATTGAAGGGGTCTATATTGAGTTTATATACTGGAGTACAGATGCACAGATCAACAGGATATTTGTTTTATTTTAGAGCATCTTCTGTTCCGTGCTTGAACATAAACTGCACTGTTGGCACTCGGGCGCGGCACACATAGTGTGAGCGATAACCACGCCGGAGAACGAACTTCTGATACGTGCAGCCTGATTGCGTGAACCATAGACCTGTTAAACAATATATTGTGAGAGGGCCGTTTGTTACAGCTTCCCAAACAACTCAAAATAATAAACCACAAAGTTAACAAAACGATGCACTCCACAGAGTGCTTCTCTGCCGCCTTCACGTCCTGTTTCCTATAAATGAAGCCGTGACGAGCTCACTGCATTCAAATTATTAGTTTTTTGCTGAAATAATAACGTAATATTCCACTGGTTCATATATTATATTTATATGCAAAATATTTGTGTTGTTTTTCGTGTTAAATGTGAAGAATGACAGGTTGGATGCCACACTTGTTATTATAATTTGTTTGGCAGAGTATACAGGTTTAATTTTAACTTTAACTTCAGGCAATGTAACATGATTTTATGATCGTAATTTTGACTTTATTCTTAAAATATTATGACGTTAATTATTTAGTTATTTATTTGAGAAAGATAAACTGATCAAACTTGCGCCGGCCGCTTGGTATTTAAAAAAACAAAAACTTGAATTTAACAAAAATAAGATGTTCCAATCATATTTCTAAATTAAATAAATAAAGAAAGGAAACAAAATAATGACCAATTTGCTATTAAAAACCAAAACTGAACTATTTAAATGGCTCAGCTAGAGAGAGAGAGAGAGAGAGAGACACGGGCTCAGACTCAGGTGGAGAATTTTGAGAAGCTGCAGGGATCTTTATTCCTTCCTTTGTTTCAATTCAAAGTTCAATTCATGTGAACATGTTCATTTAATATATTTATATATATGAAATAGGTTATTGTTATGAAGACAGACGTTAAAATTAATGTTCACATAATAAGTGCCATCATTCAGGCGGTTCACAATATGTTTTAGCGCATAATATGTTTTAAGAATGATATTCTGTTTAGCGCGCAATATGTTTTATGCCTAATATTCATTGATGCATTAATCAGATTTAAGATTTTCTTTTTAATAATATGAATGTTCATGCTCATTTTTAAAATAGAAATGTCCTAGCCTTATGAGCAGTTGATAATCGATGGACTGTTCTGTTAATAAATGCTGTCCTTCGGTTATGTTATATTAATGTTTCAGCACTCATACTTTACAACCATTGATTTTCTTGGGTTAAGATAGACTATTCTCTAATTAATTAAACAGTTTGTTATCATACAGATTGAAAGCCAGGATGGTCTCTCTCTCCCCCTCTCTCTCTCTGTGCGTGTGGGTGGGCGGGTACATGCGCGGGAGGGGTGCGATTTTCGAATAGTAATCGAATAATACCCAGCGATTATCGAATATTACTTTTGCTTAAAATGCCCATCCTTACACAACAGAGGTTTACTGGCATTCAAAGCTGCGCTGAATAAACGGAACAGCACGGGATATCGAGCTTCCTATATAATCATGACGTGGTTTAATGCACTCACGGAGAAGGATAAATAATTCCTGTTCATCTTAAGAGCTGCCATCAGTGCTGTGGGCGCGATCGCGCGAGCTCTCACACACGCGCACCAAACATGGTCTCTGCACTCACTAACAAAGCATTAAAGTCATTGTTAGTTGTTTAACTGTGTGATTGATAGAACAAGTCTCGACTGGGATTGTTTATTTAAAAAACGGGCTCAGCTGTGATTAAACTTCCCAGTGTTATGACGCCATTTTTGATTCTGTCGCTCTCGTGTCCTGAATGCGGTTGTGACTTCAGCCGTTCATTCATATACAGATATGTATTCAAGCAGATGTTTTAATCTGCTGAATAAATAAAACTTTTCAAGTCTCTCACCTGTAAGCAACTGCTGTCGGTCCCAAACAGAACTGTGTATGCACCATAATGTGCATTTCTATTGACTATCACTGCCCTATAATTCTCTTTCTTCTTTCTTTTAGTATTAATTATTTATTGTTTTTTTTCTCACTTTTCTTTATTTTCTTTCACTTTCTTGTTATATTTTGTATTTTTTGTATTTTTGTAAAGTATTAATTATGAGAAAACTTTGAATAAAATATTATAAGATTAATAGCAGAAGTTACTGTTTTTATTTATTGATAGTTTAACTAAATAATTTATCAACTGATAAGAAAATAATAAATAGATTAATTGAAAAATGTTCAATAGATTAGTCGACTAATCGAAAAAATTATCGATAGATTAGTCAACAAAAAAAGACTAGCTGCAGCCCTAGTATTATTTGAACAAAACCTTTGACAAGTCACTCGCACAGTAGCAATCCAAACAATCTCCATATTAATTAAATATTGATCTGATTGAAAGGGTTGGTGTAGATTGAAATAAAATTTTAACAGGCAGTTTGAATCCGACTGCTTTCTCATTATCCTTGCGGATGCCTCTTACACTTATAAGCTGGGGCTTGTCAATTGATTTGGTTCAAAATAAGTCAGACTAACTGAAATAAACCTGGCTTGTTTGGTAAACTTGTTTTATGAAACAGCCACCTGGTCTGGCCGAGTATTTGCTAAAAATAAGAATATGCGGTAGTTTTGACCTATGGCTTTGATTGTATCGTGCTAATTTATTTATTTACTTACTAAGTTTCTTGGCCAGAGAGTAAACCAACTCCAGAGTGAGGCTAAAAGCAGCCTAATTTTTGTGTAATCTATTACTACACATTATATATTTTTAGTCAAGTAGAATAATGTTATGTCCTAAAATATTTTTAATATGACTGAATTTGTATTTAATAAAACCATTCTAAGTTACTAATTACAAGGTTTATATTTACTCAGTCATTCAAACAGCAGCAACGAGCAAAGCTCTTTAAAATGTGTGAAGGCTGTCGGTGCTCGCGCTGTTCACACAGAAAGAACAGAACACAACGCGCATGTACTGAAATGAGTTGTCTTTCACGCCCAAATGCTTTTTAATCGCTTACATTTTTAAACAAACAAGGTGTATGATGAATAAATCTCTTATTCTTCACACTTACATCCGCACTTTGTTTATGATGAGCGAATTTGCGCGAGAGCAGAATTCAATCAGCGAGCGCTGAACAACAAAAAAAACAGAGCTTAGCATCACAACCACTCACTACTTCAAAAAATGTACAAATATATGTTATAAAATGTATTTTATATTTATATGGGTGATTAGTAGAGTTCTGTGGTCTGTATATGAATGTGATGTACTTTGTCTTGTGTAGGTGAGGTGTTTGTTTTGGATGATGGGGGGGAGGTGGATTTGGATCTGGGCAACTATGAGCGTTTTCTGGACATCAGGCTCACTAAAGACAACAACCTGACCACCGGAAAAATCTACCAGTCTGTCATCAACAAAGAGCGCAGGGGAGATTACCTGGGCAAAACCGTTCAGGGTGAGAAACAGGTCTTATGTTAATTTGTTTAACAGTCTTCGTTTCAAAACGTCCTGTTTTAGCATGCGTTCACACTTGAAATGGGTTCTTTTGGTCGACCAAAAAAGAAAATGATACATTTAATCCTGGTTTGCTTGGCATTCATATTGTCATTTTTTATATTGAATATAAAAATACAGAAGAAAAGGCATAAGGACAAGGTCACAACCTTAATGGACCGCTTTTATGGCATGTATATTTTGCACAGAAGTAACTTGTGACATCCCAAACGATTCTGTATGCTGGGCTACATGCATTTATAAAATGTAAATAACTTAAAACAGCACCAGGAAGTCATCTGTTGCACACACAAACACAAATCTGCGGCAAGGGGATTTTTTCAATTTAAAAGTGGACCGATGCACCCTGTAAAGATGGGTCTAGGCTGGAATGGCCAAGTGTGAACACCGTTAGTGTTAAAGTTCCTGTCTGTGTCTGGCCCATAGATGTTCATGGTAAGTGCGGTTTTACAAACCGTGTTGGAAAGAGAAGCTGGCACGTCTATGTTCTCCACATGTTTCACAGTGTGTTCATTTGTTCCAGTGGTGCCACACATAACTGATGCGATTCAGGAGTGGGTGATGCGTCAAGCTAAAGTCTCTGTAGATGATGACGATGTTGAGCCCCAGGTTTGCGTCATTGAGGTAAGAAGAAGAGCTGGGCTGCGTTTCTCAAGGCATCGTAAGTAGTGATCGACCGATATTGATTTTTTAGAACCGATACCGATAATTTGATTGTTTATGTGCCCGAGAACCGATATTTATTTACTGTTATACTTCTGTTTTTGACAATGATTACAACACCACTGAACTGAACAAACCATTTTATTAATAACAATCACTCCCTCCTTGCATAGAAAACAAAACAAATCTTATTTATACACCAATAAATAGAGGGGTCTGAGAGTGCAAAAAATATAAATAGTGCACTGTTTTTGTTTAAAAATAAAATCTTCAATGAGGTAAAAAAAAACACTGGTAAAATAAACAAAGCACAAAATTACTTCTCACCAATTAAAATTAAATAAATAAAACAATCTAAACCACCTGAAAATATAGCATTGCTATTTTAATTTAGCTTAATACTCCCAGTTGAGCAGAACTAGGTTGTAGTGTAGAAAACAGAGTTTTTCAGCATTCTGCCCTGTAAGCCTGCTTCATTTCTTTTCATAAATGGCTCCGACTTCACTGAAGACTCTCTCACTGGGCACCGAAGAAGGTGGGGGGCAAAGAAACTTTCTTGACAGAGGAGCAAGAATGGGGAGCCTTTTCTCATTTTGTTTGCACCATTCAAGTGGCTTGCCCATCCTTCCATCAACCACTGGTTCCAGAAGGTACTGCTGAAGCTCTCCTTCAAGGCTAGACACAGCAACTTCAGAAGTAGCACCAAGCATAGAGTCATACATCTCATCAATCAGTTTCTTCTGGTTTTCTTCTGTCCGGGGCCTTTTTGAAAGGGTGCTAGAATCATCTGACTGCGTTTCTTCACATTGTGTGTCTTGCTGTAAGCTCTCGGTCTCCTCCTTAAGCCACCCTTTTGCATTTGACAGTGTGGTGTCAGATGAAAAGGCATGTGCCTTTTATTTTGGATCCAGAAGACAAGCAAGGACTGCCAATTTCACCTCCTCCACTTTTACAAACCCTCTGGTGAGACTCTCCAGAATCTCCTGTCTCATTGTTTTAATCCCATGAGAGGAGGGACCTTGGCTGCTGAGCAACATCTTCAGAACTTTGACAGATGGGATGATGCATGATGCTGAGCTTTCGTAGTGGCTCATCTCAAGAGTGACCTCTTCCACTGGAGAAAGGGTTTCAATAAGATTACTGACAATATTCCACTGCTCAGCACTCAGGCTATTGAACCACCATGCTCACTGGCATATATGTTAAAAGCCCTTTTTTGCTCTAGCATCCTGACCAGCATGTGCAAGGTGGAATTCCATCGGGTTGGCACAGCCTGAATGATGGAATGTGCAGGTAGCCCAAGGTCCTGCTGGATCACTGCTAAATGCTGTTTGGCAAGTAATGAATGATTAAAATGGGTAGCACAGCTTCTCATCACTGACAGAATATTTAGGACAGCTCTTTGTGAGTTGAGGCCATCATTGACAACAAGCTGTAATATGTGGGCACTGCAGCTCATGCCAGGCAGTTCAGCAATTCTCATACCTTTAACAATGTTAGCACCACTGTCCCTGAGAACAAGAACCACTCTGTCTTTGTCAATTTCCCATTCTTCCAGCATTCCCAAGAACATCTCACTAATGTACTCCCCAGTGTGTGATCCAGTCATTGCTTTTGTGTTTAGAATTACTTGTCTGCGAATCCATTGATCATCAATGAAATGGCATGTGAGACTCATGAGGGATTCAGTTGTACCGGACCAGCAGTCTGTGGTAAAAGCCAAGTTATAACCTGCTTTATCAGGTTTTAGCAGTGCTTTAACCTTCTCAGCAATGCTGTTGTGAATACTGGGGAACACCTCTGTTCTGTAGAACTTCTCACTCTTTAGAGCATATCTTGGTTCTGCAGTAGCCATGAGTCTCTGGAAGCCGTTATTTTCAACAAAGTTGAAAGGCTGATTGTCTGTAGCAGTCATTTCTGTAATCAGCCTGTCTAGATTTTTTGAGCGGACATCAGATGTCTTCCACTTTGTCTGATTATCAAACATCATAGGAAGAGAAGCTTGAATGTGGCTTGATGTATTTTCCTCTTCAGAATCTCTTTTTTTCTTAGCCTCTTCAAAGATACTTGAGTGATGTATCTTTAGGTGGGTCCACAGGTTGGAGGTATTTTGTGTTGTTTTAGATTTTGATCCCATCTTCACATTCAATTGGCATTTTTTGCAAACTGCCAGCCCTGGCAATGACTGAGTGAAGTAATTCCATACTTCACTTCGGTTTTTCCTCCTTTCAGTTATCTTAAATAAAAACAAAAGTGTTGAAAATTAGTAGTCTTTCATGTTAATTTAAATTTTCATATTACAAAAAATCATTGTATTTATAAAAACATCAGCAGCAACACTAATGTTAAAAATCTGCAAAAATAAATGTCGAGTGTCTAATGTTTTCAAATGGAGAAATTAAATTAAAGACAAGAGTCTTATCAACTTTGCAGAAATGTAATACTTCATTTTAAACTAGTTATAGTTGATTTATAAGCTGTTTAATAGGCTAAAGACAAAGAGTGAAGAATAATTCGCTGGATAATGTTAAATAACTGACTAATATTCTCTGGAATATAACAAACAAAACATCGTTTTTTATTGCATTTCTCAACTGGTATGTTATATCAGAATTATTAATGTTTTGTCGTTTTAGATTATGAAATACCTGCTGTCAAAGCGCTGTTTATCTATGTATTTACATAGAACAAAACTGTAATCGCTCACGGAGATAATAAATAATTAATTTCCATAGAGTTGTTTAATTGGATGTTTATTAGCGAATTAATGGTTATATAGTAAATGTTTATATAATTACAGTGTTTTAATCAAGTGAATCTTGTTAAAAGTTACATGCGGTGGCCGTGCTGGAGCTTCTCCTGAGCATCAAACCGCTGAGTGAACAGCAATATGAAGCGGCTTCACGAGACTAATGATGAGCAAATATACAACAGAGAGATAATTAAATTCAGCGCGTTTACTTCCAACTTGCGCTCATTCATGGCTGTATTATTTAATTCATGCAAAGTTACGTCTTTATTGGTACTGGACTTGACGGATCATCTTAGGTGACTCGTGAATGACTCGTTTTTTTGTGCATTAATGGCTGTTAAATAAAGTTTACTAATTACAGCAAAGCAAGTAATACTTTACCTGTGCATGCCGTTGTCTCGTCTCCCCTCAGATGCGGTGTAATGGCGATCCTGCGCATAATTCTTAAAACGGCCACAAGATGGCGGCATTTATCGGAAAATCCGATATCACAAAACCGATATTCAATAATGGTAAAATGCTTGAATATCAGGAAAAATATCGGTAAATCGATACATCGGTCGATCTCTAATCGTAAGTTGATTTTAGAGACCGTTGGTATGGGGATGGGCGATATCTTATCGTTTGCGATATACCGGTTATATTCTCCCTACGATAAGGTTTAGTCTTCAGCGTTTTATTCAGCTACAGCGATAACTGGATTTCCTGGAGCGTCATCAGTGTTATTACTTCAGCGATGCATGTGGAGTTTATGCACAAGGGCGCCCTCCGGCTTCCAGTATGAATTAAACAGTCGTTACATCACCTGTGTACTCAGTGCTCACAACACCCTATTTTGGGTAAAATTAGGAAAGCTAATACTTTTCTCTAAAGAAGCAGGATTCCCTGAATTATCGTCATTGATATCGTTATCGCAATAAATACCAGAATTTATCGTGATATATATTTTAAGCCCATATCGCCCATCCCTGTTGTTAGATCTACTTAGGCTTACGATGCGTTTGGGAAACTCAGCCCTGGACACTTCGTTTGATAAAATAAATGTTTTAGCAGGTTTCTGATGTCTGAGGTTTTGCTGTTTTTTTGCAGTTGGGCGGTACCGTCGGAGACATAGAGAGCATGCCTTTCATCGAGGCCTTCAGACAGTTCCAGTTTAAAGTGAAGAGAGAAAATTTCTGCAATATTCACGTCAGTCTGGTACCACAGGTCAGGAGTTGTTCACATTCCCACACACAGAGCTGTGCATTAGACCACATGTCATAGACCACACATGCTGTGATTAATGTGAGTGACATACTGTCTCCTCCGTGATGTCCAGCCCAGCGCTACAGGAGAGCAGAAGACCAAACCCACGCAGAACAGTGTGAGGGAGCTCAGAGGACTGGGACTGTCACCTGACCTGGTGAGTCAAGCTGCATAGAGCATTTTTATTTATTTTTTAGGATGAATTTAGAGATGACTTCTCAGAGATGGCTTTTTAATGCGTTTCGTTAACTGTCAGCTCATTAAAACCCTGTATTCTACTTTGAATTTCGGGACACAATGTCTGTTTCTGTGTGACTCCGCCCATGGCCAGTTTACCTAATAGGATTTTAACACCCTGGGTTGCCAGTTGGCGGACAACACAGCATTTTGGAGTAATTTAATCCAACAAACGAACTGGGTCAGATACTGCAGATTCTACCCGACCTAAGAAGCCTCAGCATCCACCTAACAAAAACTTTAACTAGAGGAATTTTAAAGGGGTCATGACATGGCTTTGTTTTATTATTTTAATATGTTCTTTGAGTTTTGGGGAAAATAAAAAAAGTGAGAATTATTTTTAACGCTCGTTCTAAAAACGATCTGTTTTACATTTATTTATTTGTAAGAATATGTATAACTCAATATTTTAACTAATTGCAAAAGCTGAATAATCAATGAAATACTATTGATTAATCAGTGAAATAATCGACGATTAGTATAATAATCATTTGTTTCACCCCTACTCTGGAGGCAGTGTTTATGCAAAAGACTGTGCCCAAGTGATGTCATCTTGCACCTCAGATCCAAAATGAGTCGTTTTTATAAAGCATACAAAGTAGTGATCGACCGATATTGATTTTTTATAACCGATACCGATTATTTATACGTTTATGTACCGATAACCGATATTCAGAACCGATATTTATTTACTGTTATAAAGTACATAAATAACAGAGTGAAGTAGGCTTGCCGTGATAGACGTGACGACGGTTATACCGATGTTAAGCCGCAACACTGTTACATTACTTGCTCACTGTGGCACTGTCCCCCACCGTCGTTTAGATTGTTTTTATAGTAATAAAAATAAATTCGTTCAGATAGAGGACACTAAAATTAAAACTGAACGCGGCTGCTAAATGCAACGCACCGAACGAACGAGAGTCTTGCATCACAGCAGTCGAGGTCTGCATTGCCGGCTGTCCCGACCAGATTTCTTACTCCGTTGTCCTTGAAGGACGTGCAATTCTCTTTCCTTTTTTTTTGTATTATGCTTATTCTATCATTTTAAATGACAGACTGTGTCGAATTTATTTATTTTTCTCTGCTGCACTTTTCACTGTGTTAACAGCAAGATGTTAAATTAATTTAGTATTTTGACAAGACTAATAAAATAGCTATTAGGCTAAACCTACATTTTTTTCCTATTGTGTTGTAGGCTGAATGTTAGCATAAACGAATTATATCCTGACAAAACAAATTATAATAGGGATTACAATTTTTGTATAACTTTTCCTCTCTGTGAAACTTTATTCCGTGTTGGCAGAAAAATGTTATTGACATTTATCAGTCAATAAATTCAAGACTCTTGACAAGACGAATAAAATAAATTCACTTTTGTGCAGACTAAACTTTTATTTGTTAGCCTATCTCTCTGTCTTTCATCAGAAATGTGAACAAAAAGAATATATCGCGGGAGCGTAATAAAACCTAAAAAAACAGTCCCGCGCAGACCTCTACATCACAGATCAGATTTCATTTATCACGTGAGGAGAGATGACAGACAAGAAGAGTGAGGTGACACAGACAAGACGATGCGGAAGAGTTTCGAAACTAAATGTAAAAGCGCCCTTTTTTAGCCTGTTGACTTCTGAGTCTGACATTAATCTAAGTCAAGGAGAAAACTCACCGAGATCTACCAAGTGAAAACTAAATAAATGATAAAATACACATTAAATAAATAATTAAAAAGGCTTGTTGTGATGTATCTTTATGTTGCATTAATTTAATAATAATACATAAAATAGTGTTTTATTATGATTCACTATTCACGTCGCTGTATTCAACTATAAACTGAGATGTATTCAAGCAGAAATATGATGTTATAGTGATCGAGAGCGCACATACACGGTTCGTTTGCGCATCATTTATAACGGACACAGCGCGCGCCTAATGCACGATCATGTCACTGTAATCAGCTTTACCTTGATTACAAAACTTGCCCATTAAAACTTGTGTGTACTAGTGTGACACTGGCTTCTTTTATCCAGCGAGAGCTGTAGTTTGTGTATCATGTTCTCATACAGTGTTTTTGAGCTGCCGTTCAGTCTGTATTCACAGCGCCATGAGAACCGTATTTCTCCTCCTAAACACAGAATACGTAGAGAGGTGAATACGATCTATTACCCCTGATCTAAGTGATAATGTTGAAAAAAAAAAAACATTCGTTTCTCATTTATTTGGTTCCACAGTATTTTTATTTTAAACACTGCTTGACGCCGAATTGCTGCTGATATTAAAGTCAAAGTAAAACGCGCACGGTGCTTACAGGCTTATTTAAAACCTAAGGAAAAGAGGGAAAACTCAAACAAAATATCAACTTCATTTTAAAAACTACAGTTTTAGGTTTATAAGCGGTTTAATCGGCTAAAGAGTGAATAATAATGCACTGGATAATGTTAATTCACTGAATAATATTCTCTGGAATATTGAAATAAGCTATAACAAACAAAACATCGTATTTTATTGCATTTCTTAACTGGCATGTTTTGTCAGAATTATTAAAATGTTTTTGTCATTCTAAATTATGAAAACTGCTGACAGCTCGGTTTATCTATTTACACAGAACTATATTCAAACTGCGATCACTTGTGGAGAAAATAAATAATTAATTTCGATAGAGATGTGTTTATTGGAGAAATAATGGTTCTATAGTAAATGTTAATATAATTCAGCGTGTTTCAAACAAGTTAATCTTGTATAAAGTTACATGCGGTGGTCGTGCTGGAGCATTTCCTGAGTGAACAGTGCCCACTGCTCCAGGTGTGTGTGTGTGTGTGTACTTGGATGGGTCAAATGCAGAGAACAAAATTTCACTGCTGGTTATACTCTGTATAATTATGTATATGACAAAAAAAAAAAAAATCCGATATTATTTTTTACAAAACCGATAACCGATTATGGTAAAATGCTTAAATATCGGGAAAAATATCGGTCAACCGATATATCGGTCGATCTCTAATACAAAGACCTTCTGTATCAAAAGATCAATGGAAAGTTGGTTTCTCATGTCATGACCCCTTTAAAACACAGATAAATCCATTCCAAATCCACAATCTGGCAACCCACGTGAACAGTGAGTCTTGAGAGAATCAACTTTTTCCCAATATTTTGAATTTGGACTGCAGTACCAATTTCAACTACTAGCTGACAATAAATGACATACGGCAGCTTTAAATGTCATTATTGATGTTCCCTTTAAAAGTAGCACATCTAAATTTTTAACAATTTCTACTTTTTAGTTTTTTATATGTATATATATATTAAGTGCAAGGACTATGTTAGTTTGTGCATGTGAAAGTTACAGATGTCTAGCCTATTTAAATGTCAAAATTTTGTCTAAAACTAATCAAACCAAGCCAAATTCAACTGTATCTAGGTTCAAATGATGGATGCATAAAAAATATTCAAAATAAAGTATGTTGATATTTTTTTGTTTATAAAATGTTAGTGGGTCATGTTTACAACGTTGATAATGTCACACAGAGTTGTAAGTGTTGTTTTGTTCTTGCTCTTGCAGGTCATGTGTCGTTGCTCCACTCCACTTGATAACTCGGTGAAAGAGAAGATATCCATGTTCTGTCATGTGGAGCCTGAACAGGTTATTCTGAATCCCGCAGGATTAAAAACCACTTAAAGAGCCAATGTGACTAACATAACTGTTGAGCTAATGTGAACAATTTGTTTCATAACAGTTGAACATTCAGTGTAGCATAATTATCAAGAACATGTTGAAAAAGGCAGCTGAAACTGAGCCAAAATATGTCTGAAGGACAGTGGGTCACATTCACTGATATTGGGTGCATGATACTGATGCAATCTAGGGATGCACGATATAGGATTTTTGCCGATATCTTCAACTCATTTTTGCAGATGCCGATACCAATATACAGGTACATCTAAAAAAAGTAGATGTACATGTACATCTACATGTAATATGAATATCATGAAAAAGTTTTTTGTCACTAATTTCAGAAAGTGAAACACATATATAGATTCATTACACATAGAGTGAACTATTTCAAGCCTTTATTTCTTGAAATTTTGATGAGTATGGCTTACAGATAATGAAAACCCAAAATTCATTGTCACGGAAAATGTGAATATTATATAAGATCAATAAAAAATATATTTTAAACAGAAATGTCAGGTTTCTGAAAAAGTATATTAATTTCTATGCACTCAATACTTGGTTGGGCCTCCTTTTGCATGAATTACTGCATCAATGCGGCGTGGCATGGAGACAATCAGCCTGTGGCACTGCTCGGGTATAATGAAGCCCAGGTTGCTTTGATAGCAGTCTTCAGGTCATCTGCATTGTTGGGTCTGGTGTCTCTCATCCTCCTCTTGACAATACCCCTTAGATTCTCTATGGGGTTTAGGTCTGGTGAGTTGGCTGGCCAATCAAACACAGTAACACCATGGTCATTAAACCAGCTTTTGGTACCTTTGGCAGGTGTGGGTAGGTGCCAAGTCCTGCTGGAAAATGAAATCAGCATCTCCATAAAGCTTGTCAGCAGAAGGAAGCATGAATTGCTCTTAAATTTCCTGATAGATGGCTGCGTTGACTGTGGACTTCAAGCAACATGGATTCTGTGCCTCTGCACTCTTCCTTCAGACTCTGGGACCTTGATTTCCGAATGAAATGCAAAATGTACTTTCATCTGAAAAGAGGACTTTGGACCACTGAGCAACAGTCCAGTTCTTTTTCTCCTTAGTCCAGGTAAGATACTTCTGACGATGTTTCTGTTTCAGAAGTGGCTTGGTAGCCCTTTTCCTGAAGATATCTGAGCGTGGTGACTCTTGATGCACTGACTCCAGCTTCAGTTCACTCCTTGTGAAGCTCTCCCAAGTGTTTGAATCGACTTTGCTTGAGAGTATCCTCAAGCTTGCGCTTATCCCTGTTGCTTGTGCACATTTTCCTACCCAATGTCTTCCTTCCAGTCAACTTTGCATTTAATATGCTTTGATACAGCACTTCTTGTAGCACTTATACAGCCCCCCCCCCCCCTTTCAGTAATGACCCTCTGTAACTTACCCTCTTTGTGGAGGGTGGCAATGATCGTCTCTTCTTCTGGACCATTGCCAAATCAGCAGTGTTCCCCATTATTGTGGTTTCAAATAACAAGAGATACCCGGAATTTATTCTGTATGGATGGTCATTTATTGAAACTCAAAAGTAAATATTCTAATATTTTGATATACTGATTTTTGACTTTCATGAGCTGTAAGCTCCAATCATCAAAATTAAATAAAAACAACTTTTGAAGTGTTTTACTTTACATGTAATGAATCTAAAATATATGAAAGTTTCACTTACATACAATAAGTTACAAGAAGAAATGAACTTTTTCACCATATTCAATTTTTTTCCGATGTACCTGTATTTATTTTTGTTTGGAAACAATACCAAGTCTCTTCTGTGTAGAAATGTAAAATATAATTATTTTCTATTTGTTAGAATTAAACGATGAAGACAGTACAGTGAAAGCTTTGAAAATAATTATAAATCAGCTATATATCAATCACTGCAATTTTTTTTTCAGAAAGAGGCAGTGGTAACCTTAAAATAGTATGTTAAGATTTAACATATAGCGTTCTTAATTTTTAATTCTTGTTCTTTTCTAAACCGCCTTTGTTGTCTTAGATTTATGCAAATTATGTTTCTCTCTCTCTCTCTCTAAAAAAACGTATATTTTTAAACGCTTCGCTTATCTTAACCATGCAGAAAACCTTTTAAGATATTTTGATAAATTACTGAAAATAAATATAAATAAGTGACTTTAAACCGTTTATCTGATTGTATTAATCGGTCAAAATTCTTATCGGTCGGTAAACGGTTAAAATGAACATCCCTAGTCCCTAATGCAATCTTTAACTTTTAGCATGAAATGTGCATAATTTATGTGTATGCACAATTATTAAGTGAAAAGTTTGTGTTCTCTACAGGTGATCTGCGTACACGATGTGTCGTCCATCTACAGAGTGCCACTGCTCTTAGAAGACCAGGGTGTTGTTGGATATTTCTGTCGCAGACTGAACCTGCCCATTGAAACCAAACCCAGGAAAATGCTTGCAAAGTGGAAAGAGATGTCAGACAGGCTAGTTCAAACTCACAATTCAGCATCAATTCATATATTAATACTGAGCTATCATAAATCATGTAGAGCAAGATAATCCAGGTCTTTTGGGATTTGTTTCATACTGTGATAATAAGGACAAAAAAGGCTCTTTTTTTTAAATGTGATCTGCACTGTGATTGTATGGTAGGTCAGACAGGCTGTTGGAGCAATGCTCCATTGCTCTGGTAGGGAAATACACCAAGTTTTCAGACTCGTATGCCTCTGTGATCAAAGCCCTGGAGCACTCCGCTCTCGCCATCAGCCACAAACTAGAGGTTAAGGTGAGTGAAACCTGTAATACGGCCAGTTAAGTTTGATTTAGCAGATCTAACTAATTCTACCTCTAAAGAATACTTCATCTTTAAATTCTCAATGTGTATTTGTATTAGCGCTGTCTAAATTAGCGCGTTAATGCGTGCAATTCATTTTTCCAGTTCAACGGCATTACAAATATTTAACGCAATCAATGCAGGGCTAGGGTTGGCCATCCACTCACATCTGGTGCTGCTGTCTATTTTTTCGACAAGAATTGTTTATTTAGACACGTAACTTCTTTACGGCATCAAACAGGAGACGTTTCAGTTGCGCACTACTTTGCCGCAGCGACAGGCGCTAGTCAAACGAGTGCGGAAAAGGTACAGGTGATGAGGAGCTTCAGGAGAACATCCGTGAACTGTGGTCAGATGAGATGTTGTCAGGCCATATGTCATTAAAAACAAATTTTCCTACCAATTTTTACTTTTTTATATGCTGTGCTTGTAGTGCGTGCTCTTCAATTGAACGATGTAGCCTGTATCGTTTCATATTAAAGCTGGAATGAAACTACGAGCATGTGTATCAGTTCAGCAGCGACAGCTCTTAAAGTAATAGCAGCCAAATAACACAACTCAGCTGCTGTGATGTCCATCAAATAATAAATGTAAAAAGAGAAAATCAAAAAAAATGTTTGTAGCTTTAACAATTAGTCTAGCCTATATTTAATATATAATTTAGCGTTTGGTAACTTCAATTTCTGTATATGTCCTATATGCTGAAGGGCACAGGTAAATTACATTTGTTATAATGGGTTTATGTGAAGATTGTTTAAATTAGTTGTTATTTTTTAAATTGATAGATTTCAGTTATACTCTAATGTTAGTATAGTCAACATTACATATAGTCAATAGTGAAAAACGTCCTAGAGATATCAGTAGTATTAGGTGCGTTTGCACCGGAGGAACTTTTCCAGAGTTCCTAGAAATATCAGTGACGTAGGTGTACTCTGATTGGTCAAACTCGCCTTCAGTCATAAAAAAAAGATTGAATGTGAAATTATTGCAATGTATAAAAGTGTGTTTAAAAACATTAATGTTAGGTGGGATTAATTGCGATTAATTTAAAAAGTGATTTAATTCGTTAACTTTTATGGATTAACAGCACTAATTTGTATCAATGCCTCTTTATCTAATTATTCCTTCTCTAGTATGTTGACTCTGCAGATTTGGAGGCCGGTACGCTACAGAAGGAACCTGTGAAGTACCATGAAGCCTGGCAGAAACTCTGCAGTGCGGAGTGAGTAATGACTCGCGCTGTTTAATAACGCCTAAAATATACACGGATTTCATGCATTTCAAATCTATTCTGTTTGGTTAAATGCCTTAATGGTGTTCTTTCATTGAGGAGAATTCAGATGCAATCAGTGTTCAGTTTTCGCCTGCTACCCTGATGTAGTTTTGCTAATGTTACTGCTGCGGTCTTGTGTCGTCAGTGGTATTTTAGTACCTGGAGGTTTTGGAGTACGAGGGACGGAGGGCAAGATTCAAGCCATCAGCTGGGCTAGGAAACAGAAGAAGCCTTTCCTCGGTAGTACCTCATTGAAGTGCGCTAAAACTGAATGTCCTGCAGCGGCTGTGAATGTAACCCGTCTGTGCCATTAATCTTTCAGGTGTGTGTTTGGGGATGCAGCTCGCTGTGTGTGAATTTGCTAGGAACATGTTGGATTGGAAAGGTATTTATACTTTCTATATATCGCCCATAAAAAAGTAGTATTGTTTAACAAGCAGTATTGAACAAAGCATGACTCTTGTTTTTCCTAGATGCCAACTCCACAGAATTTGACCCAGAAACTAAATATCCTGTGGTGAGTATCAGATTTAGTTAAAATGTGGATTTCTGGTCTGTTTTGCATCCGAAGCAAATGGAGCAGATGTCATGATTGGCTTGTGTTTGATTGGTCACCTCCCAGGTGATTGACATGCCAGAGCACAATCCAGGGCAGATGGGCGGCACTATGCGGCTGGGGAAAAGGAGAACCATTTTCAAAACCGAAAACAGCATACTTAGTAAATGCATTTCCCTAACTGAATACTATACCAGTAATACAACAGAGAACTTATTTAAATATATTCTCTCTCACAGGAAAACTGTATGGAGATGTTGATTATGTCGAGGAAAGACACAGACATCGCTTTGAGGTGCATCATTTCTGCTTTTTTTATATATTCATTTATATGACCGTATGTACAGTGGGTACGGAAAGTATTCAGATTTGGATATATCAAATTCTTACATTTTTCACTCTGTTATATTGCAGCCATTTGCTAAAATCATTTAAGTTCATTTTTTTTCCTCATTAATGTACACACAGCACCCCATATTGACAGAAAAACAGAATTGTTGACATTTTTGCAGATTTATTAAAAAAGAAAAACTGAAATATCACATGGTCCTAAGTATTCAGACCCTTTGCTCAGTATTTAGTAGAAGCACCCTTTTGATTTAATACAGCCATGAGTCTTTTTGGGAAAGATGCAACAAGTTTTTCACACCTGGATTTGGGGATCCTCTGCCATTCCTCCTTGCAGATCCTCTCCAGTTCTGTCAGGTTGGATGGTAAACGTTGGTGGACAGCCATTTTTAGGTCTCTCCAGAGATGCTCAATTGGGTTTAAGTCAGGGCTCTGGCTGGGCCATTCAAGAACAGTCACGGAGTTGTTGTGAAGCCACTCCTTCGTTATTTTAGCTGTGTGCTTAGGGTCATTGTCTTGTTGGAAGGTAAACCTTCGGCCCAGTCTGAGGTCCTGAGCACTCTGGAGAAGGTTTTCGTCCAGGATATCCCTGTACTTGGCCACATTCATCTTTCCCTCGATTGCAACCAGTCGTCCTGTCCCTACAGCTGAAAAACACCCCCACAGCATGATGCTGCCACCACCATGCTTCACTGTTGGGACTATATTGGACAGGTGATGAGCAGTGCCTGGTTTTCTCCACACATACCGCTTAGAATGAAAGCCAAAAAGTTCTATCTTGGTCTCATCAGACCAGAGTATCTTATTTGTCACCATCTTGGAGTCCTTCAGGTGTTTTTTAGCTTGCACTGAGGAGAGGCTTCCGTCGGGCCACTCTGCCATAAAGCCCCGACTGGTGGAGGGCTGCAATGATGGTTGACTTTCTACAACTTTCTCCCATCTCCCGAATGCATCTCTGGAGCTCAGCCACAGTGATCTTTGGGTTCTTCTTTACCTCTCTCACCAAGGCTCTTCTCCCCCGAGAGCTCAGTTTGGCCAGACGGCCAGCTCTAAGAAGGGTTCTGGTCGTCCCAAACGTCTTCCATTTAAGGATTATAGAGGCCACTGTGCTCTTAGGAACCTTAAGTGCAGCAGCAATTTTTTTGTAACCTTGGCCAGATCTGTGCCTTGCCACAATTCTGTCTCTGAGCTCTTCAGGCAGTTCCTTTTGACCTCATGATTCTCATTTGCTCTGACATGCACTGTGAGCTGTAAGGTCTTATATAGACAGGTGTGTGGCTTTCCTAATCAAGTCCAATCAGTATAATCAAACACAGCTGGACTCAAATGAAGGTGTAGAACCATCTCAAGGATGATCAGAAGAAATGGACAGCACCTGAGTTAAATATGAGTGTCACAGCAAAGGGTCAGAATACTTAGGACCATGTGATATTTCAGTTTTTCTTTTTTAATAAATCTGCAAAAATTTCAACAATTCTGTGTTTTTCTGTCAATATGGGGTGCTGTGTGTACATTAATGAGGAAAAAAAATGAACTTAAATGATTTTAGCAAATGGCTGCAATATAACAGAGTGAAAAATTTAAGGGGGTCTCAATACTTTCCGTACCCACTGTATATAATATGATAGTAAAAAAATGAGTGTGGGATTTTGCTGAATTTGTCATGATGTTGGTGGTTGTATAGATTAGTGATCGACTGATATTGATTTTTTATAACCGATACCAATACCGATTATTTGTACGTTTATGTACCCGATAACCGATATGCAGAACCGATATTTATTTACTGTTATAAAGTAAATAAATAACAGATTGAAGTAAGTCCATTCTTCACTTAGTTTTTTCCTCCTTTCAGTCATCTTAACAACAACAAACAACTGTTGAAAATAAAAAAAATTGTGTAAAATGTATTCTTCAAATTATAACAATAAAAAAACATTTATAAAAGGCATCATCAGCAACACTGATATTAACAATAAGCAAAATAATGTCTAATGTTTTCAAATGGAGAAAATAAAGGACAAAAGTCATATCAACTTCATTTTAAACTACAGTTTTAGGTTTATAAGCTGTTGAATAGGCTAAAGAGTGAAGAATAATTCACTGGATAATGTTAATTAAATTAATAATATTCTCTGGAATATTTATATAAGCTATAACAAACAAAACATCGTATTTTATTGCATTTCTTAACTGGTATGTTTTATCAGAATTATTCAAATGTTTTTGTCATTCTAAATTATGAAAACTGCTGACAGCGTGGTTTATCTATGCATTTACACAGAACTATACTCAAACTGCGATCGCTTGCAGAGATGATAAATAATAAATTTAGATAGAGATGTATTTATTTAGATGTTTATTGGTGAAATAATGGTTATATAGTAAATGTTAATATAATTTAGCGTGTTTCAAACAAGTGAATCTTGTATAAAGTTACATGGGGTGGTCGTGCTGGAGCTTCTCCTGAGTGAACAGTGCCCACTGCTCCAAGTGTGTATGCACTTGGATGGGTCAAATGCAGAGAACACATTTCACTGCTGGTTATACTCTGTATAATTGTGTATGTGACAAAAAAATATCAGTTATCGTTTTTTTTCAAAACCGATATCTGATTATGGTAAAATGCTTAAATATTGGGAAAAATATCGGTAAACCGATATATCGGTCGATCTCTAGTATAGATTTCATCGGGCGCACCGACCTAAGTTAACTTCCGAAGTGTTTGTATATCGGGCTGGTCAGTGGCGCCGGCTACAAACACAGTTAAAGTGATTATTAATGAAGTTGGGCTCAGGTTGTTGTGCTGTGAGATGTTTCACATACATACATTTATTTGTGGCGACCCACCACAATATCAAAACTTTTCCAAAAGGCTTTGTTGAATAAACATGAGCATGTAATGCACGTTTAAAAATCAAAACGAGGCGTGGGTGTTTTATATCACTGTATTTCTGAAGGAACTTTGTCTTTTGAAAATATTTGATGTCATTTTCATTTCATCTTGCATTTTATATGTTTGGTAAAGCAGCGTTTTAAGCTTCGTTACCGGGCGCAAACCTCTAACGTTAATGTTATTTCTCCCGCTTTTAAGCGTCTCCTGCTGGCAGAGTGAATTTGCATTTTTAATAAGTCCGTCCAAGTAGTTATTGCTGCATCTCAGTTCGTCTGATTTATGAAGCAAACATATTTTGCTTATTATAAAAAAAAAAATCTGCTCCAGAGGGACTTAGCTGTTGCTATTGATTCTGTTTGGATGTCTACCGGAAGTTAAGTTAGGGCCACAAACATGCGCAGTAACGTTTGTTTATGTTGCTGCCGTTGAAACTGTCTATAACTCAATAATCTTAATTTATATTTTAATCGATTTATAGACAATTTTTCTGTCATTATCAGATGTTTTTGATAATTCCACAGTTGTTCCTTGTCTCTTGAAAATGAAAAGATTGACATTTTTATATCGTAACCTTCAAATATGTTGTTAGATTTGGTAAACCCATTCATTTCTTCGAATGAGCTCAAAACAAAAGCTTCAGTGGATCATCTCAGATTCTGTGAGGCATTTTGCTTGCTGTAGTTGAACACATTCCTTCGTGAACAGCTATGCTTTCATATAAGCACCCAAATAATTTTGTTATTGTTGGATTGGTGGCCGAATCAGGGTGGAAGGCCTTTGTGTACAATGAAAATGAAATGCGTAAATGCTTGACTATTCATCAGTTGAATCGCTAAATATCATGCACAGTGCTGAGTTGTGTGCTTTTTCTATGTTTGTATTTACGTCTGATGAACTGGTCAGTGGAGGAGGAGACTTCCCTTGAATATGTATTAAATGTTTGACGCATCGAGGTGAAATTGTCAATTATGCTCACTGAAGTTTTGTCCTGAATACATGCATTACTTGTGTAAACTGATATATGAACTGGATTGCAGAATTGGAACACTGGATTAAACGGATTAAAATTAAACATACATGGTACAAAGCATTTATTATTGTTCTTTGTTCTGTTTGCACAGGTGAACCCAGAACTGAAGCAGCATTTTGAGGAGAAGGGCTTTCATTTTGTGGGTCAGGACGGGGAGGGCGAAAGAATGGAGGTCATAGAACTGGACGGTGCGTCTGCGGAAACTCGCACAAGATTAATTGAAATACAAAGCGTATTTGCTACCCTGCTGACGTGAGCATAGCAGTAGTGCTATCAAACAGTAGTCCAAAATAATTGTTGTTATTTACATAATGCATGTGTGTGTATTTATATATACACAGCACATAAACATATATTTATATATTTCAGAAAAAATGCTTCTATATTAAATATTTATAAATTATATGAATTTAAATGTACACATTTTCAAAATATATACCATGTGTGTATTCATACATGCATAATATTTTTGTATGTAATTAATCATTTGACAGCTCTAGAATAGCATAATCGCTTATTAACATTATAGTGAGTATTTTAACCCTTGTCATAACCAGTGATTTTATGCAGAAGGATACCGTAAAACAAGTCCTGATTTTAAGAGAGCTGTCAAGTCATCTTTATTTCTGTAGCGTTTTATACAATACAGATTGTTGAATCCGCTTTACTGTGATGCACAGGGAAATGTTTCAGTGATGCAGACAAAATTGATTTCTGCAGTCATTTGACAAAAAAAAATCAATAGACCATGCTTTTCTTATCTATTCCATCATCGGTTTGACAATCGGTTGTTGTTGTTGCAGATCACCCATATTTTGTTGGTGTCCAGTATCACCCAGAATTCACATCCAGACCCATTAAACCGTCCCCGCCGTACCTGGGCCTGCTGCTGGCGGCTGCCGGGAGGCTTCCAGGTTATCTTCAGAAAGGCTGTCGGCTCTCACCACGGTATGGACTGATGTTCCCCGAGCGGCCAAATTCTTCTCACCCAGTGTCATCCAGAGATTTCTCCTAATAAAACCTTGCTGCTGTTTCTTGAACACAGATCTCTGACACAATGTCTTTTATCATTTTGCATGGCGACAGCCATCAGAAGTTTGTTTGAGTTGTGCATTATACCAAATAAGCTGTTTTGTGTTGACAGAGAAACATACAGTGACCAGAGCGGCAGCAGTTCTCCAGACTTGGAGATGGCAGACTTCAAACTACGCTCAGGAATGAATTAGTTAATGGTGCAGCTTGTGAGTGCATTCGTACACAGTATGTTTCCAGATAAGCTTTAGTTTGTACTTGTTCCTTTCGGGGCTTGCTTTATGAAAAGGACGTAGTACTGACATGTCCAGTTTCAAGAGAACATGATTTGAAAAGACTGGCAGCTCCATTTGTTTTAAACCCCTTTTCATTTGTAAGTGCATGTGATGTTTCACATGTCAAGTGCATGTGAAACTACCTCTAGTTGGCCAACTAGACATCTGTTCACTTAATGTGGTTAAATATTGATGAGTGTTCGCTGAGCTTTTACTCTGCCCCTGTAGTAAAAATGGTATTTTGCATTTGTAACCAGAGCTAGGTAGTTACTGATTACATAATCAATCCAATTCCAAAAATTAAGTACTTGTAATTAGAGTAAGTTACATATTAAAATACTCGTAATCAGTTTATGGATTGCATGATGATGATATTCATACAATAGCAATAAATGATTAATAATCCACTGATTCTCCCTAATTTCTCTTCTTTTAGATTGTCCTTTCCAAAATATCCTACCGATTATTTGCATATAAATATATATAGTCTATTTTGTGGACATCCACACAGAGATCAGTCATTAGTCAGGTGGCGACAGCATTTGACCACTGGATTTACAAAAATCCGTGTTTCAATTTAGCATTAACTACTGATAAACCCATTCATTTTTATTTGAATTATTACTCTGTAGGTTTGTTGACCATGTATAAATAATTAATGCATTCATGTTATTTCTTAGTTCCAGGCAATATAAAACTGTCATCTAAACCTTATCCACCAAAAAAAAATTGAATCAGCACATGTTCATGCTTTCTTTGCTGTTGGTTAATGATCGCATAGCATGCAGGTAAATTGAAATATTTGCGCAATAGTCCCACATTCTAAATGAGACAAATTTCCCATAGAAACCTAACTAGACCAGCTGATGCACATAATGACTCTGCGTGCGCACTGGCTGGTCTAGCCTGAAAATAAACTTAAAAACAAATATTCAGGGGGAAATTAATTAGAATGTGATGAGTTCAACTAGCAGTTTGAGATTTCAGGATTCCTCCATTAATTTAGATTGGGCCTCTCGTGCAAATGTGACTGCCAAGTGAAGATTTTCCTCAACAGTTGGGTTTTAATTTAATTTGTTTTGACTCACTTGTAAGCTTTTCATTAAACTGTTCCTTTGGGAAATCTTGATATATTTAATGCACCTCATGTTGTAAATTACAATGAATGGAACAAGTGCTTACTCTTTGCATTTTTACATTATGGTACAAGAGTGCTAGTTAAATCAATATACTGCCTAAAGTGTGAAGTTATTGACTACAATTTGTCATGTAATCTAGAATCAGGAACCGATTATAATTTGTAATTAATCTACCCAGCTGTTTGTAATGTACTTTCTGCCATATGTATATTAAGTCATGCATACTTTGAACACCACTTGTTAAAAAACAAGCATTTATGCAAACCAAAGATATTAGTCATTTTTAATCCTTCTGTAAAATAGACATCAAGCAAAAACATCAACATTCTTGTAGCATGTGGCTAACAAGCATCTTTATTTGAAAGTGGATCAAATGACAAAGTCATGCTAGACCAAGCCACATGTTATTAGGCCTGCTCATGTAACAACTTCCACTTGCTGGTCAGGAGCTGCTGATAACCTAAAAATAAATGCATAACATTTCCGTAAGTCATAATAGACAAGTACAGACAACTCAAAACTGACAAGCACTGATCTCAGTCCCATATCCGCAAGTTTCATCCAGCAGTCACCAATAAAACATGTCATCCTCGATCAGGCATTACTGTACTTTATTATAAGCTGAAAGCAACATACTTGCACTAGCTGCACCGGTCCTACAGGCCATCAGCACCTGTAAGAGAATATATAAACTATTAACAGGACAAAAAAAAAAAACACCATGCAAGATCACTTGAGTAGCCAGAGTGTTGGACAGCCGAGTGACTGACGCAGACACCGACAGACGGGCCAGTCAAAGTCTGCCCATTGATTTAACACGCTACTGGCGAACACCAACAGCACAGGTTCTCACAAAGCCTGCAAAAACACTCCCGATGCTGAACTTACACGGACCCACATGCCAGTCGCCTTCTCACAAACAGCCCTGTAAGGAGATAACAACATTGAAGCCAAAGATAACACTGGAACAAACTACAAGAGACGTTAAATTTGGCTCAGGAGCGTTTTTGGGTCTCATAACAGAGGTGCTCTCTCAGAGAGGGCAAGTTTGTCATCACAGCCAGCACTAAAACAAACAAACTTAAATAATACCTACCTAAGAGGCTCACTCAGACCATCTCAAGCGGTGTTTAACGATGGGACGTATTTTAGATCAACTCATTTTGCATCATCCGACCTGCTAGAAAGAGAAACGGATAACGTTAGGCAGGGCTACTTAACGACACACATTCGTAAAGACAAGGTTCAGTTGTCCTTTTCCTTAATGTTGCTGGGACAGCTACAGCTGAACTGTTCAGCGACCGTCGGTAAAAGTGTTGCTTTTGGCTCCTGTTTGACCGCACCCGTTATAGAGGAACGGGACCGGCTTCGATCAGGGCCACGACGTCAGTCTCATACCATTAACTTCACATGCACAAATAACTTCAAGTTTTATTTAAATGGGCATGGGGCAAACGTTCATAAGTCTCTAAAAAGGTGCACGTTCACTGTAACGCTGGATAGTTAAAGCTGAATCAATACCTCTGCAGTAGAGAACGCAGTGGAACCACGTGGTGACCCGATATCCATTCCGGCAAACACCTGGAGAGCAGAAGAGGAAGTGACTAACGTTACAGACTTCACATTCATACATTTCCACGTTATAACGTTAACTTACACAAAAACAATCTAGATCCACTAAGCAATGCAAACAAAACTGCCTAAAACAGCGCCGCCTTGAAGGCTACTCTCCGCAAACAACGTTGCATTAATTCACAAATCCAGAAGATTAATATCAGAAGCCTTATACAAGTTTGCAAGTCATTTTTTATATTTAAAAACTGGATGACGGTTTTATTCGAGATGTTATAAACTGCATCGCGGTTACTACTAAACTCCATAAACACTCATACTGCGCTTAACGCCTGTAATTCTCAAACGAGCTCCTGTAGTAACATTCAAACAAAGTATTCATGAATACTAGCTATTAAAACAGCACACACGCGCCGATGATTGAAGATCGTGTACAACTCACCTTCACTCTCTGAAAAAGCGGGCTGGAAGAGGAAGAGGAGAGCGCGACACGTGCTTTTATACAGCGAAACGTATCGCTGATTGGACGACGGGCCTCATCGCTTATTGGTTGAATGAAATGGCTGGGTCGCAACGCTTGTTGGGATATGTAGTTCTGATTTGTAGAACGTAGCTCTGGGATTTTTCTGACATCTTGGATATAGATTTGATGGTATCTGATGACTTTCTTTTATTTATTCAACTGAAAATAATTTTTGTTTAATGTAAAATATATTTGTAATAAAAATACGTTGAAATTATAAAGTTGTTATCAGGGGCGGGAACAGGGGGTGCTGAGGGTGCTTCAGCACCCCCTGTTTTTTTCTGTAGGCAACTGTAAACTGTTGTGAAAAAAAAAAAAAAAGGCTAAATTTGTTATAATAAAGATTCATTTAAACATTTCTATGGTTGCTCCGATGTTTATAACATTTAGTTTACATTGGCTATTTTGCTATCTATTTCTATGTGATCTTTGACATATTTACCATTTGCCCATTAATTTAACAGTTGTAAGAATTAAAGTTATCAAAGTTATTAAACTGATGCAGGGCTATTTGATCCTGCCAAATCACGCACGCAGCACTGCCAATGCTTGCTTTCATGTTTGTGAATGTTATGTTTGTGTTGAAGGATCTGTAGGTTGTGGCTTAAAAGCGGAACATGGAAATATCATGATGTACTGGAAGAAAACCTTTTTTTTGTTCTCAGCGATATGAGTCTTTCCCTTCTCCCAAAACAGCGTACAGCTACCTATTAAAATAGTTCAGTTTTGTATGTAATGGAAAAGTGATTAGACTATGTTTCGTTTTTTTTTTCTTTATAAAGTTAATTTAGAAAAACCTTGGGAGCATTTTTTGTTCGTTGAATGTTTTTTTTCTTTTAAGCAACGACCAAGCGGCCAGGGAGTTGATCGCCTATGTTTGATTAATTTAGCCTTATCAAATCATCACGACTTGACTAAAATAAAATCGATAGATAGGCCTATAAACAGTTCAAGCATATCACAGTATTAGTTTAAATGTTTAACCTATATAAATGTGCAATACCCAACAGTTTGTGTGGAGAGTGGAAGCTGAAGCGAGCTTTACAGGACATGGAGGATTTTTTTCTTACAGTAACAACTTAAAATACGCCGTGTGATTTTTTATCTCATAAAGGTAAGAGTAATATATCATTTGGAACTGTAAAGGGTCTACTTTTATTTGTGTGCATTCACAATATCAACATTGTGCTTTTATAAAATAGGAAAACAGAGAATGCACTTTCTGCCGGTTTTGAACAAGAGCGCTTCAATGATGAACCGAGACTCGGCAACTCGAAACTGGCTCAGAGATATGATAAATATATCTATAGAAAGCTTTAAAATACTACTTTAAAACGAAATAATTCAAAGCAAAGCAAAAACTCTTCATTAGCCTATGTAATCCGTTAAGATGCATATATTTCTCTCTGCGCAAGTCATTTTTCCCCGTCACCTCACCATCTAAAATATAAAAATAAGGGAAAGCCTTAAGGGGCCGCTCACATATCGCGTCTTTTGCGCGCTCGTTTTTTCCAGGCGCGTCCGTGCCGCATCTAGATAAAAACATCTCAACTTTTCAGAATGCAGCAAGCGCACCGCGGGTCATGTGACGAAATTTCCTTCTTGTAATGGGAGAGCGCAGCTGATGGTTGCTTAGCAGCGACAAACGCCTCCGGAGCGCAACCGCCCGAGCGCTTTGGAAAAAAGGAGAAAGCAGCGCGCCTAGCGTTTTCCACGCGTTTTTAGGCGCGATATGTGAACGGCCCCTAAACAGTGGCGGTTCTAGACCATTTCAACTGGGGGGGCCAGGCTGGGGCCAGGTGTACTGTTAGAGGGGCCAGTTACATTTAGACCTTATTGTTGTCATATCATTTTCTGCACTGCAGGCATTAACAGGCAAAATACCATGGATATAATCATTCAACAATGAATTTGCATTTACATTTTATTTTTTACATTCGCATTACATTCAGTATTAGTCACAGTAACTGTAATTGCATTTCCATTATATATTTACATTTGCATTACATATTCAGTATGTCACAGTAACTTGCATTTGAATTATTTTTACATTTGCATTACATATTCAATATCACTGATATTATATCAGTCACATTAACTGTATTCTACGATTTTTGTGTTTTTTTGCAAAAAGATCAGCAAATTCGTCTAGATTTAAGGCCTTTGCCCTCCTTGACTCAATACTTAGAACACCTAAATTGCTTAATCTGTCATCTGACATTGTGGACCTGAGACTGAGGTTTCTGCATGCCACTCTGTATTTTCCTTTCTAAAATTCTTCTGAACTGATGTAGTTCATGCCCCAAGTCCTCAATATTTGATTCATACATTCTAGCAAATGGAAACAGGGACTTTTCTTTGAGAAACGCATCACTTGTAGGGTTTAGAGTTTGGATGCCAGTCATTATTTCACAGTTTTTGCTAGAAAACCTTCTGTTAAGCTCATTGAGCATCTGATCTAAAACAGCGTAGAAAAGGGTTGTACGAAAACTATCTTTTTCTCGTTCTGAATCTGACCTCTGACCCACTGTACTGAGTACACAGTCTGCATTAAATTGAGAGCTCAGCTTTTTTGGTCGTTTTGCAGGGGCTGTATTGCAGTATCACATTGCTCAGCTGTGTTCAACACTTCATTCCATAGGTCATCAAAAAATGACTCATCCCTGTAGTCATTCAAAGTCTGAACTAAGGCTTCAACTAAATCATCAGCCTTTGATAGGTCAAGTGATGAAGACTGTAGCATATCTGATAGAAATTTTGCTTCTCCAAACACTTTATGGAGGGTAACAAGGCACACAATGAACTGTAAATCTATCTGTGCAAGCAGACCTCTAGCCTCAACAGATCTGTCACCACTGTGTTCTTGGACTATGTCTTGCAAGACTCGCTTAATGGCAGGCAATCTATCCATAATAGTATGTAGAGCCATATATCGGCATGCCCAGCGAGTGTCACTTAGCCTCTGAAGCTCTCTAGCCGGTGCACCTGCACTGTAAAAAATTACTCTGGAGGGTGTTAAATACAACCCATGAAAATCAGTTATAGTTTACTTAATTATATGAGTTAGCAAGTAAAATACAAAATAATGGGTACATTCTACCTACACTATCTATTTTTTATCAGTAATAACTGCAACACTAAAAAATTAAGTAAAATATACCCCGAAATATTAGTTTTGGCACCGCAAAGTGCGCATGCGTCAACATCCAGGCGGGAATCGATGGATTCACCATTTTGGCGGCAGCAGCGTCACCGCGATTTGTTGAGCTAACTTACAGGTAAGTTTTTATTTAACTTGTTGATATATCATGAATGCAATTGTTAAGTTGTTTAACGGTAAAATCTACCAGAAGATTAGTAATTTGCGCGCTTCTCTGTTGTCGGCACCACAGTCTGGTGACAGATAGGTTAGAATTTGTGGTCAGTGAAGTTGGCGTTGAAAGCGGAATACATTGTCCAGTACTTGCACCTGCGAGTAAACATCTACATTTATTATTCAAATATGTTAGCTTCCATATTGTTATGTACATGGCTGAAACTCGTGAACAGCGAAGCTGCTGCACGTGAGTGTTTGAACTTGAGCCTCTGACTAGAGAGAGAGAGAGAGAGAGAGAACGACGGTTGATGTAACGGTACTAAGAACAGGGAAGGTGATCGGAGCAGAAAAACGGCAGTAAAGCTGTCAATGTGGTATGATAATTACTGTTAAAGTTTTATTGCATTTATCTTTTGATATATTGAGTTTTGTGTTAGAACGGATCAATTTATAAAGCCATTGTATTATTGTTATCATTTACAGATTTATAATTGAAGTTTGCCTTTCCATGGGCGTTTTTAATTTTAATGGCTGTTAAAAAGTGTTTCGGAGTTTATAAGAGGCATTATTTTACAGATTAGTAATTTTTAAAATTTATTGTTAAGTAATTAGCCTAGCTATGTTTGAAAATAGGTGTTTGTGTAACGTTAACGTTAAGTGTGCATCTTCCAATTCCTGTGATCGCGCGATGTGCTTCATTCGTGATAAATTTTCTCCTTTACAAGTACTTAAAGTGCAAAAATGTCAAACTTTTGATACTGTGTCATAAACCAGACTGTATACTAACTTCTGTGTGTTGGTGCTTATGTAAGTGTTACGTTTATAAACTTGACATTACAGCTATTCAGCCTCTGAGCACATGGTTAGCATTAATGTAACGTTACAGTGATTAGCGTGTGCTCTGCTATCGACAAAAAGCAAAAGATAGAAAACATGCAATGTTTTTTATGTTCCTTATGTGATCTTTAACATAACGGTTAACATAACATTGTATGTTTTGATGTTTTATATTTTGTGCCACTTCATTTTAATTGATTTATGTGTTTGAGTTAACTTGGATTTGCAGATACATTGCACAAGTACAGTTGGTGTAATAATTTTACAAAATATGTTTTAAACATTGAGGAAATTCTAAACGTAAAACATTTGCATTCATGTAAATGCAACATAAATTAATATGAATATAAATTATGTACAATTCATTTTACAGGAGTGTGGTAATCTAATAATTTAACAATCCTGTTTCTGACATTCTTTTTCTTCCACAGAAAGATATAACGTTAGGAAGAAGTATTCGTAGCAGTTTGCAAGACAAGTTAACTTCAGGTACCCGAACTGAACACTAACCTTATTGCAAATGAATTGGCTGTGCAAAATATGTACCTTTACATCATCGAAACGATTGGAATTATTAAAACACTACAGATTACAACATGGGCATCATAGTCGAAACCAATCCATACCCTGTCTTCATTCTGATTGCCCTTGCACCTTTAGGACATGGGGTGCGTTACGGACACATTTGTCCAGGTTTCATCCACAGACAACTAGGCCTGGCCAGCTCCTTTCCTTCACATGCATAGTGTGTAAATCATGCTGTTTCCATACAGAAAGACAATATTTTGAGCACCTGGGTGGTCATCTTAAAAAGCATGAAACTGTGCCTTGTGTTTTCCATGACTGTGATTACAAAACAAATGTATATACAACATTTCACAGTCATAAGAGCAGGAAACATAGCCCCCATTCAGTAGAAGATTTTAAGACCATTGTTTTTCAAGAACACCAAAGCCAGATTCATGAAGAAAGCGATTCTGTTGAAAGTGAAAACTACTGTGACTCTGTCCTTAAGGAGGATGAAGACTTGAGCGAAACAATTGTCAGGAGACTGGGCTTGCTCCTCCTTAAATTGGAGTGCATATTTAATGTGTCTAATACATGCATAGATAACTAGTAGAGGAACTTAATTTCCTTACATCATCTGCATCTGGCCCTGTTATTAAAAACATTATACTGAGCACTCTAAAGAAGCATAGCTGCATTTTTGAAGATTCTGTGATTTCAGAACTGGTGAAAGATCTTTGCCAGCTTAACCCTTTCTGTGCTGCTTTAGGATTGGATGGGCCTTTAAGCACACACTATAGGAGACAACAATTTATAAAGGAGCATCTTTCACTGACTGAGCCAATTGAGTACATACTTGATAGTAGCAAGAATGCAGCCTTCCAGTATGTTCCTATTCTCCCATTATTGTCTCACCTTTTGAACAATGGACACATTCAGGACACAATATTACAGAACAGAAGCCCATGTAATGTTTCTTCTGAATGCAGATCATTGCATGATGGATCTTTCTACAGAGAAAACAGCTTTTTATCTGGAGATGAACTTAAACTCCCATTGATTCTTTACATAGATGACTTCGAAATATGCAACCCTCTGGGGACGTCACGCAAGAAGCATAAAGTCACTGGTGTGTACTGGGTGCTTGCAGACATCCCTGCTACCCTGCGATCTACTCTAAGTTCCATTTATCTAGCCATTCTTTCCAAGGCAGATGATGTCAAGCAATATGGATACCCAAAAGTGTTGGAGCCACTGCTTAAAGATTTGAAATGCTTGGAGGATGATGGTATATTTGTACCAAGTCTGGGCAAAGTGGTGAAGGGCACCGTATTTGCCGTAGCAGCTGATAATCTTGGCGCTCACTCCATCGGTGGGTTTGTTGAAAGCTTTTCTTCTTCACATTTTTGTCGCTTTTGCACTGGAGAGCGTTCACAGATCCAGGAGCATGAAGTACGAGCAGGAATGTTTCCTCTACGAACTAAGTCCAGCCATACCCTCCATGTCGAAGCAGCGTTGTCTGACACTGCTAAAGCTCATCATTGTGGAGTTAAAAGACAGTGTCCCATCTCTGACAAACTGAGCTACTTTCATGCCACATCAGGTTATCCCCCTGATGCTTTGCATGATTTGCTTGAAGGGATTGTACCTTTTGAACTGGCACTGTGTCTTGATGTGTTTATAAAGAAGAAATACTTCTCTCTTCCTGAACTTAACTCTTCAATCCATCGATTTCCCTACAAATGGAATGACAAAGTCAACTGTCCACAAGCTATCCCTCTGACTTGTGCATCACGTAAAAGTATAGGAGGCAATGCACATGAAAACTGGTGCTTGTTACGGATGCTACCTTTTATGATTGGCGACAAAGTGCCAGAAGAGGACACAGCATGGCAGGTTTTGATGACCTTGAAAGATATTGTTGAGCTTGTCATGGCTCCTGTTCACACAGATGAAACGCTAGGATACATGGAAAGCAAGATTAGTGAACACCGTTATAGGTACTTGGATGTGTTCCCAGAGGAGAAATTGAGACCAAAACATCACTTCCTGGAGCATTATCCTTGGCTTACAACTGATTTTGGACCACTTGTGTTTCTCTGGACCATGCGATTCGAAGCCAAACACAGATTTTTTAAAAGGATTGTGAGGCAGACCGGGTCATTCAGAAACATTCTCAAGACAATGGCAAGAAAACACCAATCAATGATTGCATGTAACATCCATGATGCTAACATTCTAAGGCCAAAACTCTCTGTGTCAAGAATGACTCAAGTGGCAGTGGAGGTTCTAAAGGACAGCATTAAGGAGTCATTTGTAAAGAAGTTTCCCAGGGCAGCAGTTGTGAGTATGACAAACAAAGTCACCGTTTTAGGCACTGTCTATTGTGTTGGAATGCTGTTGCCTTTTGGATCAACAGGAGGATTGCCTGACTTCGGAGAAATACTTCAAATAATCATTGTGCATGAAAGTCCTGTCTTTGTTCTGAAGTTGCTAAGTGGGTGGTACCATGAGCACTTGAGGAGCTTCAAAGTAGAGCCCACAGGAGAGATTGAAGTCCTGCAGCATTCGGAAATGAAAGATGCATACCCTTTGGCAGCATATAATACACTACATGGTCGAATGGTGTCCCTGAAACACTTCGTTTGCATATCAGAGTAGGTTTTACACTTCAGTTTAATTATTCATGCCTTATCAATCATGTGTATTATTCATGCATTATCAATCCTGCCAAGTATACTTATAGAATATTTAAAAAATGCAATCTCTTCGTTTTCTGTCTCCCTACAGCTGAAGACAACACATACTCCAGAGGAAAATGTCAGTCCAGTTGCGAGTCATCATAGAAGAAAACAATATCCGAAAGTTGACGCTTCCAACAGGATTTCCTAATAAGGTGGAAGATCTTGTCTCAGAAATCATTCAGACATTCCAGATACATGGTGAATTTGGACTACTCTATGAGGACAAAGACTTTGGGAACCAATTTTTCACTCTAAATTCAACTGCCGACCTGGAAGACAAGGCCACTGTGAAATTGGTAAGAAACGAGCCCTTGATAACCCTTGACTTGCATCCATTAGATGAATCAGGACTGTCCATTACACAGAGTACCTTGGAGACCTACCCTGCGGATGATGGTGAAGCATACACCTCTCTTGCAGATGACGTTGAACCGTCAAGTTCACAAGACACCGTTCTTCTCCCTGAGTCATGTCGTTCTGCTCCATGGCCAATGCCGTTTCAAGTGCCGACATTTTCCCGTGACATTGAACTTATCATGGCAGAGGCTAATAAGTCATATCATGCCTCTGGAACACATTTCCATGATGCAAGTGTTAAATCTGCAATAATGCATGACCTTGCCAAAGCTATATTTTCTTACACGGCCTACCCTTCAAGTATGCAAATATCCTCAGTGGCTGAAGCCCTTCTTAAAAAGTTTCCATGCTTAAAGGAGCCTGGGTCTTTTGCAGGCATGTATGGCTGGCAGCAACGCCTCAAGTACAAGATGCACAATTTACGTGCCAAGCTGAAATCACAAAAATATACATATCCAGAATTAGAAGTAAACACATTGAAGAGGAAGCTACCAACCGATGCAGCACCAGCTAAAAATGTGAAAAGACCAAAGAAAGCAGAAGTGAATTATCTCCCTCCGCATCCTGTTGGAGAAAATCAGGACACATTGGAAAAGGAGAGGCTTGAGTTAGTCGATGAAATGAAGAAGAACAACAACGCAAAAGTAATTAAAGAAAAAATGTCAAAAACCTTTTCAATTAGAAGACTGGAGGTTGTGACCACCAGCCCCACTGTCAGTGTTTTAAGAGAGAGGTGGCCGGGATTGTTTAGTAAGGCTCAGGTAAGGATGTTTGTTAGTTTATTAATTTTTTCACCAAGAACAGTTGTTCATCCCATTTGTTTAATTAAACTTGGTTTCAGACCTTTATAATTGGTGACTATCATTGAGTAAATTGTTGTATTTTTGTGTTGTCCCTTTACTGATTTACTAGATCAAAGAGGAGTTCCGACGTATAACAACAATCTCCTTGGAAGAGACATTTATGCTGAATCTCGATAGGTACACACCACGTCTTCTGCAGCTGATGCATGCCAAAGGAGGAGCATTTAGAACCAAGATGCATCCTCTCCTGAACACTGTCAATGAGGTATCTTTCTGTTTTGTTTTCTCATTTCAGAATTTTTGTTTTTCAACTTTTTGACCCAAACGAAGAACGAAAACGAACTTCCTTTAGAAGTATATTGGGGCCTTTAGCATGCTTTCAATCTTGGTTCGATTGCCTGGTCCAAACAGCAAACTTTTCCAAACAATGTTTAGCATTTGTGTCCACTGAATACACTTTTGTTGTCATTTTCTGAAATGTAGCATTTGTTGTCAGACTAATGAAGTTTTCTTAATTAGCTTGTTATTTGTTTATATGCATGTTTTCTTAAGTTGCAGCGCACTGAGCTCACAGAGTCATTGACTACGTTTACATGGACATCAATACTCCGATTTTAATATGATTAAGACAATACTCTGATTAAGAGTCTACCATGTAAACAGATATTTTTGATTATCTTAATCCAGCTAAAGTCATAATCAAAGTAAACACAAATCGAATTAAGACATGTGGAGTATTCCTATTTTAGTCGCATTATTGAAGTGCAGTACAGACATGTAAACACCTTAATCGAACTATTACCGTCGTGTAGGACTTTTCGCCGCATTTTGCGACAGAACACACACACACGGCAGTGGTCAACCGTTTGACGGCAAATAAAAGGGCTTCAACACTGCCATCGTCTGTATGCACGTACAAATAATTAACTGCACTTGAAGCTTGCATAAAATTAAAAACGAAACACCCAAAACTGTATATGGCGTCATCACGAAGACGAACTATATGTTTATGCGTGAAATTCTGGAGGAGACGTCGGATGACGTCGCGACGTAATAACGCATGCCATTAATCGATCTATGTACTATAACATGTAAAACGGAAACATGAAATGATTATTCTAAAAGCAACTCATGTAAACATCTTAATCATAATATTGTTTTATTCAGAATAAGGTAAATAATTAGATTACTGATGTCCATGTAAACGTAGTCACTGTATTGTCACTAAAATGCATGTCTTTGTAATTCCAGAGTATTGAGAGAAAAAGGGATACATGTATCCGTTGCCTCATTGAGTACCTTGGGGAAAATCAAGAAGAGCTGTTCCAAGACTGTCAGGTATGTTATTACGATTCATCATTTCAAGGTATTCAAATGGATACACATTGTTTCATTTCCCTTATTGATCACTGTGATTTAGCCAATAGACCAATACGTTACCAAGCCTTTGGAAAATAGTCAAGGTAGTGCATTTTAAAAATATATATTGTATTGTAAGTACTAGGGATGGGTCACAGTTTGAATAGTCGATTAGTTGATGTAATTATAGAATAGGTTGTGCGATTATTTACATTTATGCATTTAGCAGACGCTTTTATCCAAAGCGACTTACAGTGCATTCAGGCTATACATTTATTTTATCAGTATGTGTCACGGGGTCAACGAGACGCGAGGCATGCGGATCCATTTGCAAGCTTTTATTTCTCAACAGAGACATGGTCATAACAGGCAGGGTCAAACAAATGGCAAACAGGTATATTGAGAGCAAGATGAGTACTCAAGTGAACGGGCGTGGTCTCCGATCGGCGAACAATATCCAGAGGGCTAGACGAGAGGGGTAATCCAGGTACACGAGCAATAATCTGGGCAGGGGCGAACAGAGTCCGAGACAGCAGGCAAAGGGTTAATCCAAGATACAATGGCAGAAATCAGTACACGAGGAAACAGGCAAGGCAAGACTAAGACAACTAATTGGGCTCCGTAGAGTAGCTATCACTGGGGGAGCGATAAACGCTAGACCAGGGGTTCCCAAACACGTTACTGGTGCCTCCCCAACACTGCACATTTTGCATGTCTCCTTTGTCTGACACACCCGTTTCAGGTCTCGGAGTTGCTACTAATGACCTGATGAGTTGAATCAGGTGTGATTGATAAAGAAGACATGCAAAAAGTGCAGTGTTGGGGAGGCTCCAGGAACGAGTTTGAGAACCCCTGCGCTAGACAATACGGAAACTAAACAAACACAGAATGGCTCGGTAAAGCAGCTATCGCTAGGAGAGGGATATATGCAGAGCTAAACAGAAACGCAGAGCTGCTTGGTAAGGCAGCTAACACTTGGAGAGTGCTACACGCAGAACAATACTCGGCAAACTGTGAATGGAAGTCCATGGTTTATATAGAGTGTGTGATTATGTGATAGTTCTCAGGTGTGAGCGTGAGATTGAGACAGCTGTGTACTTGCAATGAATGATGGGAAATGTAGTCTGGTGAATTGCAACAATAGTGTGGTGCAAGAGTCCATGTGATGAGCGAGTCACCTCTATTCGTGACAGTATGTGTGTTCCCTGGGAATTGAACCCACGACCTTTTGCGCAAAGCTTTACCACTGAGCCACAGGAACACAGCATTATTGTCTTAAAAAAAATTCCCCATGTTTTCCGTGCTGATGTGGTGGTGACACGTTTAAATATGGGGGACATTTAATTATGAAAATTTGAAAGGTTCACCCATATTGTCAGGTAGTGGCAGCTCTGTTATTTCTTTGTTCTTTGGTGACACTTCTTTCCTGAAGGGGGTGATCTGTTCCAGCGTAAAAATCTACTTAAAAGCATGACAAGCTATTTCCATTCACAGCAAGGGATTAAATTGATAATCGTGTCATTATGGGATACTGGGGTGAAGAATTTTGTTTTTTGTTTTTATTTGTTACCTGTTTATATTGAATTACTGATTAATACAGAAATCCTGCTTGTGTTCAAACAATTGGCATGAACCCAGAAAACTGTAATGAACAGCATGATAATTAGCTTGAACTAACAAAATGTATTTGCTTTTATTATTTTCAACAGGAGGATGAACTTCAAGACCACACAAATGAAATAATGAAGTTGGTGGTGATTCACAATCCCACAGTTGAGGAGAACCCAGCAGATGTGTGTGTTGTCATAGAGGGCATCAAAGTGCTGACCGGTTGTGGAAACAGAACCACAGCGTGCATACTGTTGATGGGATTGATCTATGCCTTCAACCTCGAGTATCCCAAAAACCTGAAGTACACCTTTGAAGTGTTCCAGAAACTTTTTTTGGAACTTGACGGAGCAAAACTGGCGAAGAAGGTCCTAAGCCTCAAGCATAAACTATTGGAATGAGCTGTCTGTACTGTAAGTTCAGGCTCTGATTGTTTGCTTCATCCAATGAAGACATTGTTTTATTTTCAAATAGTAAATGTTCAAGTTATATGTATTATGAGTTATGTGTAATATGAAGTTGAATATCACTTAAAATTGAATGCAAGTACGTTCTTTTGCACCTAATTACTGTTAAATGTTTTAGTTTCAAATAGTAAATGTTCAAGAAGTTACATGTAGTGTGAGTTATATGTAATATGATGTTGTATGTCACTTAAAATTGAATGTAAGAATGTGTTTTGCACTTAATTAGTTTTAAATGAAGTTGAAATTCAAATGTTTGTTTGTATCCATATAGCATGCCAGTCTATTGAGGAGATCAGTTTCTCCTCTCATTTCAGGGTCTCCTTTCATTTTCTAGTGCTGCAAGTATTGTAGCCACACATTATATCTAAACATATTGTTTGAAATGATGTGAAGAAACCGTATTTAGGAATCTTGCTTCTAATGTATATTTTGACATCTCATGAAGACTTTGGTTTATTTTTGAATGGAATAGGTTCAAGAAGCTTTATGTTACATTATGATTTGTTGTATTTCACGTGAATTGTTTTGTAAGGGGTTATTTTGTACCAACATTAATTAGTTTAAAATGTTTTTAAAAAGTAAAATGTTATTTGGTCAATAAAAAAAAGCAATTGATGCAATCTCCTGCGTCTGACCATTTTTAAGTAAATTCAACCTTCCCTGAATAAGTAATGTGTAACTATTTCTATTGGCTAATCATTATTAATAATAATTTAGTAGATGAACTGTTGCTTACTAACAATAGAGTTAATGTTACTCAATTTTTATAAGTAATTAGTTATGTAATTTAATGAGAAATATTAGATAGACATTACCTAATTTATTTTAGTTTGTCATAGCTGTAAAATTTAGGTACTGTTTACTCAAATATATAGGATAGAATCTACCCAAACAAAGTGAGTGCAAATTGTTACCTCAATTTTATTGAGTAGATTCTATAGGTTGTTTTTTACAGTGTGGGTACATTTCTTTCTGTATGCCAAGCCATTTTTGATGCACATATGACCCAGATGTGAAGACATACAGTCTTTCTAGTAAGGAGAAGAACTCTCCTACCTCAGGGATAGCTTTGACTGTATCCACTAAAACTAAATTTAGACAGTGTGCATTGCAGTGGATGTAAAAAGCATGCTTTGCTTGTTCTTTAATGCGTGCCTGGACACCTGAATGCTTCCCACTCATAACTGAAGCACCGTCATATGCTTGGCCTACTAGGTTGTTTTTGTATTCAAGACCATGACTTTCTAATAGGTGTATGATTTTGTCAGTAAGCCCTGCTGCATCTAGTCGATCAGCTGATTCAAAGTGGAGAAAGCTCTCATGGACAGCTCCACTGAAATAGTACCTGAGTACTAGAGATATCTGCTCTTTTTTTTTTACATCTTCTGTTTCATCTGCCATTATGCTATAGACCTCACTGTTTTTCACTTCTTCTATAATTTTAGTTCGAACCATGTCTGCCAAACAACTCAGAACCTCATTCTGAATCCCTTTGCTGGTATATTTTGCATTATGAATGGAAGTCAACCTTTTTTGCACAGTTTTATCATGCTTAGCTACTGTTTCTAAGATTGCCATGAAGTTCCCTTTATTATCTGACTCTGCAGACTCATCGTGTCCTCTTTGTGCAATGTTTTGTGTGGCTGTAAGTAGTAGTATTTCTCCTATTGTTTTAATATAGTCCCGATTTTCTTGAACCTGTTTGTTGTGTTCCTTGTTTAGGGCATTTACCAGTGTTGCATTACTTTTTACAGCTTTCTGATAGTCTCTCCATGTAATCATTGCTTGTTTGTGCCGCTCAGACCTTGCATGAATTGCAAATCCCCCGTTTGTAAGTTGCCTTCTTCCAATTGTTAAACCCCAATTTTGAATCAAATACCGTCTCTGAGGCTTTAGGAGGGCTAAAATGCCTGCAGGCATAACAAAACACAGAGTCTGATAGTTTGGAATATTCAAGCCAGGGGTGGATATGGTACCAGGCTGCCTTGAAGCTCCTCCTCCGGTCCCCCATCAGAGTTCTTGGGTATATATTCATCATTGGCTGCACCGGTGGTTCTTCCCGGGATTTGCTGATATCTGCCAAAGAAAAAAGAAAAAAATTATTAAAAGTATGTATACCCTTTTCAGCAAATAGTTTTCATTTACATAAATATTGAGAATTAAGTGCAGTTTTTCATTATTTGCTGATGAGAATGTATTTATATATTTATTTTACCACCTTCATTTTTACTCTGTCATGTCTTTTTGTTGTTATTACTACTGTTATGATTACTTATGCCTGTTTTTTTATTTGTTTACTGTTTTTTTTTTCCTTAACCTTAATGTATAATGTAAAAAAAAATCATAAAAAATATTTGGCTAATTTTAGATATACAATTGGTATCAGACAACTTCTGAAATCCACCTGATATCACAAGCTCATAGCATGTTAAATAAGAATTAATTTCAATCACAAATTGATTCATTTCTATACACCATATAACCTGACTTAATGCACTGCTTTACATATGTATTCAACAGCACAAACCTGATGGTCCACTGTTAGTGGACGCACGTGGCTCCTCTGTAGTTGTATCACTCTCAGCCTCAGTCTCTCCATCTGTCTCACTTTCCTCTAATATTCCTTCACTCTCCGTCTCTCCAATGGAAACTCTTCCTGTTCTCTCTCTGCAGGCTCTCTGCTCTCTCTTGCTCTCTCTTGCTCTCTCCACACCTGAACCATTTGGCTCTGTCTCACTGTCTACCTTATCTTTTCTTTGTAAGAACGACATGATGTCCTTCTTTCTCTTCATTTTGGTGAGAAGCTGAGAACTATAGAGCAAAAGCAATGGGGACCAAGAAGCTTTTGAATTAATTTACTGAAAATAACTGACTTGCTAGGAAACTAACTATGTCTAAACGTTTAATGTTACAACTCGTTTACTGAGTAAAAACACTCAGAACCATGAGTTTGTTGATCATATATTTTATCCCTTTTCTGCCACAAAATAACAAACGGCCAGGTTAAAATTAGCAGCAACATATTAATAGAACATATTAACAACTTTACTTACCTCTATATTTCCTTCTTTGCTTGAAGTCTTCAATTATAATATTCACGCAAAACTTCCAACTTCTGAGTAGAAAAAAACCTGCAGATGCATGTTCTACGCACTGTTGTGTTCCGCTTTAAACAGCCCCTCTAGAAAATGTGTGGGTGACATTTCTGTTCCGCGTTGCCACGGTCTAATAGGTCTAATAACGGATGTAAAAAACGATCGCAAAAAAAAAGATTTGTAAAAATAATTTCACACTCTACATTTAGGGGGGCCACAAGGGGGTCCAAGCTTGTTGTCACAGGGGCACTGCCCCCCCCCCCCCAGAACCGCCTATGCCCCTAAAATAGGCCCGATTATAATTTGCGTTTATTTTATAATTGTATTCAATAATTAAAAAAAGTATGTAAATCTTTGTCCTTGAAATTTAAAGGATTTGCTGCAATGCAATTTTGTCTGACTGATAGGCCTATGTGAATTATTTATTGGCCTATCTTTTTAATCCATGCAGCAAATGCTTTAAAAACAGCTTTAAAATTACTTTATTGCATTCCAGATGTTTTTAAAATAACTTTTCACTATACATTTTAAGGGTTTGTAAGCTTGAATGTAGCTTGAATGTAAAACATTGTTATGAATTCATTGTAGCATATTCCCATTTGTAAAATAGCTAATTGTTGTCTAACACGATCTCATGAAAGTGCGTAGGCTATAGCACGATTTTCTGTTTCTATTTGGCGTAATATTTATACGCAGAAACTGACTAACCCCCCCTCCCCCCCCCACAGCACCCCCTACATAAAACACCTTCCCGCGCCCCTGGTTGTTATCATGCTGTTGTTAAACCTGCGTTCTAACTGACTTGCTTTTACACATTGGATGGGAATTATAACAGTTAGCTCCAATAAATTACACAGTAAAAAATAAATAAAACAAAACACACACACACACACACACACACACACACACACACACAAAACCCCATGATTTTGTAATGGCTTATTCCATCTGTCCTCAGATTATGCCATACATGAACTCATAGCTGGATAATTCTGTGATCAGGATGAGTGAGATACTGGTAAACTGATTAAGATAACTTCATTAAGCGCGTTATCTCTTTTTTTAACATTACATGGTATTTACTAGCACATTCCGGATTTGGGGATTGTTAAATTGCACGCTGAAGCCCCGACAGCCTTAATGACGTCACGAGTACTTCAGCATCACGGACAGAGCCAGTGCAGACCCCTGCCAGATTATTACCCCCCTAGTATCGGTAGGTTCAGGGTAAAGTGTGGGGGATTTTTGTTAATCAGATATAGAATCAGATGTGGCGATTTCAACGAGAGGGGTAATAATTTGGCAGGGGGTGGAAAATGGGCACAACAGTTAATCTCCAGTAACCACAAAAACACCCATGAACATGTTAATACATCAGCTGCACGATCTGATCTGATATTTGGCTCTTGCCATTTGCATTATGTTACCAACAGCTAATGCAAGACATATCAATATCGCGCAGCGCAGCTCTCGTATAATAAAGCCATACATTATGAATATATATTATATTCTTTTTTTTCTGCCTTCACTGACAGTGTTTGGTGTTCCAACATTTTGCATTATTAGTCTTGGGTAGCTGTTAATGATTATTAGTACGCACACAAACCAGATTCTGATATCCATACCATCACACCCAAACAATTACAATGACATAATTGCAATTAAATTTGCCTTTTTTACCCAGCAGAAGCAGGATAATAATAATAATAGAACAAGGCTTAACCCTCATAGCGTTGCCCCCGGGCAACAGAACGTTTTTATTATGCCCCATGTTAAGTGCATGTTTTTTTAAATGATTGCAACCGATTAAAATGTTTGGAAAGTATGACAGAACAATCCAATAAGGCGTGGGAGTCAATATCATGCCCCATTCTGAGGTGGGGCGTCCTGTTCTGACACATGGCCACAGGAGCATATGGTGTGAGAAGAAAGCAAGATTATTTGCTTTAGTAATCTTATTTAAAATGACATTAACTATACATAAAAAAATGTGTGTGTGTGTGTGCATGTTTATGTGGTTTATGAGGACACAAATTTGTATAATGACATAGGTATGACATAGGTATTACAAGGAGAAGATGATTTATGAGGACATTTTCAGTGTCCCCATAGTTCAAAATGCTTATAAATCATACAGAGTACATTTTTGGGGGGGAAAGTAGAAATGCACCGTCTCCTGTGAGGGCTAAGTTTAGGTGTAGGGTAGGTGTAGGGCAATAGCACATACAGTTTGTACAGTATAAAAACCATTACGCCTACGGAGAGTCCCCGTAAACCATAAAAACCAACATTACCAGGATTTCCCATTATGTGTGACAAAAAGGGAAGATGCATTGGGTTCCTGGGTGCAAAGGAAAACCCAAAGTGATGTGCTAAAAGTGTAATGTGCACCTCTGTGTCACAGCAGAGAAGAAGCGCTTCTTGAAGTTTAACACGGAGTAATATCTAATTCCATGAAGTACATGATGTGACACGACACTACATCTGGGCTGGGAAACTTCGGTCCTGGAGGGCCATTGTTCTGCAGAGTTAGCTCCAACCCTAATCAAACACATCAGAAAAAGATAATGAATGTATTTTAAGATCACTAGAAAGCTACAGGCAGGTGTGTTTGATTACGGATGGAGCTAAACTCTGCAGGACAGTGACCGGATTTTCCCAGCCTCACACCCCTACGTCTGGATCAAATGAAATGCAATATATCAATTGTTTTCCCTTTTCACTTGATGATTTCTTGACATTTTTGGACAGATTTGTGATTTTGAATTGCTCTCTGAACATTGTCGTATGATATATGAATGGAGAATTTTCTCTGTAATTTTATGCCATTGTTGCGCAACTTGCCCTGGGGCAACGAAACAATATTTTGGGATGGGGGAGTGAGGGGTAGTCAATTTTTTTTTTCAATAAAACGTTCCCAAATAGACCAAAAAAAATGTGGTGGAGTATTTTTTTTATCGTTTTGTTTTTTGCACTGGTGTTTTATACGAGCAATAAATCAAGAGGTCTTGCTTTACAGGGACTTTACCCCATTCCTCCGCTTCACGCACTGTTTACTAGCTACTAAACCCTCGTAGTTCACCGTTTCTCGTTGCTCAGTGCTTTGTAAATATTACATAAACACACCAAATAAACACTTATGTAGGCCTGTTCGCATAACATTTCATGGGACAGCATTATATAACGGCATGTAAGGAAATACGAGTATTCTGCAAAACAGCTTCCTTCAGATCTCAAAGGAGAGTAATTCACTCAATTTACAGTAGTTACGCATTATCTAGACGAGAGATGAGAGAATGAGCGTCACATGACTGCAGGGCATCCACCTCAGCGCAGCCCCCTCCTCCATCCTCGATGCAAACGGCGCTTTGTCTCTGAGCCTGTGGCTGCAGGAGCTCCGCACTCGCCATGCCATGGATATTTTATGGCAATACCAGTTCAGGATCATTTTACTTGGGGACTCGACGGTGGGCAAATCATCTTTGCTCAAGAGGTTCACGGATGGTGTATACAGCGATGTAGCGGACCCCACGGTCGGGGTGGATTTCTACGCCCGTGCACTAGACATCGAGCCCGGCGTTAAAATCAAGCTACAGCTGTGGGACACAGCCGGACAAGAGAGATTCAGGTCAGTCTTCTGTTCTATTGCTATGTTGGCTATATCTCCATGCATAGTGCTATAAACAGAATGAGAGCACCACAACATGATTTAATCATTTTGTGATGCCATTGGTTGTGTAATATTGTGCAGAGCATTCAGAATGTATCCCTTTACATCAGTATTTATATATCATTTACCTGCTGTGTGTTGTGTAATGCAGGCGTTCACAGGCCTATGACTGAGTTAAATGGACTCATCTCATTGATTTGTTCCTGCATCACATGCCTCACCTGTTTGGACTCATGTGTTTGGTTTAGTATTGTCACTGGGCTCAGATCCTGCTGTCTCTGATCTGTTTGCCCTATATTTCGAAGCACTGCCTGCCTTCAGGGAAGAACAAACACCCTTTGCTTTAAAGAACTGTTCATGAAACACAAATCAACCAGTCTTTCTTGTTTCCTTATTCTTAATGATCAGACACACACTGTACTAATTTCCACAAAATATGTGTGTCTGATCATATTATAATAGAAAGCTACCTGTATGCACAGATACATTGGACACATTCTCAGCTTACCTTTTTGGATTAAATGTGTAATTAAAATAAATTTCAGTAAAGATGGATATAGGCCGATGGTGCTTCTGACTGTCCATCTGATAAAACACGCTACTGCAGATGCAAAATGTATATTGCATAGATGGACACATTGTTTGAATATGTGCCAGTACTATTGTCACACAGTGAAATAAACAAAGAAATAAGGAATGCATTAATTTCTAGTCTCCTGAACACTCTTTTTGTAGGTTCAATGTTGTCCTCCTGATACATTTTTTGTCTTTATTATGCATTTTTACAAGGTTGTTTATTCTTTTAAATTCAACTTTGCCACTTAATCTTATAAATTGTTAAATTTTGTATGCTTGAAATTAAAATGTTTGATCTTGCTAAATCCATCTATCAATTTTAATTATACTGAAATGTCCGCAAGGTCTCCAGAAGTATATAATATACAATGAAAAATGGGTTTCTGGTTTCAAGTGAATCGTCAGGTATTTCTTGTTTCAGGTTACATGAGTAAAGTGACAAAATTGAATATTCTGGGTTCAATAATAACTTAATAATAATAATAATAATTTAAACAACTTTACAGCTGAACAATACGCTAGTTTTAACAGAAAGATAATGTAAGGGATTTGATAAAATTCTTCAAGAGATTTATATTTCCAATTTATTACTATTTTGCGTTTTGGCAAATTCATATGAATTTGTACGATCTCAGTCATACATTTCGTGGATCGAACAAAATCGCCACCTTGTAAAACTATATGTTCACATGAGATCGGGGTACACATTTCTACTTCTAAATCCTCCAACAATTGGTCTCATTCACTTTTATCACAAGTGCTTCACTGCAACCTTGAACTGTGTTGCTTTTGTTCTCTCAAGAAAACAAGGGAAGAGTTGAAATAATTGAAACATTATGCCACAAATGCTGTCAAACTTGTATGGAACTAGTGTTGCAAAAAGGCCGTACATTCCCGGAATATTTCCCAAACATTCCACAAATTCTTTACAGGAATTTTCAGAACTTTTTGAAAGTTCCAGAAATGTTCCGCGCCTTTGTGACCCGAATTGGAACCCAGAATATTCCTTCACAATGATCTGCACTTAAAAGGGTTCATTGGATGCCCATTTTCCACAAGTTGGTATGATTTTTTAGGGTCTTAATGAAAAGTCTATAACATACTCAGGTTAAAATTTATCAATGATTGTGTCAAACTACACCCCTTTTACCCTGTCAAAAACAGCTCTGTTCACTGAGAGGCGTTTCAGTGCATGTCCCTTTAAATGCTAATGAGCTCTGCTCATTAAGTCAGGCAGAAATTGTAGGTGTTGGGAGTGAATGTACAGCGCTCTCACCTTCAATATCACATTTATGCAGATCAGGCGTGCATTCAAACGTAATCCACTGTGTCTCCAGCAGCTCGGATGTTGGGAGTACAAGACGACAAATCGCGTAAGAGACATTCTTGCTCCGCCGTCGAAACAATGGCGGACTGTTTCTTGCTCCTTTAGGACAGGTCTGTGCTAAAACATCACTGTCAATCAGCAATCATGGGAGGGGCCTGGGATTGTACGACATCACACAGCCAAGCATCTGAGAACGGCTTGATCTAAGAAAGGGGATATTATTTTTGGGGATTTAAAAAAAAGCACTGGGTGGATTATTATCAATATAGGGTGGTTGTGTACACACATTGCCAACACACATTTATGTTCAAACAACATGTAAAAGTGAATTTTGCATCCAATGACCCCTTTAAAAATCTCTATCCATGAATTGGTGCATTTTGTTATAAGATTATTTAAAATATATATTCTGCTTTATCCCGTCAGGTCCATCACTACTTCCTACTATCGCAACTCTGTGGGCGGCCTCTTAGTCTTCGACCTGACGAACAGGAAGACCTTCGATCACGTGCGGGAATGGCACAGAGAGGTCCGTGAGCACATCCTGCCTCATCACATGATCTACATCCTAATCGGTCACAAGAGCGACCTGAGCCGCGACCGCAAGGTGATGCGGGACGAGGCGGAGCAGCTGGCGGCTGAACTCGGCATCCGCTACGTGGAGACCTCGGCCAAGTGCAACAGCAACGTGGAGCGTGCTTTCGAGCTGCTCACACGGGACATCTATGAGCTGATGAAGATGGGTGAGATCTCCACGCGCGACGGCTGGGACGGGGTCAAGAGCGGCCTCACTGCTAAAGTTCTTTATCCCATCGAGGAGGAGGCGGAGCGAGAAAAGAGCTGCAACTGCTGACTCCCACAAGCCACCTGCAATCACTCACCTGTGTATCAGTCGGTCGTCGCTTTCACTAACGTGTTGCATCATGGTCACTGCATCAGGCCTGGACCACTGCACTGACCTTGTTGTCGCTGTCTGAGGTACAAGCCACTCAAAGGTGTAGTATATTTGGGCTTGAATGGACAGGCCCTGCTTCATATTGTTGGAGATCCCATCATGTTCTGAAGTTTGCAGCAATCTTTTGCTGATAAAGGATTTTAGAGTCTAATTATACTTCACATCCTCTGGAGCTAACATGGTTTATTTGGCTTGCTCCTTTCCCTTTAACCATTATTACTATATTACAGTTAACATTTAGAGAGAACATATTGTGATTGCAAACTTTTCTACACTTAAGTACTTTAAAACCCCATAAAATGGCTTGATTACATGGTTTTCTTTCCTGTGTTGCTATTCCTTATTGAAACAGAAAGTTGTAGATGGACAAATGGCTTGTCCTTAAAAAGAAACCAATAGCCATTAGTTTATGTCATGAGCCATGCTACTTTCTATTGCTAGTCAGTGGCGGGTAGTATTAGGAGAAGGGCATTTGAGAGCATAACATTTTCCCAGTAGCAAAATACTGAATGTGTATTTTTAATAGTTTTTAGGACTACACGTAGCACACAAATGCCATCTATATTCATAAGAGTGATGGGCCTGGTTTCACAGACAGGGTTTAGGTTAAGGCAGGATTAGGCAATAGTTCAATTAGGACATTTAAGTACATTGCAAGAACATGCCTTTGAAAAAAAACAATACTGATGTGTATCTTGAGACAAAACAAAGGCAATGACATATTTAAGATCAGGTAGTTCAAGTTTCTTTAAGTTAAAACAGCTTAGACTTGCATATTAGTCTGGGATTAGGCCTAAACCCTGTTTGTGAAACCGGGGAATGGACTGAAAGCCACATAACTCCAATTTAGAGTTTCTGTAGTCTTTAAATAAGAAGAACATGCAAAAATGAAAACTGTCTGGTAGACATAATTTATAGGTAAAAAAGGCAAGACTTCACACAGAACGCATTTTACCATTCCAATGTTTAAATATAAACACACGCTAGACGGAGGTGTAAGACCACTGCACTCGCTTCTTTTACAGCGCCTCGCACAAGCGCTGAGTTTTAAGACTCTGTGTCAAGTTTTTAAAGTGCCCCTTTTATGCCTTTTCGAATATTACCTTTCATGCAGTGTGTCATGTAGCTGTATGTGATCATAAACGTTCTACATAGTTGTGAAGCCGATAAAGTTATGGTCTATCAAAAAAAAGAGTCGGCTCGCAATCGCCAAAACGAATCGTCACGAATTCGATTCTTATTACGGCTGTACGACACAAAGTAACACATTTGCATAATGTCCGCCCATGGCTGTCATTCGGGCTGTACACGGTAGACCAATCACAAAGGACAACGCCATCTGACCAATCACAGCAGTGAGGGCTCACGGAAAGGAGGGGTTTAGAGAGTGATTCTTCGAAATGCTTCTTAAGAGTCATTTAATAATCATTTAGAAATTAGGTGAAATTAAAGCTATTTTTTTTCTATATTAAGTCTTTTTTGACCTTGGATGCATGTAAACCTGCTTTAGGACACTCATAAATCAATATTAGCAACCTTAAAAATGGGTTTATTTATAGGGGCACTTTACATTTTTACACACAGCTCTGCTAATCAATGTCAGTTCCAAAACAGTGGACCAATCAGAAGACCCCGGAAGCGGAGTAAGTGTTACGAGCTTTTGTGCACAGTAACCAGTTGGCATGGCAATTTCTTATAACAACCTGCTTCTTAAAAAAATCTATTCTGCTGTTTGTCTTTTTTCTGTTGTTTCCGTTATTGCACCACATCTCAGAAACGCGTCTCAAGAACTTCATGCTTTCTGTGTTGTGCTTAAAAAAAAAACTACAAAAACATCCCTGTTTATTTAAATGCAAAGACTCGCTCTGTGTGAATTTTACTATGGTGTTTTTTTACACCACACTTTTATCAACTAAAAATGAACATGTGTTATGCCTTTTTTGGCCATTGCATTTGGACTTGAAAAACACATTTGAAAAAGGGTTTCAAAATGTACGTTTTTTGGGAAACAATACCATTGTTGTCTCCTTGTAAAGTATAAAAATGTTAATTTGTGAAAATGGTAACATCATGAGCATGTGTATTATGTGTCCAGTCTAAAGGCATGCACAAGTTTCTTTACAAAGTGACAACTGCTAGCCTGGAATGTATAATACAGCAATTTTAGTACTTTTCACGGATCCATGTGAACTGCGATCATTTGTTGACGTCTGTACACAAAACTCTTCTGAATAGCAAAGGAAAAACTTTAGCGTTTTGTAATAGATCGTTGTCGTGTAAACCCTAAACCTCCCCTCAAGCTGATCGCTGGTTCTGCAAACATAATTTCGCACATTCAACAATCCATTACTCCTTAAAGGCTTAGTTCACCCAAAAATGAAAATTCTTCCATTGATTACTTACCCTCATGTCGCCGGGGTACTGTAATGAATGTGAGTCAAAGACTGGCACACTAGAGAAGAAATTGTTGAATAAATATTTTTTGCATACAAAAAGTATTCTAGTAGCTTTGTAAGATTACAGTTGAACCAACATGGACTATTTTAACGATGTACTTACTAGCTTTCTGGGCCTTTAACGTAGCAGTTCCATTGCTGTCTATGGAGGTTCAGAAAGCTCTTGGATTTCATCAGAAATATCTTAATTTGTATTTCCGAAGGTCTTATGGGTTTGGAACGACATGAGGGTGAATAATTAATGACAGCATTTTCATTTTTGTGTGAACTATACCTATAACCATTTTTTACAGCCCACATTTAGCAGACATTATTATGAGCACAGAGCCAAAATACTATAATAATTCAGGAAATAATCATGAGTGCAACCTATTGCAAAAGGTCACCTTGCCCATTGATGCGTGAGTAATATTTTATATATTTTAACATAGTATTCATTCTCTAAAACAGTTCAGTGTAACCACGTCTCATATGCTCTGTTCTGAAATCTAGTGACCTCGACAGCATGATACAGTCCTGACACAAAGCCTGTTCCAAAAGATAGTCTGCCACCATTGAAACGCTATATTCTCATTGTATCAACAGTTTTCACATGAATACTTCTGAGGACATTGGAGCAGTGCCATCTGAGCAATCTGGCTATGCTTGTACCATGCTGAAGATATGCATAATCTAGTGTACACTAAAAAGCCGAAGTTTACTTTGAGCTCACTAGAGATTAAAACAGAGCTGTAGAGAAAAATAAAACAAGCTCAATACACACAGCACTCCATATTAACAAGACTGCAGATGTATGTCCTTCACCCCGCTGAACTAAACGAGGGGATCACAGCACCACCTGCTGTAGTTTCCACTTAGCAGCAATATAACAAGTGAAAAAGAATCCCATAGACTTCCTGGGAGTTCACACCAAGAGCAATATCTATAACAACAACTATAACGTTTTAACAATCATTCTAATTCTAATTTGAAACTTAAAATCTAATCAGAATACACTTGATTTTAAGGGGCATGAGGATTTAAAGTGGCAGACGAAGATCTGCAGTGCGTGCTTATATTAGACTAAATGTTATCAGGCATTGGTGTGGATGCTAATATAGTGATCATTTTAGTTATAGTTATCATTCTTGGTGTGTAAGAGGGACCTGAGCCATATCTACACACCAGAGGTTTGCAAGTGGGCGTAGCGTTGCCAAAACGACCACATCTAGTAGCATTGCTCTGGTAGCTGCCCACAAGCACCACTAAACATCTAGTTTCTTGGAAGTTGAACTCGCTAACACCAGGACCCTGTCTCATGCACTGACCGTATATGACGAGTAACTCAGATCACGTGCTGCTTCAGATCACGGCAGAGGATTTAACAAATATTAAGGACACTCCTCATCTCACCAGCATGTCAGTGAGACTTCAGTCGTGCTTGCTATACAGAGGTTTTGCAGGCAGCATTGCTGAGAGTCTTAGTTTCCTTCATGTGCCGTCGGCATTACTGGGTGTGTTTGTACATTTCTGTACGGCTAAATGCATTGTAAATAGCAGCAGGGCTCAAAGTACTTACATGCCAGGCATGGCTTTAATGGACGCTACCACAGGTCAACATACTACACTTACTATAATTCTGTATGAAAACTGAGTATATGATAAAGTCTTTGTGCCAGACGAACATCAGACTTGTGCGATTAGTTACACATATTTTGGTTTTACAGACCAAGTGCGAAATTCTCTCAAACTGCCAAATTATCTTCTGTAATATGTGACCCTGGGCCACATATCCAGTCATACATGTCAATTTTTTATATAAATGAATACGCTTTCCATTGATGTGGTTTGTTATGATAGGACAATATTTGACCTAAATACAACTATTTGAAAATATGTAATCTGAGGGTGCAAAAAAATCTATAAATATTGAGAAAATCTCCTTTAAAGTTGTCCAAATGAAGTCCTTAGCAATGCATATTACTAATCAACAGTTACGTTTAGATATATATGTACAGTAGGCAATTTACAAAATATCTTAATGGAACATGATCTTTACTTTCCTAATATCTTTACTCAACATATCTTTACCAATCCTAGTGATTTTTGGCATAAAATAAAAATCGATAATTTTGACCCGTTGGCTATTGCTACAAATATACTGATTTATGACTGCTTTTGTGCTCCAGGGTCACATATATAGGTAAACAAAGCTATATATGCAGACTCCTCCTCATAGAAAATGAGACAAAAATCACAGATTCTGTTGCTTTCGATCCATGTGCTTTAGGACAATCAGGCTTCCTTGCTCATTTTCATTGTTTTATTGTGCAGATGAAAAACATCAGATCAATGGGAGTGAGGTTGCAGAAAACTGTCTGTGTGTAAACTTTAACATTGAAATTAGTAAAGCAGTCCAACTTTTCAACCAGCACTAGAACTCAAAATACCGGGTTTATTTGTACAGATATATTACTCTTAATAAGACACATGCTGTAACGTAACTGTTTTGGTTGAGACATGGCAATTACTGAAGGAAAATCCAACTAAGAATCCGACTCCTATTTACAGGGATGGGAAATAGATAAGAATGAGGGAAGTTAATGTGTTGGATTAAGGCTAAATTTACCAATGCAATTCACACATAGTCGAATGCAGTGTGATTAGCCTCGTGGAAACTTTTTATGAATGTGACATTTAAAATTCTGATGGGTTGATTCAATTAGATTCTTTTACCTTTCTAATATTTAAAAGAGTGTGTTTACATGTATACATATTCAAATGAAGACCTGAAGGACTGAAATATGTGCTGCTGTTGTGTTGCGGTCACTGAACGGTTTTGCCCAATGTGAGTAGTTTCTATGGCAACTGCATTCAATAAGTACTTACTCATGGCATATTTAACTGCACATTTTGCTTCTCGAGTACTAGTTCCCATATGAATGCAATATAAGAATGATAAAATCATTTTATGGTTGTGCCAAATACATTGTACACGACCCCTGGTGGTCAATAGAGAACAGCTCTATGACCCCATTTTAATAAAATTGGTTGCAGGGAAATTAATCAAATAGCTAGTGTAAGTGGAATAAGTTTATTGTGGATTATCGATAGAGAATAGAACAGCAAATCGAACAGCAGGGCGTTCATTAGTCACCCACTGTCCATTCTGACCACATAAACACATCTTTACAGGCCTTTATAGGGGTTCATCACTGATGTGGATGAGCAGAGTGAAATGTATTGCACATTTTAAATGTTAAATCAACTGTAATGATTGCTAATAGTAATGATGTACATCAAGCTCTGGGCATTGTAAACTGTCAATATATTTGCATTGTGATTTGGTAAATGCCATATACGATTCATTATGTTTAAATAAAATTAGAATTAAGATCGGTGTTCTCAATCTCTTGCAGTATGTTTTGTGTGTGTGTGTATGTAAAAGATAAGCAGTTCGATATGATTTCACCATTGTGCAAATGTATAATTTGTTCATTTGGACCTTTTGTTATGATTTATTCTTCAGGTTACATTGTTACAACTACATCATCCACTATAAAGTCATCCACAATTCTATATGTTATATGGCTTCAGACACCACTACTAATGGCTGTCCCCTCAAATGGTGCACTATATCAGGCTACAGGGGGCATTTTGGGTGCATCCATTTGTTCAACTGATTTATTCAAAAACACTGAATCATTCAGGAATCAATCTCTATCGCTGAGTTGCTCGGAGAGGCACAACGGTTAAAGCAGTATTACACAAACTGGAAATTATGACAAAGGATTTTGCGGAAAACTGCATAGTTTCATGTCAAGTCAAGTCACCTATATTTATATAGCGCTTTTAACAATACAAATTGTAACAAAGCAACTGAACAGTTTCAAAATAGGAAAATAGTGTCAATAATGTAAAATGACAAGATTTAACACTCAATTTTCAGTTAAAGGCATTTCATTAGTGAATTCAGTGATGTCATCGTCCAGCTCAGTTCAGTTTAAATAGTATCTGTGCAATCAAGTCTGTGATATCGATGGAAATGATGTGTCCCCAACTAAGCAAGCCAGAGGTGACAACGGCAAGGAACCAAAACTCCATCGGTGACAGAATGGAAAACCTTGGGAGAAACCAGGCTCAGTCGGGGGGCCAGATCCCCTCTGGCCAGACGAACCAGTAGTTTGTTCCAACTGCAGCAAAGTCAGATTGTAAGGGCTCCACTGGTTCCAGTGGTCTTTTCCCGATGGCTGTCTAGGTGGCGAAGTCCTCACTAGGGATCTGTTTCTGGGGCTCATCTAGGTGTCCTTGTCTCCGCTGATGTTCAGAGCTGTAGAGGTCGTCTCTAGGTGCTGATCCACCATCTGATCTGGATACGGACTGGATCTGGTGACTGCAGTGACCATCTGATCTGGATACGGACTGGATCTGGTGACTGCAGTGATAATCTAGGCTGGATAAGGACCGGATCGGTGGCTACAGTGACCTTGGAATAAGAAAGAAACAGACTAATATTAGTCGTTAATTTTAAGCATTAGTTGACTAATCGCACCTGTATTAATAAATCATTTCAATCATTATAATGAGCTTGTAATTGCCTACATAGCCTATAATGAGAATGAACTTTATTGGCCAGGTATGTTTACACATACAAGGATTTTTTTATAGTGACAGAAGCTCCACAGTGTAACAGAATGACAGCAACAGGACAACACACAGATAATAACATAATAATATACAAATAGGCAATTTACAAAAAGAAAACTACCCTCTGTAGTGTTCTGAGGTCAGATTTGGTAGCTTTGCTGAAACAGACAGTTATTGATGTGCAGAGGATGGATTCAATGATGGCAGAGTAGAACTTTTTCAGCTGCTTCTGTGGCAGGTTGAACTTTCTCAGCTGGCGAAGGAAGTGCAGCCTCTGCAGGGCCTTTTTTCACAATGGAGTCTATGTGATTGTCCCACTTCAGGTCCTGGGAGATTGGTGGTGCCGAGGAACTTTAATTATTCCACTGCAGTCACAATGCTGTGCAAGATGTTAAGTGGGGGAGAGCAGGGGGGGGGGGGGGGAGTTCATGATCATCTCCACAGTTTTGATCATGTTCAGCTCCAGGTTGTTAAGACTGCACCAGACAGTCAGATCCTTAACCTCCTGTCTGTAAACAGATTCGTCACCGTCCTGGATGAGGCCGATTAGTGTGTGGTGTCCTCTGCAAACTTCAGGAGCTTGACAGAGGGGTCTTTTGATGTGCAGTCGATGGTGTACAGGGAGAAGAGCAGCGGGGAGCTGCTCTAATTGGAGCGGGGAGGAGCTCCAATGCTGGTCGTACGGGTGTTGGATGTGTATTTTCCCAGCCTCAATAGCTGCTGCCTGTCTGTCAGGAAGCTGGTGATCCACTGACAGATGGAGGTGGTGACAGAGAGCTGTGTCAGTTTATTCTGAAGGGTGTCCGGGATGGTGTGTTAAAAGCAGAGCTGAAGTCTACAAAAAGTATCCTTATATAAGTACCTGGTCTGTCCAGATGCTGCAAGATGAAGTGCAGTCCCATATTGACTGCATCATCCACAGACCTATATAGACCTATATAGATCCACTATAAGCGCTCAAGCACACACATAAAGCTTGCCAAAGCACACCGGCAGATGTAATGATTATGAATGTGTCAGGGAAAAACAGTAAGGAGGCTGCATTAACATTTTAATAATGTATTATTAATACAATAGTGCTTTCTCTTTTTTTGAGCTTACAGTGACACTGACAGACTGACATTTCTCTCTCTCTATATATGTTTTCATATCTGTAGGGCAAGTATGCATGGAGTTTCTGAGTTTCGCACTCAAGTTCACAGACGTCAGAAAGCACATCCTTTTTGCTTTCATCATTTTACAAAAGCACAAAGTTTTGTTGTTATTGTGAGTGCACACAAATAAATATATTCAAAAGATGTATTACTCTTATCTCTATGACCAAAAATGGCAGAATATTTTAAGAGCAAGTGAGCGCACCGGCGCCTCCATCTGTCCTGCAGTGAGCACTACTGTTCAGCTTCAGCTACTGTTACTGTTCAGATTGAGCGGCCATGCATGTAAAGTTACTAATATTTACAATTTCAAATGATAAGCCATATTGGCCATATTTGAGGTCGATGAATGATGGCGAGGCATGCCCTATGTACTACATTACCATAGACCAGCCATTAATGATCTGTCTGTCACGGACTGCGTGGCTTCGCCTGTGGATTTTATTTTATTAATTTTTTATGCGACTAAACAACTAATAAAATGTTGGTCGACCGAGCCTCTTCTGGTCGACTAACGGTTAGTCGACTATTAGGGGGCCTCAGTGATATTATTGGCAATCACTAGGCTATTTTTGATCGTCAGCACTGCCAAATTTCTTCAAACGTAAAAACAAAAACCAACCAAAAAATAAGGCTTATACGTACCTGACCATAAAACATTATTTTCTGGTTATACATTTTTCATTTTTGGAAGAGTTTTGATGTCGTTATTTATATTTACACTGTTGAGGCGATTATCTGTAAACATAAGCAAACTGATTTATCCGGGTAGAATAGTGGAGCCGCAGCACTACCAATCAGTATTGCCTACTATTTTCAATGGAAAGTAGCTAAATGTAGCTTTTCTGCTCGAAAAGTCACTAAATGTCGCTAGATGAATGTGTAAATTTGCATATTAATGACGTAATCACGTCCTATTATATATTTTAGAGTGTGAAATTTTAGCTATTTTAAACATGTGTAATATTGCTTTGTGTATTTGTATATATATTTGTATTATGTATAGGTTTTTTATATTTGTATTATGTATTTATATTTTATATTTGTGTATATCTTTAATAAAGTGGTATTTAAAGTTATATGTATATATGCTTTTTATATGTCTTTATGAGTTTAATAAGTTTAATTAAGTTTATTGTTGTGTATGAGTAAGTACAATCACGTACAGTCTCTCAGACATAGCCCAGTAAACGATCTCAGAGGAGTTCAGAAACTGGAATGAACTAAAGCTCTGTGACATTGAGTAATATAAGTGCATGAGATAAACAATTTAAAAAAGAAAGAAGAAAAAACGGTCAAATTAAATAGTTTTATTTCAAACAAAGGAGAAGCAGCCAAGTGATTGGTCGAGAATGAGGTCTCTGCAGAGCAACAAAAGGCGTGTCTCAATTTTGGGGCGTTTTCCAACTGGGTAGGTGTTTTTCAACCTCTGTGCCTGGTTTGATAAAACTTGAGTGGGCGATTCCTAATATTTGAATACGCCTTTCCCATCAGATATGAGTGATAAAGCGAGAAAGCGGTGAAATGAGGAGAGAGATCACCTGTCCTGCATATGGATGTAAGTGGATTTTTGTAAATTCTCATTTTGTCTAAGTTAACGTTTTAAATAGTTTGTGTAAATTTGCTTGCAACATGATTAGACAGAAAAAGCTCCAAGACCAAGAGGTCTGCCACTTACAATCTATAGCTAACCATTATTAGCAAACATTCGCTAACTTTTTGGTGCATAAATTTGTTACTTTAGTGTTGATAGTGGTAGTTTGCTTAATTTTTTTCTGTCGGCGCATTCTAATATAAAAATGACTAGTTAGCTTGTCAGACTAGAAAACACTACATAAAAAAGTTAATAAATAGTTGTAAACAAATGTTAATGGGCTATTCCACCGAATAGGTGCCATTTATGTCCCCAGGACATTATGGCCCGGTTTCACAGACAGGGCTTAGCCTAAACCAGGTTTAGTCCATAGTTCAATTAGGACATTTAAATAATTTTCATAAACATGCTTAGAAAAAAACATTACTGTTGTTCATTACTGTTTGTCTTGAGACAAAACAAAGGCACTGATATATTTTAAGATCAATCAGTGCAAGTTTATTTCAGTTGGAACAGCTCAGACTTACATTTTAGTCTAGGACTAGGCTTTAAAATAGTTTGTGAAACCGGGGGGTATAGGTACTAATATGTACATAAATACATTTTATTAAGGAAAGTGTTGTGCACATTAATCTAACTGCAAATTGTATCTAATTAAAAAAATATTAAAAACGATAATATTTTGGATAAATTACAAGTTTTCATTCAGTCCAGAACACACTCCCTTCATATATGAAATGGTGTTTGAGTGTGAGGTGCGCTGTAAGAAAACAAGAAAAGCTCCACAGAAAAGCTGAAAAAGCATTGATTTTAAGTTTATTATTTTTAATTTCAATTTTAATGTAATATTTATTATTTGTCTGTTATTTATATTATATCTCATAACCCATCATGTACCCCTAAACATAACCCTAACAAAAACATCTGCAGACCACTAGATTTAAATAGAAACATGATTTGACCTTTTTTAGCAGTGAGATCAGCTCACTAGTCAATGTTCAACACTCTTCATTATATCAGTGCAGGCATTAATACCTCACATGTGTAGTCAAACCTATAGACTAACATAATGGATGAATGTTAAAATGTAAAATGATTATGTACAGAGGAGGAAACTTGTTTTAAATTAAAATGTATGAACTTGTTGTCTATTCAGCACATCACAATTCAGCGGAGAGGACAAGAGCCTCAACCACAGCGCTACCATGCAGATACTAATTTATTCACATGCCCCTTCTGCACATCTCAAATATGTAAGCCCAGACAGTATCATCAAATAGTGGCCCATATAGCTGGGCATAAAATAAGAGCAATTGAATATGGAGGTGAATGTATATGCATATCATATAAATGTGTATAAAATTTTTTTTTACATCTACTAACATGGCTATTTTCAATTTTGCTTTAGATTATGTTATATACAGCTGTGGCCTTGACTGTGGCCAAAAGGCCAAGCATTTTCACTGCTGTCAGTGTCCACAGACCTACATAAATAAAGCTGCTATATTTTCTTTTTGTGGCCAGAATGTGGACATCTATCCAGTTGACAGCCATGCCATAGTGACATGGTTGCCACCAATTTGTGCACATCCCATGGACCACTTACCTGAAAGGATCACTGACATTTGTAATGTCATTAAACATACTATATACTATAAAATATTTTTTTAATATACATGTAGCCTGAAATTATGAGCAAAGCTCAGACAAGATGGGGGTCTTCCCATCTTGGGTGCCAGGGCATTGGATGTTGTGTGTGAGTCTGCTTTAATGTTGTGATACTTAAACATACAATACCAATTGTTGTACAAACTGAAATCAGCGGCATATTTCTGATTATTTCCTTGATATTATGCATTTCCAAACAACTAACACAGGGTGAAAACATTTTTTCAGATCATGTAGCCAAAATTGCGTGAATTGTATTTTCTCAATTCCCTGAAAACTCCAGGTTTTGGAGATGGCACTTACATTGCCATATACAGGGTTTCCTGTTACAGAATGTTGTTCTCTTCTATGTTCAGTTCTTTTTATTTATTTTTTTTGGGCTTTTTTCTCATTGCATACAATTTAAGAAACACTTTACTTGCAACACACTTTAATGTTAGGGTCATATATTAATTAATTTTGTACATCCCTGCATTAAGAAGAAAGCCAAGGGAAAAATAAAGGCGGGACAGTTCCTGTTAAACTCTGCCTTTATTATTCTCTGTTCTATTTCAAATTTACTTGGTAATCATATGTAGTATTGCAGGGTAGAGTTCTCAGCTCAGAGCCTGTGTCCTGGGACATGGACAGAATTATATTCTGAGGACCTTGGGGTATGTTTCATTTTACACCAAATGTGATTGAAAATTTTAATGAATTAGGGCTTTAGTGGTACTAGTTAAAAATGATATCATATGTAATTTACTTATATCTAAGATATAGCTTGACAAGAGATGTCTTGCAGCTGTGGAGTCTTCATACTAATGGTAGGATCAATGGCTACTATTGGTTCTGCAGGTGCCATGTCAGAATTAAATCCATGTGCAGTTATTAATACATAATTCATGTTGCAGTATGCTCTCTATGTCATCTTGGGGGGAACGTTTGACTTTTCAGAGGTGGGTTTTCCAAGCTCATTAAAAAACATTTTGTAAGTTTAAGAATTGTTTTGATAAACTTGTGCTTTTTTCAACTAAAGTCAGACATACCAAGTATAAGAAGATGGTGGTCTGTCCTTTTGCTGGAGAAATTCCCACCAAGGTGTTTGACTCTTTCTTTCTTTCATTTCCCTTGTTATTAGTCCTTTTCTAAAAAATAATGACAAGGATGGCAAAATGCCTTTACAGTTAGTGTGACTTTTTTTGTTGTCATATCTTCATGCAATGAAATTTGATATACTGTATTATTAATGTGTTTTATGTCATAAATTTAACAAGATAGATGGAAAAGACATTTGCATGGAAATCCAGCAAAGAAAGATAAGGCGGTCTGACAAGCCACACAAAACTGGTATGATTTATTTTGTTTGAGGTGCTCTATTATTTATAGTAAATGTTGACTGTCATTTACTGATGTTCTTCATTTGTCCCTTCATAGTGGCAACCGTTGACCAACCCCTGAACATACAGGAGGCATGTATTTGCTATTACTCAATTTATAAAATGCAAGGGAATCATTATAACCACAAGAAGTTCAGATTGTTATGATTTGTTTATGTATAGCTTCCTCCGCTGGTCCTTCGTGAAATCTTACTGGAGGTTGTGCTTCAAGATGGTGATGTTGCAATTGGCTCCCTTGCCCTCACCTGCAGGTGCTTCAACAGCATTGTGAGCATGGAAAGTTTCCGCCGAGAGGCTCACTTTCGGTGGTTGGACAGTAAGTTTTATTAGTGTCACTGTTTGGTTAATCACAGTTCTCTCTCTGTTTTTTTCTCAGTTATGTATGGTTCAATATGTTTAAGACAATGATGAGGTTAGCTGACAACTTTTTTTTCTTCATATACACATATTTTATTTTGACACAAATGTTGTCGCGATATCGACATAATAGTAAAAATCAAGAAAAAACGAGAAATAATAATAACGCATTTCCGCTTCTGTACGGGCTTCCGTGCGGTCTTGATTGGATGGTTGGAAAATGCTTAGACCCATGGGCGTAACCACCATATACTTTGGGGGGGACGTGTCCCCCGAAATATTGGAAAAATACCAATCTGTCCCCCCCCCCAATAATAGGCCTATTATATTGTAATAGGTGACATATGATATGCCCTCCTTTTATGAACCCTGGTTGTAGCCTAGTGGATCTGTTGTTATTTCCGATTTACTTTCAATTTAGGAAAAACCAGGGAAACAAAACTGTGTGACCACCCCCCTCGATTGTACACTTGGTTGAGCCCGTAAACGCCGGCTTGCGGCATCGTTTAAAAAAACCGCTCAGTCCGACTGTCACTGGTGCTTAAATTAAATGAAGGTAAGTTAGAAGCTAAAAGAAAGAAGCAGGACGAACAGGCGGACATTCGCCTTTTTTCAGACGGTAAGCAAGTAGACACCTAAAAAGTAGTGCCATGGTCAAAAATACCGCGGTAATTTTTGAATAAATGTGAAAAAATATCACGTTTAAATGGCTCAGTATTATAGCTAGGTAGCTAGCATGATACCCTGAAAATAGGCTGAATAATGAACTGCTGGAGTCACAGACCAAGGAGTTCCCGCACTTTCCACTCCATTGACAAGCCTCTATTCATTCGTTGATGGCCTGGCCTGTTTGTTTTTACGATCTGATCCGCGACTGAACTAAAAAAAAATATATCTGGGGGAGGGCTCACATTTGGACCCCCCCAATATCTATACCATGGTTACGTCCTTGCTTAGACCGGTTTGAAAACGCCCAATAATTGGAAAACACCTTGCTGTTCCGCAGAGACCTATACTTGGGATTGGTCCGTGGCAACACCGTGTGCACATGCGCAGCTCATTCACATCTATGCCAGCTGCCGGCGGTCACTGTAATGTGCTGCTCCTCTCAGCCGGAGCCAGCGCTCACTGATCAGAGCAGACACAGGGAGAGGTGTAACTCAAGATCTCGCGCACGTAGGACAGTACTGGCGACATTTGGAAAGTTGCTAAGATTTTTCCAAAAGTCGCTAGATTTGTCGCTAGGCGCTTTAAAAAAAAAAGTCGCTAAAGGGGTCTGAAAAGTCGCTAAATCTAGCGACAAAGTCGTTAAATTGGCAACACTGCTACCAATGTTCATCCGCAAATAACGCGTACGTATATGTTTCAACCGCTAGAGGGCCAAAGATGTATTAATTTATTTATTTTACAGTCTATGATTTATTTATTTTAACATATTGTTTGTTCAAAATAAGATCAATAACATAGTAACAATATAGTAAGCGTGATTCTTTATTTAATGCTGACTTTAAATATTTGTAAGAAAGCGTTTCTATGAATCGAACTCACGTGATGAATCTGGAATGTGGAAAGGAGGCTGAAGAAGGCACGGTTAGCACATTGTAATAGTGATTCTTAATGCTGTATTGTATAGTTTTACTAAGTAAATCAACCATGTTCGGGGCTTATTAAATCCCTCAGTCCGAAATGGATACTCTTTTTTTCCATGTCTACATTATAACCATATATATTCCCTCTCACAGACGAATGCAATATGAAGGCCACTTACAATATATTAAATGAGTAATAGTAAAAACATTTTTACCTCCAAGATATTCTAGCACGTTGTTTATCTTTTGTAATTGTACTATTTTCTCCTTCAAACATAGTTTCCAGTCACTAGCCATTCAGACGTCGCCTGCAAAGCATTAGAGCTATATGATTGGCCAAGGCACCTGTCAATCATAACCATGACCGTCTCCATCCCATGATGTTTCACTCTAGAATATCTTACTACACATCTGTTTTAAGATAATGTAGCATATCAAACAGTAAATACATATATAATATTCTGCAAATTATCTTATAGTATGACATTATTTGGGAGATTGTGACGCACACTAAATATGATCGTTGTTTTTATGACCACATGAATGAGTTTGATTACCCTCGCTGAGATTAGCGGCTCCTTCATTATGAGCCTCAGTTAGATCACTTTCAATGTGAGTAATATTTCAGCAGAAATTATTTACTAATGCTATTTCGAATATACCATCTCGATAATCCACAATCGGTGTATACAATTCCGGACCTACTAATGATTGACAATATCGACGCCAAAAAAGAAATCAACGTTAAATAAAAACAGTACATAACAGAGTGCGGTTTCAATTCTGGATGTCATGAGTAGATTCGAATTGAATAACAGTGCAAGGGGAAATGGTAATGTAGCGTGGATGAAATATTTTACTGTGCGCGTTTAAAAAAAATCTATGCGTAACAAAAATATTTGTAAATTATTTGGATGATAAATTTGGCAAAATCAATTACAACGGTAAATTTTTCGAAATTGAGAGCTACACCATCTGGAAGCTGAATAAATAAGATTTTCAATAATGGTTGTATGTTTGTTAAGATATGTCAATGTTTGGCTGAGATTTGAACCTTTGACAATCTGGAATCTGAGGGGGCCAAAAAAATACAAATAAATACAAACAAAAATATAGAGAAAATCGCTGTTAAAGTTGTCCAAATGAAGTTCGAGGCAATGCATATTACTAATCAAAAATAAAGTTTTGATATATTTACGAATATATTTAATAATTTTTGGCATAAATGAAAAATTAATTGACCCATAATTTTGACCCAATACAATGTATTTTTGGCTATTGCTACAAATATACCCGTGCTATTTATGGGTCCACATATTATGAAGCATTGCTATTTTATCAATGCGTTTCCATGACCTCTTCATAACCTATACTGGCATTCATGATTATTGCCATTTATTTGACTATCCATATGTAATAATAACAATCCATAAGTTCAATAAACCCATAATTGTGATGATGATTATGGATTTGTTGCAACAGCTTGCCATTAGCACGTTACAGGGCTCTAGAGTGCGACCTAATTTTTCAAGAGTGCGACTAAAAAAAATCTGAGGTCGCACTGGTGCGTCCAGCCATTTGAGAAAAAAAAACTAAAGTCTCCGCGACTCAGAAAGTCACGTGTGTGTACGTTTGAAGATGCGTGTTCTGCTGCAGACAGACAGATATAGAGGTGAGTAGTAGAGATGCGCGCGGCTTTTTCTCTGAATCTGCTCTGTTCAGTGAGCGTCTGACAGTCCCTCCAGGATTCTGCGATCGCTGAATTTATCGTAAAATCAAGCAAACTCCGCTATTTTCACAAATTGTCCAAATTGCCGCAGATTTTCCACAGATTTTGCGCTTAGACGCGTCTTGTGACGTCAGCGCAATGCGCATTCAGTCAAAGAAAGGTTGTTTCTCAGTTCCAAAAATGAAATAAACAGCTTTGCGTTTTCTTCATGCCGATTTACAAGAGCTACATCGGACAAACGAACTGAACGCGGAACAAATCCGCGCTACTCGTTTGGGCTTATACGGCGCAGACCATTTATCAGCTCGGACCGGAGTCGCGGGCTGCTCTCAATCACGCGACACCGTTATACACAGCGCTGGGAGATACAGTGAAGAAAGTAGTCGAATTCACCGCGGAATCAATAACATCTGTCAAATCTTGTGAGAAGCATTGAATTCGGCACATAATTAGGTTAAAGCTACAGACATCAGAACAAACGCCACTGATGTGGAAACCAGGAGAAACATTGTTCAATAAACACAAATCTCCACCATTCACCATGGATTTAACATAGTAAGACTACAGGAACAACTTGTGGCAGAAATGGTCTAATGTCTTAAAGTGTTTTTAAATCCTTCACACAACTTTTCCCAGCACTTCAAAGCTTTAAGTATTACCGAATTTTAAAGTTATTTTTAATGTGGTGACATTATTTGTTCGTCCCTCATATGTTGCCCCATTTATAAAACTAAAAGTTTCATAATGTAGGAAAGCAAACACTTATTTAAAAATAGAAAATACATTAAATTACCACTATTAGATGGCTGCAGACTCAGAGAAGTACTTATAGGCTTATCAGCCATTTCCACTCCCTTATATATATATATATATATATATATATATATATATATTGTATTTATTAAATTAAACAAATCTGAAAAAATCCTCGAGAGAATGGTCTGAGAGGAGCAGCATGTTCAGTTAAAACAAATATTGCTTCTCAGAGTTTACAGGCATATATATCTGAAATTACAGCACAGGAATTGTCTTTGTCTTGTCTTATATTGTGTTTTATTTGATTTCATCAGACAACGGCTCAATAAAATTATAAATTAGGATTTTTGTGCAGACTAGTTTCTTGGAAGGGAGAGCTGGTTATGAATTCTTAAAGGGATGTGTTTCAGTCACTATTTCATATTTATCCCGTTGACTGACAAGAGAAACAGTAAAATATATATAAAGTAAAACAGTTTTATTGAGAATTTGGCTGCATTAAAATACAGTATGAGCACAGACAGACAATTAGACAGAACAGAACAGGATTGTTTTTCTGTAAATACTTTGTTTTTTTCATAATATTTAGTGAAATTATTTGGTAGTCTGAGGTGGGATGGGCGCCTGATTTATAGATTTTTTTTTGGGGAGGGGGGCATCCTGCAATGAAGGATAGTCCATAAGACATTGAGCCATGAGATGTTCAGTTTGAAGCCCTTAAAACACTTAATTTAGATTTTATTTTTATTTCATTTATCTTGAGATGTTTTAAGTTTAAATATTAGCTCAGTGAATCACTTTAAGCACTAACACTTTTTCAGTAAGTTACCTTTCTTGTAGAATTGTGCTTCAAATAAAGAACGTTATGTTGAGCGGATTGTTAGTTAATCGTTTACTAGTCAATATTGCCTTTATGAAAATTTGGGTGCACCTAACTTTTGTGCTGGTGCAGCTAAGAAAAAAGTTAGGCGCACCAGTGCAAAAAGTTAGTCTAGAGCCCTGCGTTAGAGGATTAATAGGTTGGAACAATTTTAGCAGTATTGGGAAGGTTACTTCGGAAATGTAATAGATTAGAAGTAACTCTATTAAAATGTAATTACTTCATTACATTAATGTAACTGATTACATTTGATTACTATTGAGTACTTTTCTAAATTCCTAATGAATGTTAATCATGTTGAAACATTTAAAGCAGGCAGGGTTAATCTTATACATGACTCAACACTGATTACTGTCAACTTCTCAAAATAATTAAATACAGATTTAAAATCATAACAAGATATAGGTAGCCATGATGCTGTTTTTGAACTAAAATCTTTGCAAAGCTATGATAGGGAAAACAAACAGTTAATCTTAAAAAATAAATGAAATAAGAGTTATGGAATACACATGTGTCCTAATCTCCTGAAACACCGGCGTCTCATATTTTACAGCACTGCAATTTATGATAGAAATCAATCAAGTCTGTATATGTGTGAAAATATTCAGATGTAACGTATTTGTAATCGAGAACATTTTCATAAGTAACTAATTTAATTACACTTTTTTTCTCAGTATCAGATTTCAGTTACAAATATGGGTGTCCATGTTACACATGTTAATATTACTCAGTACTTAAATGTACACTATATTGCCAAAAGTATTGGCACCCCTTCTAATGAACAGGTTTAGTAATTTCCAAGAGTACAATCTTATTGTTTAAGCATATAATTATATTCTAGGGAATTATGTGCTTCAGTTTTTCTATTCTATTCTCATCACCAAACACCAATGACTTGTACATGCACGATATGGACAAAAGTATTGGGACACCCCCTTCTTTAGAAGAGAAAAATGCACTACCAAAACTGTGGTAACAAAGACGGAAATATGATTTACGTGTTTAAAAACTGTATTTTCATCTCATTTGCAACAGTTTTGAAGTGTATGAAATGACTGTACCCATATCTAGAAGTCATTGGTGTTTGGTGATGATTTTTTTGGCTCAAGGTCTGCATTTAAAGTCACACCAGCGGTGTTTAGCTGGGATTAGGACTTGTCTTTCTGCAGACCAGTCAAGTTCTTCCACACTGACTGAATCATCATTTCTCTTTGATCCTTGTCTTATACATAGAGACACTGTCATGTTAGGATAGAAAAGGGTCCTGTCCAAACTGTTGCTATAAAATAAGAAGCACACAATTCCCTAGAATATCATTATATGCTTAAACATTAAGATTTGTACTCATGGAAATTACTAAAGTAGTCAAACTTTTCATTTGAAGGGGTGCCAATACTTTTGGCAACATTGTCTTATACACAAGGACACCTTAAAATAAATTAAATTTCGTAATTCCGTGATTGAACTAGTTATCACCTAACATTTAATATTAGTTTACAAATTAGCAAGTGTTTGTTTGTCCTGGATTCAAATTAATATACATCAGACTGCAGTTGCGCTGTTTTAATTAAACAACAGGCCTACTAATTAAAAAATATCACAATAAAACACGATAACAGAATAAAAAAAACACGATTTAAGAAAAGTGATAAAACGTTATCTCTTTTAGTAAATAAACACTTCAGATATCTGAAGCAGACCACTTCAAAGACCAGGGGCCCGTTTCAATAAGGAGGTTCAACCAACTCGGAGTTTAAACTTGAACTCAGAGTTGAGTTACTCTGAGATGGGAAACTCTGAGTTTTCGGTTACAGAACAGCTGAATTGTGTTAGTTTACTCAACTCTAAGTAGGTTGACTCTGAGTTAAGCGCATGCACCATGACTATGAAAAGTCATGATCAGCGGAGCACCGAAATTACGATTCACCATGGCAACAGCTCCCGCCAAAAAGACGTCAGTGTGCGTACTTCCGTCAATGCGTAACTTTAACTCTTAATAACTGTCAATAACTTAATAACTGTTATAACATCAGAGGTGAAAACTGTAAATTATTGAACATATTCATTTTAATGGTATCCCACGGCCACAAAAAAGTAAAAATACGGAAAAATTAAACAAGAACGTGCAGCAGCTAAACATGATGTATAAAAACACAATTAAAGCTTTAAGCATGAAAGGTTCATATGTGTGGGCTTAATGACTTTACAAACATTTGACATTAAATATCATTCAATGTCTATTTCAATGCGCTGCAGCTTTTTCCACATAGTCAAACACTCTTTTCACATAGTTAAATATTCTCTAATCCAACCTGTTGCATTTCTTAATTAGAGTAATACAATTAATTACTGACTTGACGACAGCAAGAAGGCAGAGGGAGAACCAGCACCACTGACAGATGAAGAGGAGGTGGTCAAGTATTGGAAGAATTCTCAAATCCAAAATTAAAAAGAATAACTTTTGCTTTTGTATTAGGAAATAAAGATGATAAAAAAGTGAATAATTTGTTTATTTAACAGCAGTGGAGGTGGTTACGGCTTGTACTACCCCTCCATCTGGCATCCTTCCATTCCATACAGTAATTAGTTTAATTTTCAGAAGGTGCGATGATGGTGGAGATATGCTTGTCATCAATGCATCCAACCACATTACTTCCAGCCCGATCTCACGGCAATCCGTACATATTTTACGAGGTGGCTAATTCAGCGTTACTTCCAGATGTCACAGAAAGATGTTATCAAGTGAACATAATTTATCAGATTAGCCTTATTTAAACCGATTTTTTCACCACTGACCTACAGTCCTGTGAAACTCCTCTTTGACGGATTTGTGCCCAGGACAAATGATCAGAATGAGTATGAGAGCGATGCACACTTTCCTTAAAATCTGCATACAGGACTTATAATGTGCTCTGCATCTCCGATGTTTTAAAGTGCATTTTTCTTATTTTGCTAATTATCTTCCAAATGGGGTAATACATTAAACATATTCTTGTTTCCGTTTGTATTAAGATTATTTTTCTTACCCAATGGCGGACGACATTAAACATATTCTTGTTTCCGTTTGCATTAAGATTATTTTTCTTACCCAATGGTGGACAATTTTACTTGTTTTATGTAAAATGTACTTAAAAAGGAAAATCCCCCAGGAAACAAGACTAAATATTGACAATTTTTTCATATATAATTTTACATTTTTAGATATTTGTACTTGAAATAAGACAAAAAATACTCAGTAAGAAAATCAATTTTGCAGTTTGAATTAGGCATTTAAACCTCGCTAAAACTATAAAAAGGGAGAGGAGACTGAAAGAAACTCTGGGTTTACCGAAGAAAACCTGCTCCCGACCAGGTTATGTTCACGGAGTAAGTTACCACGGTAATTGACTTACCCTGCTTTCTCGGGTTTGACAAACCTCCCTTTTTGAAACGGAAAACCCAGAGCTTCCCTCATTTCAGGGTTAACATACTCAGAGTTTTCACTTAACCTCCTTTCTGAAACGGCCCCTGGTGATGTTGTAAAGTCGCTGTACTGCACACAAACAGACGCAAAGAACAGTATGAACTTAATACAAAACACTGTGACTATTTAAACTGTACCGTAACTTTACACTAATTTAAATTGATACTGACATACACCTTTCCATAAATCTGGTTTATTTCACTAGGAACAGAGCTGTGTGTAGCACAGTCTCTCATGGCTTTGGCTGGAACAGGGACACGCTTGAGCAGGAAGTGCAGCTCAAACTAACTGCGCATGTTCTCGCAAAGCCTCTCGCAATGTAAGGATGACACCGAGCACGATCTAAACGGTAAGGCCAGTCCAGCGCACCTCTCTCTCTCTCTAACGTAGCGGATAAACGCCTCGAGCGCGACGGAGGGCACGTCGACGAGAAGTGTCCGCCGAAGCCCCGTCGAATGGCGCAGGAGCGTCGCGTCGTGTGTGTGTGTGTGTGCGTCCCGCCGCACGGGAGACGTCATGAGAACAGAGCACCGCGGCGCGACGCCAGCGCGTCATTTAGATAGACGTAACGTTACGGCTCGCGAACGCTGCGTGAATTCGCTGCGCTCGAGGTGTTTGTGAATGTGATGTTTGTTTGTAAACACACGTTCACCCCAGACGAATGAACAAACAAACAAACAGACAGCGAAATTGAGCTGTGGGTTAGCATAGCACGTTAGCATCACGCCCAACATAGCGTGTGAGAATGAAATGGCGTGAAGGGCTAGCATGCTAACCGAATTATCCAGTAAAGAGCACAACACTTCTAAAAACGTGCAGTTGCTTAGAAACATTCACAATTGCAACCATCATAGTTTCCGCCAAAATACCACCGATATTGTTACTGCTGTGAAATCATAATAAATGCATTCAACCACTGCAGCAGTGTTTTAGTTTGGCAAATGAATGCTAGCTGATATGGTATTAGTAGAATCTATTGTTACCATGGTAAAATGTAAATGGTAGGGATGTAACGGTACAGTAATTATAGACGCACCGTGGTACTACTGTACGATGCCCAGATTCATGCACTGTGGTATTTATTTATTCCAACGTAATTCAAAGTACAACATGGTATTACCATGATATCATGTCTATATAAATCATGCTATTTAGATACATATAATATCTAAAAGTGCCTGACAGTAAGGCAGTAACGTTAGAGATTTTTCACGTTTGTTATGGAGATAAAACTAGTAACGTTAGGTGATGTATTTAATGTAAACAATACCTTATGTTATTGTGATTTAATATATAAATGAATTAATTTAATAGTGAAATACTTGAAGCGACTATTTTAAGTCATTTTTTCAGGCAGTTTTAATCAGAAATGGGACACTGGTTTAGGTTTGGGTAGCCCCCTTTTTTGAATGAATTTTCCTTATGTGAATATTATGTGTTTAGACGGGGCTTGTAGATTGGCCTGACCACACACTCCATTTTCACTTGTGCATACAATCTGATGTTCAGTTCAGTCTGTGATCCACCGTCTCTGAGAGACTCTGACACATACAGGGCTCTCCCAGTCAAGGATGATCTGTGGTTAAAAAGGTCATTTGCCGTGAATGGCGTATCTGTGTATGATATACTCCGACACAGTTGCGGAATCTTCATCAATAGATTTCGAATGCACAAGTTTTATAACCAGAGACTGCAAATGATCATGATTCTTGGTGTCTTAAATTTACTTATGTGAAAATAAAGATCTTTAAAATCTAAAGTGTTGGCCTTTGAGGGGTTTAACGGTCCAACGATATGGATCGATATATTGATACAACATATGACGTTACAGAGTATCGATGCCACGCGTAAAATATCGATATCTTTTAAAAGGAACCTTTATTTTGGCACTGTCCACATTTTCATTTAATGTCCGTCTATGCATTACAGCCAGCGTGCATTCTCGTTTAAACTCACGTGTTAGGACTCGATATAAGGACAGACCGAAGGTACAAGGCTAGCATAAAAGACGCTCGGGATTGTTGGAGTAACACTCAAGCCCTGTGTGAGAAGTTTTCCGCGCACACATCTGAAACGCGGGCACGCACACAGACAGCCGCGTCGACTGTCTCTCCTCCGCTTTTTTGTGCATGCATGAATAAATACAGACAAAACTACATCAAAATGCATGTTTTGGCTAATATCCGTGTAAACAGTAGGTTAAGAAATGCATATGTCTTAATGTAAACAGTGGAGAAAGAAAAGGAATGTGTATCAGTATATTAAATCTGTGCTTTCTTTCTTAAAGTGAAAGAAAACTAATAATAAATATAATGCTGTCAAAGAAAAATACTAGTGCTCACTGCTCCTGACTAAATAACCTTTGTAACATAAAAAAGTATTAATTTATAGGCTATTTAATTTATACAGTGAAGACTATGCAGTTATTTTACATTTGAGTATTACATTTCTGTAGCATACCTGAACATTTATTTTAGACCGAGCTGAAAAACCTGAAAATAACTGTTTATTAAACTTGTGTCTTTTTTCTATTGTATTTATTTTCTGCTTTTGCTTGTAGTTTGGTTATCTGTTGAAAAGATGTTTAGCACTGAGCCATAGCAGCATTTTTAGATTTATGTTCATGTTATATATTTTTTGGTTGCATTTGTGAGTTAATAAACATGTAGATGGTTTTTAAAATAGGTATATAATATGATACTATCAATATATTGATCGATATACTGAATCGAATCATAATCGTATCGTATAATTTTTTGAGGAATCTGCAAATATCGTATCACTGGGTATGAGAATCGATATCGAATCGAATCGTGAAGAACCATCCGATTTACACGCCTATGGAGTATACAATGATGTTATAAGTTGAAACGTACCATTAACATTGTTATCATTGCTTAATTGTAAAGTGTTTTGTATTTATGTTGCTTAAGAGGTGGAGCATGCTACAAAATTGATTTCAAAAAGGTTTTTGGAATTACATGAACAAATGAATTGTTCCCATTAAGACCAGGATTGTCTATTAAGAAAATTAAGCATGTTAAATTTGAAAGGTCTTCTACTTATAATCTACTAATTGGTATAATGGAATAAAAAAACAACAATTTAAATGCATATTATTATTATTATTATTATTATGTAGACTACTGGCCAAACGTTTTTTTTAAGTCTGGTTAAAAATACAGTAAAAAGGGATATTGTGAAATATTATAAAAATTCAACAGAGAGATTTCTATAGTATTATATATTATTAAAATTTCAGTCACATGATCTTTTAGAAATCATTCTTGTAATACTTTTATTCAAGGACATTTAAATTGATCAAAGTGACAGTAAAGACATTTATAATGTTACAAAAGATTGTTGAATGCTTTTTCAAATGCTGTTCATTTTAATTTTCTATTTGTCAATAAATCGTGAAAAAGGTATCATAGCTTCCACTAAAATATTAAGCATCATAAACAGTTTTGAACGCTGAAAATAATAATGATAAGCAGCAAATCAGCATGTTAGTATGATTTCTGAAGGATCATGTGACACTGAAAATGCTGAAAATACAACTTTGATCACAGGAACAAATTGCATTTTGCAATACAAATAGAAAGCATGGATTTTGAAATCTTAATTTCTAAAAATGTATTGCAAAGTTTGACTAAAATCCAAAATCTAAACCAGGACTGTCGTACTCCTCAGTGTTGAAGGAGAGCGAGGGCTATGGCAGAGACAGAAGTCACTGTGTCCATGGAGGACATGGTGGTGGTGAAGAGCGCTGAGGAAGAGGATGCAGATCCAGACAACCAAAGCAAGACTCAGATGATCCTGCAGCTGCAGCCCATCACAGCTGGGTGACCACAACACAAGCATAATAACAATGTATCAAATCTTGAAGTAAACAGATGCAGCTTGATGTTATAGAAGATGTTTTATGTTTGATAGGCTTGGAGATGAAAGCAGCGAGACAGATGCTGCGTTTGTTGCTGTGGAGACACAAGGTAACGATGTCCTAAAACCTAACAGTGGTTGATTTTTCTTCAGGTCATGACAGCAGGATTGTCACAGCTCACGTGTTCTTTATCAAATACAGCCATGTAGTTTAAACCATCTTTAATTCACATCATAATTATTAGCAGTAATCATTCTGTAGTTTCCTGCAATGCTGTCTGCTCATATTTATCAGGTCTCTCCAAGCAGCGGATTACGCTGTCACTAAATACACCTTATGCAATTTTGTCACAATAAACTCTTGTTGACGTGTGTGTATGTCCAGATGAGGCGTCTGCTGAAGGAGACGATTTGGAGCTTGGTTATCCCATTACATGCGGCGAGAGTAAAGCCATCCTCCTATTGAAGAAGTTTGTCTGCCCAGGAATCAATGTCAAATGTGTGAAGGTTGGTGTCGTGTAGAGCTTAATGCTGCAGATAACCGCTGGGAATGTGTTTAATCTGACTTTCTCTGTTTCTCCGCAGTATGAGGATCAGTTGATTAGTCCAAAGCAGTTTGTGCAGTTGTCGGGTAAAGCCACCTTGAAGGACTGGAAGCGAGCGATCCGGATGGGTGGGGTTATGCTCAGGTCTGCTCAGCCTTTACGCATATTGTCACACTGGACCACAAATCCAGTCTTAAGGGTCCATTTTTCGAAATTGAGATTTATACATCATCTGAAGCTGAATAAATAAGCTTTCGATTAATGTATGGTTTGTTAGGATAGGTCAACATTGGGCTGAGATTTGACTTCCTGAAAATCTAGAATCTGAGGGTGCAAAAAAATCGAAATATTGAGAAAATCGCCTTTAAAGTTGTCCAAATTAAGTTCTTAGCAATGCATATTACTAATCAGAAATTAAGCTTCAATGGAACATGATCTTTACTTAATATCCTAATGATTTTTGGCATAAAAGAAAAATCGATACATTTTGACACAAACAATGTATTTTTGGCTATTGCTATAAATATACCCGTGCTGCTTATGACTAGTTTTGTGGTCCAGGGTCACATATTGTAGTATTTTTTTTTTTAAATGCGCTTCAAAGGCACTCAAAATGCAGTTTTTCCTGACAATTTTTATGAAAATAGTAATGGTGCATGTGGAATTAGGAATGTTGTTTTTTACAATTTCTTGTAAAAACATTTTTTTTACAGCTTGTAATTTTTTACAAGCTGTTAGGGGCTGTTCACACAGAATGTGTCTTTGCGCAGGAATGGTTTTATAAAAAATGTAGCAAAGAATGCCTCTGTTGGCATCAAATTAAAGAGTTTCCATGACAACTTACCTCTGACAACTCTGTGTGTGTGTCATGAAGGAAGATGATGGACTCGGGTCAGCTGGATTTCTATGAGCACAGCACTCTCTGCACAAACACCTGCCGCAGCACCAAGTTCGACCTGCTGATCAACAACACACGCTTCCCACCGGACGGCAGTGGGCTCAACACACCCACCACAGCTCAGGGTCAGAACACGCGCGCGCACACACACACACACACACACACACACTGACATAATTAGACAATTATTTATTGATATTTCCAGCCTTCTGATGATTTTTTTATATTTTGTTCTCTATTGCGCAATCATTTTATTCTTGAAACTGACACAAAAGTGCTTATTTACACTAGTAAATAAGTAATATATTTAAAATACATTTATTTTATACTAAGTATAGTTCAAATATATTAACATATTTACTGACAGACAACTCGAGACTTGTGCAGACTACTTGTGCACAATGCACTTTTCTTAATATTAAGTCTATAATGTGTTTTAATGCCACTTTTGATGAGGGTTGTATGATCTTTGAATAATATATCTGACTTTAAATGCAAAATATTTAAAGTGTACCTGAAGTATACTTGCAATAATTCCACTATAGCACAATCAAATATACTTCAGTAAATCCTTAATTGTACTCCAGCACTGCTTCTGCACAATAAAAGTGCATTAAGTACAACATTTGTTTTTCCAATTTAGCAGACTGTATACCAGTTTAGTATACTAAAAGTACAATTGCAGGACAATTTAAGTATATAAATATGAAAAAAAATCTTTGTAATGTACTTGGCATTAAGGGAAGTAGTGGCCTAATGGTTAGAGAGTTGGACTTGTAATCAAAAGATTGTGAGTTCGAGTCTTGGGCTGGCAGGAATTGTAGGTGGGGGGAGTGAATGTACAGGGTACATTCAATACCACGACTGAGGTGCCCTTGAGCAAGTCACCAAACCCCCAACTGCTTCCCGGGTGCCGCAGCATAAATGGCTGCCCACTGCAGTTTTTACACTTGCTTGAGGTGGTTATTGACTTGAGGGTTTTGAGAATAATGGGAGATGGAAATGCATTTGCCGAATAAATTCCTCCATGCACATCAAACAAGTCATGTGACTTTGCATGGGATGGCAAAACCTGATTAACCAGCATTGTTCCACAGCATCTGAAATGCTATGTTCTTTCTGAAACACCTGAACAAAGTCGTTAAAGTATTTATGTATAATTGCTTACATAAAATATGACAATTATTTCACAATATAATAATAATAATAATACAAGAATAATATATAAATATACAAATTGGCTAAGTGCAAAAAAGCAAAAACACAATATATAATATAGACAATTATGTGTGTACAGGTCTGATATGTGCAAATTTGAAATGATAGTATGAAATGATAGCAAAAAATAAGTATGTGTGATGAATGATTAATGTATAATAGTGTTGTGTGTTCCACGATTAATGTCAAGTGTTGAGATGGAGACGTATTGCCCGAGGGAAGAAAATGTTCCTGTGTCTGGTCGTTCTGGGGCTCAGAGCTCTGTTGCGTCGACCAGACGGCAACAGTTCAAAGAGGGAGTGTGCTGGATGTGAGGGGTCCAGAGTGATTTTGCAGGCCCTTTTGCTCACTCTGGATGAGTAAAGTTCTTGGAGAGTGGGGAGGGTTGTACCAATGATTCTCCTGAAGTCCACGATCATCTCCACAGTTTTTAGCGTATTGAGCTCCAGGTTGTTAAGACTGCACCAGATAGCCAGCTCCTTAACCTCCTGTCTGTAAGCAGACTCGTCACCATCCTGGATGAGGCCGATCAGTGTGGTGTCCTCTGCAAACTTCAGGAGCTTGATAAAGGGGGTTTTGGATGTGTAGTCGATGGTGTACAGGGAGAAGAGCAGTGGGGAAAGAGCACAGCCCGAGGAGCTCCTGTGCTGATTGTACGGGTGCTGGATGAGAATTTTCCCAGCCTCACTAGCTGCTGCCTGTCTGTCAGATATTGCAAACCATAACAATGCCCCCGACATTGTTGGCAAGCAATTAATATACTCCTTAACAATAGGTCACATTGGAAAATAAATATATAAAAAAATTAAATAAAGGAACATTTAACATAATGTGTTCAAAATGTCAGCTGCAGAAGAAAATGATATTATCACATCATGCTGGTCATAAAGTTTTATGATAGACCGTTTTTAGTTTTCAGGGGGATGTTTGGTTATATATAAATAGGTTAGTGGACTGTGGTATAAGGGTCAAACTGAAAAACAGGGTGCGCAAAATATATGTGTGCAATTATAGTATGCATTCTCAATGCATAAAATATGTTAGCAAAGTTATGTCATGTAATCATCAATATGTTATGTAATCATCAATGGACATAAAATGTACCCTAAATTATATAATGACCCTAATACATAGTGTGTATGTGTGTCCTGCAGGGCATGTTTCTGTGGGTAACGGAGGTCAGACGGCCACAGCAGAGGAGAATAAAGAAGACGTGATCGGTACGGTGAAGTGGAGCACAGCCACGGTAGAAACCCCAGAGAAAAGAGACTCACCTGATATTTCAGGTAAGCATTCAGACCTCACTCGGGACTCATAAGTGAATGAAGATGATCCACAGACGTCACGAGTGCTGTACTGTGTGTGTGACCCCAGACGAGACGCTGAGTTTCTGGAGGGGCATCGCTGAGGTGGGGCTGTTGGGGGAGGTGGTGTCTAATATCCGCTCAGAGCTGCTGAGTCTGCTGAGAGGAGTTCAGCTGTGCACGGATCAGAGCTCTCTACAGGATGCAGGTCAGTCCTGTGAAGTTCAGCTCCAACCCTAATGAAAACCATCTGAACCAGATGTCAGTTACAGTTTCACAAGATGCCAAGTAGAGATTCATAGTATTATGATAGATATACAACAGATATACCGTTCTTTCACAACATTAAGAGACTTCATTAAAAGAACATGTTTGTTACAGAAAACCTTGTTATCCAATCACATTATATCTATGACACTGAATTACTGTCAAAATTGTACAATTGTCATTCACTCTTTGTGGAGACCACAAAAATTATCAAAGTACCATAAACAGAATCCTTCCTGCTGCAAAACTGTCAGTGATTTTTCACAGAAAACTTCAAAAATAATGCATAAATCCAAAATGAATTAGCAGGCAGGCTGTCGGTTCAATAAATTAAAAGAAAAGCTCTTTATTCAGCAGTTAATTTAATATAAATAGGACCATCAAGACTTTTTTGTAAATAATGTACAAAATAATACATATATTAAATTATGTAACTTTTATACTAGGGCTGTCAATCATTTAAATATGTTGAATTAATTAAATGTATTAATTTAACCAGTTAAATTAATTTTAAGACTTGATGAGATTCACCTGTAGGTGCATTTTGTTTGTGGAGCATCTTGTGGCCTGTAGAAGATGCATGAAAAACACATTTAGTGTGTCATTCTGTTATTAGTATGTTGTTGTGTAGGTGTAGTTGTGGTAGCAGAATGTGGCTATGAATGTTGTGTAGTGTGTGTGCGTGAGATGTGATCTGTGGATCTTGCAGAGATTGCGGTTCTGAGTAACCTGGCACAAGTCTTTGACCTACTGGACTCCATCAAACAAATTCTGAATGTTCGACGGCAAATGACGGACCCAGAGCAGACGCAGGTCCTCAGAGCACTGAAAAGTGAGTGAAGAGACAGTAGAGATGGTTTCAGACAAGGTATGCAACGATACCATTTTTTCAGAACCGATCCGATCAGATTCTGCCAATCTGATACCAGCACAGTATTATAAACTAAGTTAGTGGTGATTCATCAGAAAAAGATAACCTACTCCAGAGAAATCAGTGTGTTCAATAATTGTATAAAATCTTATTTTAGTGAATTTAGTAATTTAGTGAAACAAAATTTGGTGGGGAGCAAATAAAAGTTAATAAGTGTGGGACTAAATCGGCTGAAATGTTACACATTGCTCTTTTTATTGTTGTAAAATATATTCATTAAACACAAGTAAATGTGACCCTGGACCACAAAACCAGTCATACGGGTCAATTTTTCGAAATTTTTCATTGGATGTATGGTTTGTTAGGATAGGACAATATTTGGCTCAGATACAACTATTTAAAAATCTAGAATCTGAAGGTGCAACATCTTGAGAAAATTGCCTTTAAAGTAGTCCAAATGATGTTCTTAGCAATGCATATTACTCATCAAAAATTTAGTTTTGATATATTTACAGTAGGAAATGTGCAAAATATATTCATGGAACATGATATTTACTTAATATCCTAATGATTTTTGGCATTAAAGAAAAATATATAATTTTGACCCATATAAATTATTTTTGGCTTTTTCTACAAATATGCCCCAGTGACTTAAGACTGGTTTTGTGGTCCAGGGTCACAAATATATTTATATATAAAATATGTACATTAAAATTAAAAGACATTACTTTTAAATGTATAGCACAGTAATGAAGGCAACAACATATGATAGAGAGGACAGAGCAAAAAATATTATTAATAATCTTTAATTGCACTAAAATATTACAATACAAAAGGGAATGGCTCTGATACAGAGCGGCACAAAGCTCTTATGTGTATTTCCTGCGCAGAATGATGCACTTGAAGCAACACAGAGTCAGCGCGCAGCATAGAAGAGTTCAAAGTACAAAGAGAAGAGATTCTGAGCCCGTATTCACAAAACATCTTAATGCTAATTTTGTATCATAACATTAAAATGTGAGTTGGTATGACAATAAAGTTCCTTGAATCCTTGAATCCTAAAAGTAGCTCATAACTCGCCTATTTAAGAGATAATCTTAAAAATAAAGAGTGTGTCAATCCTAAATTTAGGACTCCTAAATTTGTGCTCTAAGAGTATTTCACAAAGCATTTTAGCATTAAAACTAGCTCCTAAATCTATGAAGTGTTAGGAGTAGTGAAGAGGAGTCCTAAGTCACTAACAAAAAGTTAGTCTAGAGCCCTGAGTCTAATAATGCAAATTCAATGTTAATAATAAATACTGAGAACTTCTCTGAAAAGAACACCATCTCTTGTGTGTCTGTTTAGCACTGGAACAGCAGGTGGAGGAGCAGAAACGGCAGCAGTCGCTCAGCTGGTTGTCTCAATCCCAGGCCCTCAGTAGTCTGGTTCTCCCCTCTACGCCTCCATCCAAACGTGCTCCCAAACGCCCCCGCCTCCAGCGGTCCGCCTCCACTACCGTGCTCGGCACGTCCGTCGCCCAGCCACTCACCCTCCAGCCCCAGCAGTTCACTGTGCTCTCCCCCATCACCCTGTCCTCCATCGGCCAGTCGTTTGCGGTGGCCGGCCTCAACCAAGCCTCCAATACAATGACCCTACACACCTTCCCTGCCGGCTCGCAGCTCTTCACTAGAATCGCCGCGGGTTTGGACGGAAAAAACGAAGCCATCTCGCTCCATCCGGCATCTGGGCTCACGCTGCTGGGCGCCACAGGCATGCAGGACCACGGGCAGCTTGTGAGCCCTGTCGAGCTCATCCAGTTCACGCAGAAGATGACCTCCGGTGTTGCCCAGGAGGGTCAGATGGTCACAGGTACGGTAGTGATGCAAGAGAGCGTCGTCAGTGTCGTGCAAGAGGACGAGAACCAAGACAGCGCCACCCTCATTGAGATAGACCCGGCTGCAGCCGACCACAGTGTGAGCGTCATGGAGCTGCAGCTTGAGGGCGAGGAAGCCGAGGGCGGAGCGACTGTGGTGGAAGGAGGTGAGGAGATGGTGCAAGGCGAGGTGGAGGAGATACAGCTGGATGCCAATGGTCAGTTCCACAATTTGCCCATTGTAGTGGTGGAGGAAGAGACGCAGGGCGCCGGCAAAGCCAAATGAGACACGACATGCTCACACAACCCGCCCTCAGAGACTGACGAACCGAATCAGACAGGGACAGGGATTGTGTCGCCCCAGATGGAGTTTGTGTTTGCCCTTCCAGCTGTCTTGTTTTTTCATTAATCTCTTCCTGCACAGCCAAGCTCAGCTCTTCAAACCTGACATGTCACGTATTTGTAAAAGCAAGTTCAGTATTCCTTTTTAATTTTTTTTTGTGCGAGAAGCAAGCATTTGTGATGTTTCGTTGGAACACATTGAGTATTTGCTTTCATTTTTGAGTGTGGAAGTTTCGAACCGGGCACTTATTTTTTATTCCCTTTGTTTCGGTGCCAAAATGTCATGTTGTAGCCAGATTATCCACTTTGTGAATCTCCGATCTAAAGGTGAAGACTCACAGTTCAAGTGATATTTAAGACACTCCCGTAATGACAAATGACACTGTCTGTGGTCTCTTTGTACTTTCTGACATCAGGGTATAAATAGCACTAATATTGGTGATATTTTAGCACAGTGGTTTTTTACTCCGGACTTGGAGACCCGCAACACTTCAGTTCATGCAGTGCTCTGCTAGTGATATTATAGTCTGAATTATGTAAATAAAGCAGGTAAAAGTGCAATGCTTGGGTTCCCAGGATCAAAGTTGAGACCCACACCGTTAGCACACATAATGAAAGATGTATTATGAATGTTTTTTAATGGATCCTGGGTGTCCTTCTCTGAAAATAAAATGGATCTTCCTTTCCCCATGACTTATGTATTGTAAATGATGGTAGATCGCAGGATTGTGCATTTCAAAGTCTGTTACATTTTCTGAGTTATGTTTTGTAAAGCAATTGCAAAAAATACTTGATTTGGAGTTTTATAAATACACTGTTGTTAATTTAGCAAAACAAGTTAATTTATTCCGTTTAAAGAAATCGTTCATGCAAAATGTATAATTTGTTAATGACTTACTCTCATGTCGTTCTAAACTCACAGACCTGCTGTGGACTACAAATGGAGATGTTTAGCAGAGTGTTCACGCTTACTCAGTTCACGAAAAACATTATTTTGCTGCTTGTTTGAATTAATTAAAATGAGCTAATGCATTAAATCTTGAAAATGTTTTCCTAACATAAATGTATTACATGCAATTGACTTACATTTGTAAGACAGAAGTGTATTTAACTGTTTTGTGTGAAATTTAATTTTCTAGTTCCAGCATGCTTTGCTTGGGACTAGATGAGGAGAGTGAATGTTGAAATTAAGTGTTTTTTGTATGTCTTTTGATGAGATGAAGTGGAAAGTGGGACTTGTTAGTTTTTAATTAATTGAATCAAAATCCGAGAGGATGATGCATTCCCACCAGCCAGTATGCTTTTTATGGGTCTACAAAAATATTAAGGACAGAATTTTTTTATTATTATTAAAATGATCAAGAATAACAGTAAAAACATTTACAATGTTACAAAAGATTTGTTCAAATAAATGCGGTTCTTTTGAACTTTCTATTCATCAAACACTCTTGAAATGTATCACAGTTAGTACAAAAACATTAATCAGCACAAACTCTTTTCGACATTGATAATAATCAGGAATGTTTCTTGAGCTGCTAATCAGCACATTACAATGATTTCTGAAGAATCATGTGACACTGAAGACTGGAGTAATGATGCTGAAAAATCAGCTTTGCATCACATTAATAAATTACGTTTTACAATATATTTAAATGGAAACAATCAAATAAATACAGACCTGGAAAGCATAAGTGACTATTTTCAAAAATCTTAATGATCCCAAACTTGCTTAAGTGTGGAATTAGCATTTGCCACCCTCGCCTGTTTGTACACTGTGTCAGACTGTGATGTGTTCAGATTTGGATAATATCCTCATGAGAAATATAATCTGTGTCAAAGCATCCGTTGCTTGGTTAACTTACACAAGCTTGCCAGTGTGGACATGCGAACAAAAGTGACTGCAGTCTGAACAGATGAAAATAGTTCTAAATACATGTAACTAACATGTGAGAACAGTCAATTTGAAGCAAGAGTAACACTTTTTTTAAGGTGTCATAATACAGAGTAATTACCTAATTAAGTACTTAGTAGAAACCGTTGTACTTACATGAAATAAACAGTATAGATACACTCAGACTCAGACTAAACTTTATTGTCCCGTTTAGGGAAACTAAGATTGCAGCAAAGTACCAATGCACTAACCATAGCCATGCACACATAACCATTACACCAATAAAAGCATACCATTTCCCAAGCATTAAGATTCAACCAAATGTTACCCAAGTTCATAAAGTTTGGGTACCAATACATTATCATCCCCACCAAACATATACACTTCTTAAACTTAATGGCCACAGTAACAAATTAATCTTTAGTTCTGTCCGTCCTGCATAAAGGAACTCTAAAACGATGGCCTGATGCAACATGTGAAACTCAGTATGTAGTGGGTGGTCAATAGTACAGAGAATGATCTGGGCTTTCTTAATAACATGATCTTGGTAGATTTCAGTAGGCACAGTTTGATTACACCGATAATCTTGCCTGCCACCTTCACAAGGCTACCCAACCTATTCTTATTTGACAGACTCAAGTTTACATGCCATGCTACAATGCAAAAGGAAAGGACAGATTCAATAAATTGTTTGTAAAACAGTGAAATCATAGAAGAGCAAAGAGCTCTGAAAAAACAATCTTTATTGAAACTTTTTACTGACAGCCAAGGAGTTGCATTGGAAAGTAAACTTATTATCTATAACTACCCCCAAATATGTATGTGTATCGACAATTTCAATGTCCAAACCTTTAATTGTTGTCATCTAGGGGCTAGGAGAAAACCTGTAATCAATCACCAAAGTCTTTGTTTTATTAAAATTAAACTGAAGAGAAAATAGGCCACACCACAAAATGAAGTCCTCCACTCTCTAAAAAATGCATGTGAAATCTATAGTAATTTACTGTGTTTGTGCACAGGACATTACTGTATACTAGTTCACAATAGAATACTGTAGTTTTAGTCAAAATTGTAGTAATTTAAGAAGTACCATGGGTGTCACAGTAACCAGCAATGTCTTGTAGAATATCACAGTAATTACCAATGCATTGTAGAAAACACAATAACTAATTATTAATGTAGAAAATCGCAGTAATTACCAATGCACTGTGGAAAACACAATAAGCAATTATGTACTGTTGAAAATTACAGTAACCAAAAATGTACTGTAAAATAAAAAAAAATAAAACAATTGACCAGAAGGTCATCAAGATTTTATTGTTTTCAACACATCTAACAATAAGTGAAGAATGATTAATGAAGCTTGTTATAATGATGAGTATATAGTTAACTGTGACAGTTAATATTTATATTTAAATCATGCAACATGCATTATTTATTTATTTTTATTTGGGCTAAATCAATATAACTATTAACTGTATTGTAAATGATGGTAGATCGCGGGATTGTGCATTTCAAAGTCTGTTACAATTAACTGTTAACTAAACTCATTACGTATTACATGAAGTCTGGGACACGCATCGCAGACCAGGCGAGTATTTGTGTGTTTATAAAGCAAATACATTTATTATATTTTTTTTAAATGGCTGATCGTTTCACTAGATAAGACCCGCATTCATCGTCTGATATTGTTTATAGCCCTTTGAAGCTGCACTGAAACTAATTTTGACCTTAAACCGTTTGGAGTCCATTGGAGCTAACTATGGATACTAATCCTGGAATGTTTTCATCAAAAACCTTCATTTATTTTTGACTGAAGTAAGAAATACATAAACAAATGGGATGAGTAAATTATCAGGAAATTTTAATTTGAAAGTGAACTAATCCTTTCAAGATTCAAGGTTATTTTATTCGTCACATACTCAATTATACAGGATATAATCAGTAGTGAAATGCAAAGTTACAGGGAATTGAAGAAAAATACAGCATAACATGAGGAAGGTGAGGAGAAAAAAAATAACAACCCCCAGACTATGCTCCTTGGGGAGTACAGTGTGAGAACATGCACATACACCATAGACACACGACTTTGCAACAGGGGAAGTAATCCAGCTCCAGCAAGCAGCCATCCGGTCCTGCAGCCATTCCCGGCGCTGGTCACAGACCCGCTTGTCAGGCTGGCGGTTCAAAGCGACGGGTCCTTTAAGGTCCTTTGCCAATCACATTCCCCTCTCTCCACCCCACACCAATCGCTGCACTGTCCTGTATAATAAGCACAATAAGGCAACAAAAAATGATATCAATAAAAAAACATCTGCACTTGCAAATTAGTGAGTTTTACTTTACAGTTACATGGCTGTTACAGTAAATTAAAAGAGCGAGAATATGGTTATTTATTCTACAGTAAGTTAATTGTCATTTGCTACCAGTTAATTACTGTGCTTTTTATAAAGTAAGTTACTTGTGACTTGCTGCCAGTTAATTACTGTGAATTTCACAGTCAGTTTCTTACAGAGCACAACAGGACCATGCCCCAAATCCTGTTCGTGGAGAAGACTCACAATGTTTTATGATATAGCTATTCTCATGCATGCTCAGGCAATCTTTTGTATATATAATAAACAAGAGAGGTGAAATATAACAGCCTTGAGGGGACCCAGTAGAACAATATTGAAAGTCAGAAAGAACACTCTAACACACATTTACATTTAGCAGACGCTTTTATCCAAAGCGATTTACAGTTCATTCAGGTTACACATTTTTTATCAGTATGTGTGTTCCCTGGGAATTGAACCCACACTCTTTTATGCTGCAAACGCAATGCTCTACCACTGAGCCATAGGAACACACTGAATATGACCTACTAAAAAAATCCAAAATCCATCCAGAAATATTAAAAACCAAATTAAAATGATAAATGTATTTCTCTAACATCAAATGTGACTTCATAGTGTTGAAGAGAAATCAATAAATAACATTCTAGCATGGGTCTTAGGCCTTTCCAAGTGACTAGACAGATAATTCAACAATGCAAGATTAGCATCCTTGACTCCCCTGCCCTGTCTAAATGCAAACTGCAATGAATCAAATATTTTGATTGCTGTACAATTTCATCTTTAACTACTTTCTCAAGACACTTCAAAACTAACGAAGTAAGAGCTACCGGCCTGAAATCATTTAGCTCCTGTGGAGACCAGCTACGGATACTATAATAGACCTTTTCCAAATTTAAGGAACTTTTTGTAAAAAAGGAGACTGGGAAAACATTTATTTAAATATTTTACACAGCTGCTCAGCACATGTATGTAGCACTCTCTGGAAAAGCTTTATTAACTCTCTGGAACCTTTAACCTGACATTTAAAAATTGACGACACGCCGAATCTCGTTTTAAAAAGTTGATTTCTGACTTAAAATCATTATCATAAAACCTTAAATAAAATGTGTTAAGTTCCTCAGCAAAATGTTTCACAGAACTGAATCCCTTCAATTTAATATCTCTATCCCCTCTATCTTCTTTACTCCCCGCCATTGCCTCCATGCCTTGCCTGTCACGCAGTGGATGAAGAGGCAAACGAGCAGGAATAAGGTAAGAGCTTCTTTATGAATCAAACTGAAGGCAAAGCCAAAAGGTAACTGTAAAAACTAAGGAGTTCAGTGAAGCTCAATAAACTGAGTAAATCTTTTTTCTTATCTTTCCCTTCCCAGTAGAGTAAACTGCTAGAGGACGTCCATTAAGATACAGGTATTCAGCTGGTAGTTGACAGAAGCTATGAAGAGCTTGTAACCTCAAGACCAGTCAATGGAGGAGAGGGGTGAGTAGACCTTTATGGTGTATGGAAAGTTTAATCAGGTGTGGGTGATTAGTAATCGGGTGATTACGAACGGGTGCAGGTGGATGGCATGGCTGGTGAGTCCGTTACATTGCCAGGCTGTTCTTAAGTTATTGCCACTTAACTTTTTCTCAATTTTATCCTTGTATATAATTTTATTCATATTTATTTGAGCCCTCAAAGCCTTTTTTAACTCCTTAACACTATTAATTTCACCCTGTTTAAAGACTATTTGTTTACTGTGCAGAAGGACTTTAACTCGCACTTGAACTCCTCCTTTCTTTCCCCATTTCCTGATCTGTGGCTCCTTCGAAGACCTCTCCTCGACAAGACCATTCACCTGACTCCGAAGCTTTATATCCGACTCGGAACGAGCCAGGATACAATCCAAAATGTCGTCCACCTGCTTGTCCAAAATACGTCCATCTAAACCCAAGTAAGAACTCCCGGGAATACCGAAGTCTGTTTGTTTTGTCAGGCTGGTGACACATCACTCCGCTGATAATACTCAGTCAAATAATCAAATAAAACACATCCATATCCGCATAAAAACCAGACGACGCATGTCCAAGGATTAATTCTCCCCAAAAATAAATCTAGTATATGTACATGGAATGGCACGTGCACCCACCCTCTGCCGGTCGCCACTAGAGCAGCCCCCATGAAGTACCCTTAATTAAAATCTGGATACACTTTATTTTAAGTAGCTTATGTCTGTGTACTTACATTTATAATAATGTTAAATAAAGTAGAACATAAAGTTACATAAGTAGCTGCGGCTCGGTCTGTATCATATGTGTAACAGTAGCTGCCTATTACATCATGTTCCATAACTTAGTTGCATGCACATTTTGTTTCATGTAAGTACAACGGCTACTACTAAGTATTTAACTAGTAATTACTCTGTATTATGGACACCTTCAAATAAAGTGTTACCGAAGAATCCCTATTTCCCAATAGTCATGATAACATATATGTTAGTTAACATGCTGCTAGTAAAAAGAAAGAGATTAATTTACTTTAGCATGTGTTGGTTTACTCAGTTCTATAAAGTTCTACAGTTCTAGTAACTGATTACATCTAGTCAGGTTCACCAAATCAAGTACTCCTAATTTGAATATATTATAATGCAGTTGTTCTTTCAAATAATTGAACAATGCATTGACATGTTTACAGTTCTCTGATGTTGGTCAATGGTGATATTGTCTTGCAGGCAAATAACTTAAATATTTATATTTTTAGTGTTCAAGTGTTTAAATAGTTCTTAAATCTTTTTGTCAATTCAATCAAACCCACTGCAGTTCTTACACTAAGCCCAGTTTGGGAAACCCTGGTTCAATGTAATGGTTAAAGCATTTTATGATGTTGATGTAAAAAATAGAATGTGTTTTCTTTCTCTTTGCTTTTTCATATCAATATGGTGCGTTTAATGGTAAGTTTAAAACCAGTTAGATAAAACAAATTATATGAAGTAATCTAAAAAGTAGTCAGATTACAGATCCTAAACCAAGATTATGTTATTTTAACTAGTTTTCTTCATCTACCCAACTCTGTGAACTGCTATCAACAAGTGAATTCAAATTCAGCCCCAAGGTCATACTTACCAGCCAAGCTCCAAAACATAATAATTTTGTAAACTATATTGTTTATTTTATATTATGCTTATACAGTATAATACTTCTGTATTTGAGCAGAGGCGCCTCAGGTGGGGACCATGAAAGTCTGTCAGGGGTTTGCAATAGCTGCAGGTTTGTTGATTCTCAGTGGATCATTGCCAAGCAAAATGTTTATTGCCAGAACACTCAACACTGTAACGTATAATTTAACAAATTATACGCTGTAGCTCTCAAAACTCCCTGGTTACAGCATGTGTTATTGAATGAGGTTTAGCATCAACAGCAAACCCGCTGTGAAACGTGTTCGTGTGGCGTATAGAGACGAGAGCTGCAGTGGAGGTGAGTTTCAGTGAAGAACTTAAATTAGGTCCTGTTCCTCACACAAAGCTATACTTTGACACACATGTACACCAATGGCACATATCAGTGAATTGGTGGCTCCAATTGATTCCAATTGACACTGATTCCAATTCAATATAGAAACCGGTCAAACCCTTCCTGGTTGGTTGATTGACAGGTCATCCAGCCAATCACAGGGCTAATTGAACAGCTGTTCTAACATAAGTACAGTAAGTAAGAAAATTGACCGTGACGGCAGTGTGAGATAATGTTAAACAAACTATCCCAACACCTTACAGCCATAAAAAACAGTGACTAATATATATATATATATTATCATATATTACTAATATATAGGCATTTTTTCCTCTGAGATGTTTCCTGTTGCAACAGAAAGTTTAGCTAGACACTATTTATAAATAGATTTTAGTTTATGTTAAAACTGAACCATAATTCTAAAGACACACGCATACACAAAAAAACACAAAAACACACACACACACACACACACACACACACACACACACACACACACACACACACACACACACACACACACACACACACACACACACACACACACACACACACACACACACACACACACACACACAAGAAATTGAACAGTACTTTGGTTCATACTCTCAGAAGATTGGATTGCATCTGCTAAATGTTTAAATGTGAATTTACATGCAAGATAAATATGTTATTTTAGGAGTTCACTAGCATATACTGTACACTAAGTCATAAAAAGAAATATAATTGTTTTTTTATGTTTTTGAATGAAGTCTGTTGAAAAGGTTTTTTTATGCATAATGTTTGTTTTGTGGAAACTGATACACTATCATTCAAAAGTCTTATGTAAAAAAAATGATAATACTATTTTCAAGGACACTTTAAATTGATCAAAATTGACAGTAAAGACATTTGTAATGTTATAAAATATTTATATTTCAAACAAATGCTGAAAAATATTGAGCAGAAAAATAAAAAAATAATATTTTCAACATTATGGACACTATTTTAACGATCTAAGCGCATGGTCTAAAGCGTACGGCGCAGGTGCACTCAGAGTGTGTCCGAATCCACTTTTGCTAGTTTAACGACGGGAAAACGGCGCGCCCGGGCGCACGGTTTAAAGCGCACAGCGCAAGTGTCCGAATACTCTTTAGCTATTTTAACGACGTGAAAACGGTCGATGCGCCCAGGCGCATGGTCTAAACGGGTTGTCCCTATTCTCTTAATGAGTAATGGGTATTTTTGGGGGTAACGTGCAATAAACCAATCAGAGTCTCATCTCATCTCCCATTCCATTTAAGAGCGAGTTGCGCATGCGCCATGGCGGATTCGCTATTCAAACGGCAGAATTTTAAGGCACACAAGACTGAACGCGTCTCCAGAGAGCAAACGGATCTGCTCATGCGCGAGCAAATAGGTAGAATTCTAATACACGCAATGAGTATCCATTATGTCATATTTATATAGCCTACACAATAATATAATACTATTTTACACTGTAATCATTACATGTTTAATATTTGGTAAGTTTGTGTGCAGCTGCGCATCTCTGTGTGTAATAAACAAAGCGAACGCGCGTTGTGGATCCGCCCAGAGACGTATTTTCTACTAACGCGCTCTTTAAATAACAAAAAATATTGCGCCATTGACTTTATGCCACCTTTGAGTTGGTCTATGGCGCAGTCTGTTTTCAATTCCCCAAAATGAAAACGCGCCAACAATGCGGCTGAACGCACCAATTTTTTAGACCAGCATGTCCATGGGTGTACAAATGGGCGCAAATGCATTATTTATTTAAACAACGCGGTGCAAGACGGGAAAATGATAACTGCATCAGGCTGAAAAATAGCAAAAGCCCTTGTGCCGGGTGTATATAGGCACTATGACAATGAAGACTGGAGTAATGATGGTGAAAATTAAGCTTTGATCAATTACATTTTGAAATATATTCAAAAAGAAAACAGTCCATTTAAATTGTAATATTCCACAAAATTATTGTTTTTGTATTTTGATTAAATACATTTAGTTAAAAACGTAATAAAAAATAAGTAATTCTTCCAAATGCTTTTCTGACAAACCTGTTTCTGGACCTGGAGTTTCTGCTAATGATCTGATGAATCAGGCGTGTTTGATTAGAGAAACATACTAAATGTTCAGTGCTGGAGGGCATCAGCTGAGAAACACTGATCTCAATGCTAACAGACACGATCTAGCCTAGCCAGTAGATATCTCCTCCAATACAGACATCACCATGCCTTCAGTCAAACAAATATATTGGTCACTAGAGGGCACTTGAACTCCACCGGGACCATTGAGAGAGAAGTTCAGTAAATGTGCAGTAATCCTACGTGTAAGTGGGTATGGTCTTTCTGTGTGTGCTTATGAAAATCTGCACTATGTGTGGGTGTATCTGCTTTAATAAAGAGCAGAAATAAGTCAAGTAGACTGCTGTAATTGGCATGTCTCCGTCTCTCTCCCGGTGATATGGCGGCTGCTAAATTAGGGCTGTCAGCTCGCGTATCTCTGATGGGCAGCTGCTGTTTGAGCCACCCTCCAGATCTAAACGCCTCGAGACAGCTGAAGCTGCACTCTGAGGACGCTCGGGACTCCAAGACATGAGCGTCTGTCCTCTAGGTGAAATCTTTCAGTGCTTAGTTGTTTCTTTGTGAGGCGATTAAGCAAAGTCGGGTCAGACTGATGGTATTTATGAGATCAGTGCACATGAACGCCACTGAAAAGTTGTAATTCCTGACAGGAAGCTCAAGACTTTCTTCAAGCCTGTAGAAGAACAAGACGGATAAAAAGCATTGATTACTCACCTAATGCATGTGTTTTGCTTTTCATGTTTGTGGTAGCGCTAAAAGGCTTCATGTCTTTGTTGGGGAATGAAAAAGCATGGAATTAACCATTACGTCCACTTTATTCAGACCAAACGCACATCACACAATTACCATTTCTAAGCTCATAAGTAGAAACTTCACAGGAGTACTTCAATGCTGCATTACTTGCATGGCATGGTAATTGCAACACTTTTTTTTGCTTGTTTTGTGTGGTCATGGCAACCAGACCATGCAGGTTCAAGGTTCAAGGTTCTTTATTATTTGTCACATACACAATCATACAGGGTATAATAAGTAGTGAAATGTTAGTCGGGACAGGTCCGCTCAATGGAAAGTGCAAAACAAATAAAATAAAATAAAAACATAAAAATAACATAAAAGCAATAAAACTATGAAACATAACACGAGATAATATATATATAAATATGGTGAGAATGAAAATAGGAACAAATAATAAAATAAAATAAGGAGTAAGATGTGCAATGAGATAAAGTGTGCAGTGCAAGAGAATGCACTAATGTAAGCGATGAGTAAACAGGATGTTTTCTGGATATAGCATGTGCCCTTTAACCTCCTGTTTCAAAGGACTGGGCATGATGACATCACTTGCCTCTGGCCAAAACGACACTGACACGTTTAAGTTTTCTTCACAAAAGCCATTGTGTGAGCTGAATAGTTGTGTATTTTTTTACAGCAGGTATATTTACTTAGTTATGCTGACTTTTGTAAACGCAGCATTCTATAACATTCTCTAATGAGCCTCATTTACATGGAAAAGAGGTGTTTGCACCAAAAAGAGGGGCAGTGACTGAATTTATACACGTATGGTGTAAAACATCAGTGTTGGGGGTAACGCATTACAAGTCGCATGAGTTAGGTAATCAGATTACTTTTTTCAAGTAACTAGTAAACTAATGCCTTACATTTTACTTTAGCAAGACATATCAAGTTACTTTTTCAAATAAGTAACACTAGTTACTTTTTTCCTCATGTACTGACTGACAGCTCTGCACATTTTACTCTTATTTCTCTTTTTTTACCATATATATGCTCTTGTGTTGTTACTTTTATGTAACTTTTATTTGTATTCTTTTGCACTGTCCACTGAGCGGACCTGATTTCACTTACAGTTCACTTCTGATTATACCCTGTATAATTTTTTATGTGACAAATAAAGAAACCTTGAACCTTGAGCTCTTGCGTTGCCATGTTGAGAGAAATCGGGAGTAAGTGTGCTGTGAGAACATGATCTTACTGTAGATCCAGACTAAATGTGAACATGTATTTAGGTATCATCTCATTCACACAAAAACATATACAGTGTACCTCAAATGAAAGGCAAGCTCAGAATGTGATGCAAATAACCTGCAATTGTTAAATTAATATAATTTATGTATTTAATCCTATTTTATTGACTTTAATGCTGACCTTCAATAATACAATTCAACCATACTGATGCTTAAATATGACTTTAGATAAACATAACATTTGTGTTTCATGTTTTATTTTATTATTATTGCTGAAGAGTGTTGAACTTTTTTTCTCCTGTGTCTTTTTCTTCCTGCATTCCAGAATGGCATCACAGCTGAAAGGTTTGTTTGAGCTGTGGCCTCTATTGTAAAGACATTAATTCACATTTCCTTCAGAATGAGGCTTATTGATTTCACTTTTGGTGTGAAGGGGCTTTTACATTTGCCAAAAACTATATATTTTTTGTATTAAAAACAAACAAGCAAGCCCAGACTATAAAACGTTATGCAAAAGTAAAGTAACACATTACTTCACATAAAAAGTAATTAAGTGATGTGATATTGTAATGCATTACTTTTAAAAATAACTTTCCCCAACACATATAGCTGTTAAGTTGGAATTGAGGTTAAACATGCCAGGCTTTTCACTGAAATAATGTGCGCTGAAGTGGCAAATGTTAAGTGAAATTGTTCCAGTATAAGTGAAATGCATTTGATAAATATGTTTTTAAGATTCTTCCTCTGTATAGCCACTAGACAGGCCTATATTAGCCAGAGCTGGAGTCAAGACCAGAAACCAAAACCAAACCCCCTACAACCCAGACTTAAGACTAGATCCCTCACCACCATTCACTTTGAACACTGAGCCTGATCTGTTTAAATGTGGCGGTTGGATGCCTTCAGTTGATTCTCGGTAACAGTGAAAATACTTTGTCCACCTGTACTTTAGGTAATTATCAGAAATAGACTGGTCTTGTCTGAGACTGACAGCCATGACCAAGATTTACCAAAAAAATAAATTCAGTTGTTTTGACAGCCCAACATTATTTCTTCTGAGGAAGACACATTTTGAGTAATACAGGCACATCTAAAGAAATTAGAGTATAATAAAATAGGTCAATATTTTTGGCACTCATTTCACAAAGTGAAACCCATATATTATACAGATTTAAGTATTTCAAGCCTTTATTTCTTGAAATATAGATGATTATGGCTTACAGATAATGAAAACCCCAAATTCAGTGTCTCAGGAAATTTGAATATTATATAAGGAAAAAAAAAGGATATTTTAAACAGAAATTTCAGGCTTTTGAAAAGTATGTTCATTTATATGCACTCAACTCAATACTTGGTTGGGCCTCCTTTTGCATTAATTACTGCATCAATGCAGCGTGGCATGGAGGCAATCAGCTTGTGGCACTGCTCAGGTGTAATGGAAGCCCAGGTTGCTTTGATAGCGGTCTTCAGGTCATCTGCATTGTTGGGTCTGGTGTCTCTCATCTTCCTCTTGATTCTCTGTGGGGTTCAGGTCAGGAAAGTTTGCAGGCCAATCAAGCACAGTAATACCATGGTCATTGAACCAGCTTTTGGTACCTTTGGCAGTGTGGGCAGGTGCCAAGTCCTGCTGGAAAATGAAATCCGGATATTCATAAAGCTTGTCAGCAGAAGGAAGTATGAAGTGCTCTAAAATGTCCTGGTAGATGGCTGCGTTGACTGTGGACATGAGAAAACACAGTGGACCAACACCAGCAGATGACATGGCAGTCCAAATCATCACTGACTGTGGAAACTTCACACTGGACTTCAAGCAACATGGATTATGTGCCTCTCCACTCTTCCTCCAGACTCTGGGACCTTGATTTCCAAATGAAATGCAAAAGTTACTTTCATCTGAAAAGAGGACACAGGGGATTCATTCTCCTGGCGCCTCGTAAAAATTGAGTTACATCTCTGCCCACCGATCGGCCGGTAATAGGGGCATGGAAAGCCGCTATGGCTGCCGCGTAAACCTTGATGGTGTATGAGGAACGCTGTTTATCCAGCATCTCCTGTAGAAATGAAAGAACCACTGATACATCGGTGGTGACCGGGTCTAAGTTGCGGTCTTGACACCAAGTCGAGAAAATGGCCAATTTCAGAGCGTAGAGGCATCTGGTGGACGGGGCTCTAGCTTCTGCCATAGTGTTTAGGACACGCTCTGGGAGGACGAAAGGCTCCCGTCGAGCGGCCACACATGCAGGGCCCATAACTCGGGCTATGGATGCCATATCATGCCGAGGTCCCGTCTCAAGGGGATCGGCCATGGAGCTGCTTTCAGCAGCTGCAATAACTCAGACACCCACGGTTGGTTCCTCCAGAAGGGGGCTATTAGAATCAGCTTGTGCCGTTGTTCCCTGACTCGCCTGAGTACCTGCGGTAGCAGAGTGACTGAGGGGAAAGCATAGAGCAGAAGGCTGGGCCATTCATGGGCCAGGGCATCCGTGCTCCTGGTAAAAAGATTGGGCAGTGAGAGTTGTCTTTGGAGGCAAAGAGATCTACTCAAGCCTTGCCAAAGATTTCCCAAATTTTCTGAGCCGCGAGCTGGTGGAGCGTACATTCCTCTGTAGAGACATTGTTCCTTGACAACATGTCTGCTCCTTGGTTCATATTGCCTGGCACATGCGTCACCGTCAGTGAGCGCAGATTGTTCTGAGCCCACACAAGAAGGTCGTTCGCCAGCATGCAGCGTTGCTTCAAGACGAGGTGATTTATGTATGACACCACGGATCTGCTGTCTGAGCGTATTATCATGTGGTGTCCCCGAATGTCCGGCAAGAAGAATTGACAGGCCTGACACACTGCTAGCATTTCTAGGCAGTTGATGTGCAGGCCCGGCTCCTCTTCGGACCATAGGCCGAAGGTCGGTTTGCCCTCGCACAGCGCTCCCCAACCCTTGTTGGAAGCGTCTGTCATGACAACCTTCCTTCTATGCACCGTGTCTTGGATCACGCCTTGCTTTAGCCAGAATGGGTCCCTCCAATGGGCCAGGGCTGATACACAGGCCCGAGTCACCGTTACGCGGTGGTTTCCGTGACACCAGGCCGCGGATGGAACCCTCTGCTTCAACCAGAACTGGATGGGTCGCATGTGAAGCAGACCCAACTGAAGTACCTGCAAAGCCACTGCCATGAGGCCCAGCATTCTCTGGAAAGCTTTGAGCGGACGGGCGGTACCTTACTTGAAGGAGTCCGTGTGGCACTGAATTGTCATGGCTCGCTCCGCTGAGACAGTTGCTGTCATCTGCACTGAGTCGATAACTGTACCCAGGAACGAAACCCGTTGGCTGGGTGACAGTATGCTCTTGGCAAAGTTGACCCTGAGCCCCAGGCAATCTAAGTGTCTGAGGAGGAGGGTCTTGTGCGATGTTAAAACCGCCTGCGACTGGGCCAGAATGAGCCAGTCGTCGAGGTAGTTGAGTATGCGGATTCCCATCTGACGCAGAGGGGAGAGAGCCGCATCCATGCATCGTGTAAAAGTGCGGGGAGCCAGGTATAGCCCAAACGGCAGGATCTTGTATTGATATGTCACCCCTTAGAATGCGAATCTCAAGAATCGTCTGTGATGGGGGCTACCTGGATGTGAAAAAACGAGTCTTTCAGATCCAGCGACATGAACCAGTCCCCTGGGCATATTTGCGGGAGAATCGGTTTCAAAGTGATCATCCTGAATTACTTTTTCAACAGGGCGTAATTCAGGAGTCTGAGATCTAGAATAGGTCGCAGGCCGCTGTCTTTTTTGGGAACGAGGAAGTAGCAGCTGTAAAAGCCTGACTCTCTCTCTCTCGCGGAAGCGCGGTGGTCTTCAAACGAATTGGAGTGTATAACCTCATCTTACCATAGTCATTACCCACATTGACACACCGGGGATGGCCTGCCAGGCCTCGGCCCATGTGGCAAAAGGTTGAAACGGCTGTGCAGACTGGCTGCATAAGGGCAGGACGGTTATATTAGGCAGAAAAATATTTTTGCTCTCTTTTTGAAAATGTATGTGTTTTATTTTGTTGGATGACAGCGGTGGGACTCCTGGGCAATATAGTGGGCCCGTGAGGATCCATGAACACACTTTCCTCTGTACCCAGTGCTAAGCGGGGCGGCGAGAGACACAATAGAGGCTGCTTGCGGGGTAGTCCAACGGTAGCGAGACTCGTGCCCCTCCTCTTTCTGCCTGGCTGTTCAGGAGGATTTCTTAGGCACCGGATCCAAGGCGGTCTTGGGCCGGGATCATTGGCGCTTCGGGAAAGGGTAGCGTTGTGCCGAGCGTGAGCGCCCTCTATCTCGCCGATCCTCCGGAGGTCGGGGCTCCGGGCATTGGTTTAGCTGTCTGCTGAGTCGGTGCAGGTCTGGGGCGAAGAAGGGAGTTCGTCGCTGAAGAGAAGAAATCTGAGATGCGGTGGCAGGCGGCAAGTTAAATAGACAGACGCCCCACCCATATTTGCGGGCTATGGTGGGCTGCATAGCCATAGGCTCGCTCGCCACCACCGTGGATTGGTTAGTTTCTTTCACCTTACATGAACCAATCACGTGCAGTTATAACTGATTTAAAAAGGCTTCAGTGAAGGGGAAAAAAGGGATTTTCCCATACTTACAGCACGAGTGAAATATCGAAAGGGAACAGAGTTTGACAATAACCTCAAGTGCATTAAACAATTTATTAACAAACCATATATCAATGGAAAGCTTATTTATTCAGGTTTCAGATGATGTATAAATAGCAACAATTAACCTATATGACTGGTTTTGTGGTCCAGGGTCACAAATGTTCTTGTTTCTTTGGAGTTTCCTGCAGAATAGGCTCTCTGATATTTTAAACAAGCTAAACTACAACATATTTTATGTACAAAATTTCATCTGATTTATAGAGCAAATTGTAGCTTAGCCATACTATGCATTTGAGTGTACGTGAGGAAATCGATTGCTGCTGTTTTAGAGGAAGAAAAAAAACTGAATGTGGGAAGTAATTTGATGCAAGTTTGTTGTCACTGCATATCAGTCCACACATAAATCATTTCAAACCTGTCTGCGACTTGTGACGCATGGAATGTTTTGAATGGTCTTAACTTAACCAGCTGTAAAAGCAAAACCATTATCAGGCATCAACATTGTGTTGTATCACACAGTACATCATTTGTACACTAAGAATTTTACATAATTATGATTTATATTACCTGACATTGGAAAACCAGGGAAGCAAGTTCTTTAGGTTGGTTTATTCAGCAGCCATTTTGGATCTGGAACGGGGAAAGATGGATAACTCAAAAAGTGTTTGTCATGCTTATTTAATATGTCAAATGCCTAAAAATCTCAAACTGTTCTTAAGCTTAAAACATGCTAAAAATGGTTTAGTCTGGCTAAGCTTGCTCAATGATTGAATAGATAATTACAACATTTAAGTCCATTTCAAACCACCTGGAAATCTGTCACTGTCTACTAGAATATCATTAAATATTTGCAATATAAATGTTGATATTAAAAGATGTTAATTTGCCAAAATACACAAGTCTGGCAACAGAATAGTGAACAATGATATATATATACGAAGCGTTTCTCTTTCAGCAAATCATAATATTAGAATGATTTGTGACCCTGGAACACAAAACTAGTCATAAGTGTCAATTTTATATAAATTATATAATTTTGACCCATACAATGTATTTTTGGCTTTTGCTATAAATATACCTCAGCGACTTAAGACTGGTTTTGTGGTCAATAGTTGCATTTCTGAAGGATCATGTGACACTGAAGACTGGAGTAATGGAGTATAGTATTTTAAACTAACAAAATAATCATGTTTTTACTATATTTTTAGCAAACAAATGCAGCCTTAGTCAACAATAAGAAATCTTACCAACCTCGAACCTTTAAATTATAGTGTACACTGACACCTAGTGGTGTGGATGTATCAAGCAAATGTTTTCAGTAACAAGTACCACTGTAGAAATGTTCTCACATTTATCAATGATTACATTACGTCAAAAGTGAAAATGTTAGATCTGAATGATAATCTGACTGATTTCCACATGTCAGTCCCCGTAAACGACCCACTCCGTGAATTATAAATTATCTTCTCTTCTAATCGTATGTTAGTGTACATCAGGTTGTTAAAAAATACCTTTTGTGAAACAGGTACACAATACAGATTGCACCTTATTAAAGAAGTTATATGATTAATAGCAATTCAGTATTAGTCTGTCCAGACTGTAACATATGGGTTGGCTCATTCAGTGACAAGTTATATATTGCACTCCATACTCCCCATAAATGTGATCTTGCTGGAAAATGTCTCACAGCGATTTAAACAGTGAATTCATTATATGTCTTGCAGTAGACGCTGTAGTGAGATTTGAGAGACAGCAGCATGAGCCTTTGTTATGAAGGTCTCTGGAAGGTCTTTGGCACACTAGAGATGAAGGCTTGAAAAGAGACTGTTGGATCAGTGCTCCACAAATACATGAGTCGGAGCCCAGAGTCAGCGTGACATTACAGCTGATGCGCTGTCACAACGGCAATGCGGTCGACGCTGCACTGGCAGTCACTGTGGGCCGCTTTCAATGGGCTCCGACAGCAGGTGTGACTTCACATTCACTGCTTTAGGAAGATGAAAAGAGAGAATGAGGAAAAACGGACAAAGGTGTGAACCCCATCACTCAGGTGTGAGAATAGAAGTTCACTTTAGTGGCAGAACAGAGAGAGGAAGCGGAGGGAGGGACGCAGATCATCACCTTGTCTGTGCCAGGCTTTATCTTACCCACTCACAACAGAACATGATGTGCAAGCGTGCTCAGATCTGTCGCCTCCTAATCATCATTTCATACTTCATTAATTTTTCTTTCTTGCTCAAGTTTTCTTGGCGTAATCCTCAGATACATGACACGAGGTGGGAGTGTTTAGAGACATTCCCAATAGTCATTTTTAGAAACGCCTCTCGTGCTTCAACCACCATAAAACAGGCGTAATCCACACAAAATTACCAGCAGTGACTGTAAAAACTGAGAACCAACTGATTCATGCCTCACATACGTGCATTTGCATATACACTCTTAAAAATAAAGGTGCTTCACGATGCCATAGAATAACCTTTTTTGTCTAAAGGGTTCCATAAAGAACCTTTAACATCAGAAGAAACTTTCTGTTTCACAAAAGCTTCTTTGCAGCGAAATACGGTTCTTTTAAGAATGATCTCTTTCTTACCTGTTTATAATCTGAAGAACCGTATTTCGTGGTATTTTTGCTACCTTTGTGAAACCAAAATTATTCTATGGCATCGATGTGAAGAACCTTTTATGCACCTTTACTTTTAAGAGTGTAGTTTCTAAGACAAGAACAGTATACATCTTATTGTGGCATTTGGGCTTACATGACACATAACACATTATTTTGCGTGCAAATGACATGCAGCTATGAATCATGTAACCATGCATATATCTTGTATGCATGTTTTTGCATTATAATGTATTCTGTCATCATGCTGGCTTTGGTGTGTGGCTGGACAATATGGCAACAATGGAAAATAAATAATTAGTGTGATTGCATCACTTTCTGGAAACTGGCTTAAAGTATCAATAATGGAAATTGTAGTTGCTGCAACCGGTGAAGACTGTGGCTCTTTTTTTTCCTGCATAGTAAATGATTTGCTGTATGGGCTTGGTCCCCCTCGGCTAGGGATGGACGATATGGCAAAATATCAAAAACAATTTTTTTAGAAATACCACGATTCACAATTTTATCACGATTCTTTGTCTATTTTGTAAGTTCTTTGAGCATTACTAACAAACTCATTTCCCTATTATTTAAACAAAAGGCAAACAAAGGTAACACAACATACAAAAGTATGGTGGATATTTAGGCCAACGTTGGTGAAGATAAAAATTGTTGTCATCGTTTTAACTTTGTTATAAAAAAATGAGAGCAAAGATACACATTACAAATACACATTAAAAAAAATCATGTTTTATTTTTAGATAGGCTACAATAGGTGTATTTAGCAGAAGCATTCAAGAAACTGAATGAACGAATACAAAAATAAAACTATATATAGATTATTCATATTAAAGCAACTATATTAAAATGTTTCAGTCAAGACTAGACTAGTGAGTGATTTTTATCTTTATCTTTGTTGTTTTATTAACATTAAAATAATAATTCACCCCTAAATTTAAATAGGCTAGTGTTTTATTTTTATACCTTCCTTTACTCACTCAAAAGTTGTTTTAAACCTGAACGAGTTTCATAAATGCTATTTTGAAGAAGGTGGAAAACCGAACAGTTGCTGATCAACAGTGACTTACATTTTTTTCCTACTGTTAAAGTCAATGTGGACCAGCAACTGTTTGGTTACCCAGATTCTTCAAAATATCTTCTTTTGTGTTCAGCACATGAAATAAATGAATACAGGTTTGGGACAACATATGAGTGAATAAATAATGACAGAAATTAAATTTTAGGGTGAACTATACCTTTAATTACAGTTGGCAGCATATTTAGTACTGTCCCTTTAAGACCTGCACATCTAATATACAGTCATGCATCGGTTTCTCTCAGCTGTTTACTTTCATTTTAGATTTAACCAACTGAGTCTATATGTGAACCTTGTGTGTTTGGACAGTATTATCACAAAACATAACTTGGTTAAGTAATCAGGCGCTGTTAGACAGGCTTTTTATTTAGCGCGCTTTGGGTGTATGTATGTGCTCAGAAAAGGCGCTCATCAAAACAGCACACGAATGAAACGTTTAACCAGTAAGACTTTAAAGCATATACTTTTATGATTGTGAATAAGTGCAGTGTCCCGTGAGAGTAAGTTAACTCTACCGCTAATTTAACACTGATGTTAATGTATGTAGCGCTGTACTGTAAATTGACACGCGGGCGGCGGTATCTGTTTTACGATACAACAATATTTCTTCAAAAGCAGATCAAGGAGACATTTTATCATCCGTGATCAAAAATCTTCATATCGCACACCTCTGCCCTCGGCAGAAATCACAGACTGCTGAGTGGCACCGGACCACAAGGGCACTTTAGCGTCGGACCTCAAAGGGGCAGGGGCTCGAGACCACCAAACAAAACCCAAGCTTTTAGAGTGATCGCACTATATTCCTTTGCTTAGACTGACAGGAAAGCAGATTTGGGTGTTACCTAGAAACATAAAAACTGCACTGCACTGTTCTTTTTTAAAAGTCGGTGCACCTCGCGTTTTCAGACCTAAAAAACATGTCTGGTCAGATTGGCACCTAATAGTAAAACATTTCATTTTCACCACATTTTCACCACATATTGGTGGGCGGGGCTAAACAGGCAGTCATGTAGAATTGGCGGGCGGGACTAAAGAGGCAGTAATGTAGAAGTAGGCATTGATCTTCTGTGGAGGCGGTGCTTATCCACACTATTACATCATAGAGTAGAACACTCCACAATAGAGGTCTGTGCAGGACTGTTTTTTAAGTCGCTCTCCCGCAAGGTTATATCCTGCACCCACCCGCTCCCACTCCCACTATATATTCACTGTTTGTTCACCCGCTGTCTGCTTTGAATACTTTTCTTCCCGACCTGACCGTTCCCGCTAAATATAGATCTCGTTTCCAGAATCTCACATTTATAGAAACATAAGTTTCTACTACTGAAAGAAAGAGAGGCTAGCAAATAAAAGTGTAGTCAGCACAAAGTTGTATTTGTATTCATCTTGTCAAGAGTCTTTAATTTATTGACTTTGATTTGAATTTATACGAATTAGCCTATCTTAAGATACAAAATTTGTTTAAAAAACAAAACAAAAAGAAAAACATTTTAGGCAAAAAAAGTGTCACGGATTTTTTTTTTTGTAAAAATAAAAATGTGTTTTATATGTATTCGTCTTGTCAGGCAATCAATACAACAAAAGTGCTGTGACAAGTCCCAGTTAGCTTAACGCAGTACATGCTGAAAGGCTTTAAAGAAATAACAAATAAACCATAAAATGTATAAAAGAGATAGACTAATTAGAGCTAGTTTTAGAGGGTTATTATTATTCTTTCATAATAATTAAAATACAATTTTTTAATATTTTCACTTACTCAAATTGGTGCTGTACACATTTAATTCAATTGTTTTATTTATTGCTAATATAACAGTGGAATGGAAGCAAACAGGATGAAATAGGATCATAAAGGATCTAGAACCAGGTTTTGCTTGAAGTTCAACTGTGCTGCCTGTCAGAGTACTCTGACTTATTATTTTTTTCTCATTTGAGGTATATAGTTAAAGTCTACATGATTTTCTACAGAGATTTTCAGGCTAGCAGCACAGGCCATTTGACATTAATAATCATTTGAACAAGTACCAAAACCTACTGGGGTGGTACAATGATCTCCATATGATCTAAGTATATAGATAATAGCATGCTGTTTTTTGTATGACCATGCAGAAAAAACATATTTTTACACATGTAAAATTAAGTCCATAAAGTCTATGCTTCAAGATATTAGACGAGGAACTTTAATAAAAATAACAAATTACCAAACGGTGCAGTACACTCAATAAAGAAAGACATGTTGCAGAATCCAATCCAAAGAATGCTGAATCGATCTATGTATTGGACATATTAATAAAAAAACTGGTGACGTAAAGTGCAACCCATTGACCAGAGTACTGTAGGATTCAAAGCTGTTTTGTGTTTTGTTTTTGTTTTACTAGAAGGACTAACAATTTTGAGTCTGATTTGATGCTTTGGCCTCTTTGTTCTCATTTGAATGGCTCCTCAATTCTGCACTCACCAGCATGTGTCTATCAGCTCACCCTCCACAGGGAGGATATTTTCCCTTTATAGTCGTCCTGTTATGCACCATAACATGTGTACTGCACAGTTTTCATCATAAGAAAGGATTTAATCATTCAAATCAATTTAATTATTTAACCTATCAAGGTTCTTAATCATTTTAATGGGTAACTCTAATCTTAAATACTCACCACTTACATGGTATATATATATATATACCACCAGTCAAAACGTTTTTGAACAGTAAGATATTATTTTAAAGACATTAATTCTGCTCACCAAGCCTACATTTATTTGATACAAAGTACAGGAAAAGCAGTAATTAAAAATATTTATATGTTTACTATTTAAAATAACTGTTTTTCTATTTTAATATTTCAAAATGTAATTTATTTCTGTTTTTTTCAAAGCTGAATATTTAAAATTTACATGATCCTTCAGAAATCATTCTAATAATCCATTTTGCAACCTAAAAACAAAATATTATTATGTTGAAAACAACAGAGTAGAATATTTTTCATGTTTGTTTGATGAACAGAAAGTTCAGAAGAACAGAATTTAAAACATGGAGTCATATGACATGTACATGTCCTAAAAGTGGAAGCAAAATGGACCCCTATCAATTAAATGGGTGTCTCATTTTATTAAAAACCCTAAAATAGTAAATACAATTTTAATATTTTGTTGAGAATCCTTTGCGGACCTTAAGTCTGGAACTCATGGACATCAGCAGAGACTGGGTTTCCTGTTTTGTGATGCTTTGACAGGCCTTTACTGCAGCTGACTGCAGTTGTTGTTGGTTTTGTCTTCAGCGAGTGAAATGCTGCTCAATCTGGTTGAATCAGGAGATTGACTTGGCCATTGTAGAATAATCCCCTTTTTTTACCTTTAAAAACTCCTGGGTTGCTTTTGCTGTATGTTTTGAGTCATCATGTATTTGTACTATGAAGCGCCAAATCAACTTTGCTGCATTTAGCTGAATCTGGGCAGAGAGTGTCTCTATACACTTCAGAATTCATCGGACTGCTTCTGTCTCATCATCACGAAACAGCAGTGACCCAGTGCCACTGGAAGCCATGCATGCTCATGCATTACACCGCTCCATGCTTCACAGATGATGTTGTGTGCTTTTGATCATGAGCTGTTCCAAGCATTCTCCAAACTTTGTTCTTCCTGTCATTCGGGTTCAGGTTGATCTTAGCTTCAGCCGTCCAAATAATTCTTTTCCAGAAGTGCTCTGGCTTTTGAAGATTCTTTGGGGGCGAAGTCTATTCTGGCCTTGTTTGCACCTTGTGGGGAACCCTCTTTATTTGCTCTGGTGAAGTCTTCTCTTGATTGTAGACTTTGACAGAAACATGTCTGCCTCATGGAGAGCGTTCATCTCTTGGCTTGATGTTGTGAAAGGGGTTTTCTTTACCATGGAGAGGAGCCTCCGATGATACACCACTGCTGTCTGTGGACGTCCAGGCCTTTTTATGTTGCTGAGCTCACCAGTGCATTCTTTAAAAAAACAAATTCTCAGAATGTATTAAACTGTTGTGTTTGGTACATTCCAAATTGGGCCTGTGTCCAAATATATATGAACCTATTTATAAGTGTGCATTTATTTGATCAACAATAAAGTAAAAAGAGTAATATTGTGAAATATTACTACACTTTTTTAGCATCATTACTCCAGTCTTCAGTGTCACACGATCCTTCAGAAATCATACTAATATGATGATTTGCTGCTCAATAAGTATTTTTGTCATTTTTCATCAAATTATGCTTGCTGAAATAAAAAAATAAATAACATGTTTTTTACTGACCTCACGATAGAGTCATTTAGCGAACCAAAAATTGTAATTAGCTGCAAATCAAAGTCTGATTGGAGTCTTAAGGTGAAAAGCATGGAATAGCAGTTTGTAATTTCATATAATTAAGTAATTGGACTGTGTGCATTCTTGTGGTAACATCAGCCGATGAGTTTTTTTCAGCTTGTGTCATCAGCTTCAAAGTGATTAGATACATGGCATTTACGATTCATATGATTGCTTTAAAAACAAACGTGTGCAGAACTGAGCAACGATGAGCAAAAATGGTAGATATAAAATTATGTATGTAGGAACTCCTAAAATATACCTTTGTTTTAATATGCTTTAATATACCTTTGTTTTAACATGCCAGTTACTGTTGAGCTTGAGGGTGCGTCATAATGTCGCGTACTGAGGAAGTATGGACTGTGTTTCGTGCCTTGGATTACCTACCAAAGGTAACAGTCGTTTACTTTTTACGTGTGAGAAGGAGTACGTCGCAACACCAGTCGCGTGACACCAATGCCGGAGGAGCAGTACGTCACAACACAAGTCGCGTGACACCAACGCCGGAGGAGGAGTACGTCGCAACACAAGACGCGTGACACCAATGCCGGTGGAGGAGGAGTACGTAGCAACACAAGACGCCTGACACCAACGCCGGAGGAGGAGTATGTTGCCACCACAGAAAATTAATATCTTACCCTCATGTTTTTTTCCCCAAAGTTTTCTTATTTTCTTTATCAATCATTTAACTTTTTTTCTTTTACTTTCCTGTGTTGTGATGACATTGAATATATCCTTGATGCGAATTGTGTATTGCATACAAAATTGTATGTCATTAATATCATCTCTACTTTTTACAAACATAATAATAAAAAAAAAAGGAATTAATTTTTCTTTCTCTTGGAGATTAATGTCAAATTATATACTATCAAAGTCGCAATTTTATGTTATGTTCACAACTATTTACTTTCACAACTTCACAATTAATAATTATAATATATAAACATAATATTGATAATACTGAGCTTTTACAGTATGTGTTAATAATGGTGGTGTTAATAATTTTTATTAAAGCAGTTGACTATACAATGTGTGAATACATTAGCTCACAATATCAGACTAAAAGTAATATAGTTTTCAGGAGATGAAGTCATTTTAATAGCCTATTATTTTCAAGAAATCAACAATGACAAAATATATGACAGAAAAATACTATTCTAATCACAAATTTCAAGACAATGCAGGTTCATTTTCAAATGTTTTAACTAGGGCTGTCAGTAATTAATATTTTGTTAATCATCTTAAAGATTTTAATTATTTATATATTTTTGTTAATTAAGATAAGTGAACAATAGCTTTTAGTATGAATTAAATACATGTAATAATGAGGCAATAATAATTGGTTGAAATAAAGTATCAAAAGTAAGTAGTCATATTGTTTTACTGATCAACACTATTAAAATCCATTAAGAAATGTATAAACAATAAGCTTACATATTTTATGTATTATAAGAAATGCCAGCGATTGTTGTTAAATTTTACATCACGAGCAAACCATTGTTTATCTAATGTTTAATTGCATTTAATCTGTATTGTTTGGCCACATATTTATGATATAAATGCTACAGCCAATAGTTTAAATTTTTATTTTGAAACTTTAAACATTTATTTGCATATTAATAAATATATTCTCATGTGTTGCTGGTGTATGTTTTTAAGCTGCTACAAATAATTTCAACAGCACAAGTTTTGTCCACATTCCCAAATGCAAGTTATTGTGGAAAAAAAGGACCAAGCATTAGGCTTGCCGCCATAGACGGTCGTTTAGATAGTTTTTTTTAATAGTAATACAAATAATTTCGTTCAGTTAGAGGACACTAAAATTAAAACTGAACGCGTCTGCTCAATGCAGTGCACCGAACAGACGACAGTCGTGCATCACAGCAGTCTAGGTCTGCATTGCCGCTGCTGTTCCGACCAGATTTCTTACGCCGCAGGATTCATTTCAACAAATACAGTGCGGTAATGGCCGGTAACTCTGGTGCAGTTTTAACGTGAGCGGTGGTCTAACATTATCCCGTTCCCAGACGTCCTTTCAGAACAGCATATCTGCGCTTTATTCTTATCGAGCTCTGGTACAGCCGGCACTCGGACCGTTATGAGCGCTGCACGCATGTTTTATTTGCAGGGTCTGAGCACAGCATGTGTAACGATGCTCAGCAGGCTAGCAGATATAATATACGACTCTCAAACAGAACAGGCAGGTTGTGATGAGTGACAGAGCAGAATAAGGATAGAGCAAAGTTTGAAGCACGTTCAACTCGTTTTTCTTTTTTTCTATTATGCTTATTCTATCATTTTAAATGACAGACTGTGTCGAATTTATTTATTTTTCTCTGCTGCACTTTTCATTGTGTTAACAGCAAGATGTTAAATGAATTTAGTATTTTGACAAGACTTATAAAATATATATTAGGCTAAACCTACATGTTTTTCCTATTGTGTTGTAGGCTGAATGTTAGCTTAAACGAATTATATCCTGACAAAACGAATACAAATAGGGATTACAATTTTTATATAACTTTTTTTCTCTCTGTGACACTTTATTCCGTGTTGGCAGCAAAATGTTATTGACATTTTTCTGTCAATAAATTCAAGACTCTTGACAAGAGGAATAAAATAAATATAATTTTGTGCAGACTACACTTTTATTTGTTAGCCTATCTTTCATCAGAAATGTGAACAAACAGTGAATATATCGCGGGAGCGGGTAAGTGCGGAATAAAACCTAAAATAGTCCCGCGCAGACCTCTACATCACAGATCAGATTTAATTTATCATGTGAAGAGAGATGACTGACAAGAAGAGTGAGGTGACAGACAAGACGATGCGGAAGAGTTTCGAAACTAAATGTATAAAAGCGCCTGTTTTAAGCCTGTTGACTTCTGAGTCTGACATACATATTAAATAAAATAAATAATTAAAAAGGCGTGTTGGGATGTATCTTTGTTGCATTCATTTAATAATAATAAATACAATATGTATTTATTATTATTCACTATTCACTATCAGTAAATAGTTCCTCTGTAAGAACAAGCTGTTTGGAGCGTCTGGTGCCCGTATGCACATAACACCACTGATCCTCACAAACTTCTCCAACACACGCGAGCATCCATTATAAAACACTCGCTGTATTCAACTATATACTGAGCTGTATTCAAGCAGAAATATGATGTTAGAGTGACCGAGAGCGCACATACATGGTTCGTTTGTGCATCATTTATAACGGACATAACCCGTGCCTAATGCACGATCATGTCCCTGTAATCAGCTTTACCTTGATTACAATAGTCGTCCATCAAAACTTGTGTGTACTAGTGTGACACTGGCTTCTTTTATCCAGCGAGAGCTGTAGTTTGTGTATCATGCGCTCATACAGAGTTTTTGAGCTACCGTTCAGTCTGTATTAACCTAACACACGATGAGAACCGTATTTCTCCTCCTAAACACAGAATATGTAGAGAGGTGGTACTGTTATTTTTATAGGCTATATATTTTTTTACATGAGTTATCATGCGAGTCATAATATTAGTGAATATATAATATTTTAGTTTTATGTCTCGCCCCCCTGGTTGAGAAACACTGACCTAAAGCGCGATCTTCCAGCATTGCCTTCGTGATCGATCTATTAGGCATCCCTGATCTATATATGTGATGTTTAAAAAAATAAACATTAGTTTCTCATTTATTTGGTTCCACAGTATTTGCTGATTTTTATTTTATTTAAACACTGCTTGACGCAGAATTACCGCTGATATTAATTAAAGTCAAGGTAAAACGCGCACGGTGCCTACAGGGTATTTAAAACCTAAGAAAAGCAAGGAAAACAAATGACCCCCCCCCCACCCCCCACGGTGATACCAGTGTGACATCAGGTCGATTAACCGGTGGGAAAATTTCCTCACCGTCACAACCCTACAAAGCATATATAAAATAATACAAGGACCGTAAATGGTTTTGCCACAAACTCAACTCTGTTGAACAGAACAGAACCGGAGGGTTAAAGGATCGAGATGCTTATGTTGTCCCAAACACTTATTTCTTTTTCTTTCTTATTTGGAAAATAAAAATTTAAAGGGGACTTCTGGAAGACTTTTGAATGTCATTGCAGAGAAATTGTGAAAACTCTTAAAACCATTAATATTTAATGTACAGCTCAGCTGTACATATTTCTCTGTTTTATTGTGTTTTTCCAATGTATTTTTTTTTTCTTGTTTGCTCAGCATTTGCTGTTTTTAATCATTAATTGAAGACACCGTTTGTACTCTGCTTGCTCACATTTAGGAAAACAGTGAATGGTAATGATACACATAATACATTGCATTATTATATGTTGTGGGGAGTGGTTAATAATCTCCCAATTTCATCAGAATTACTAATTGAATAATTAGAAGTTTTGGGTTCTCAGAATAGTAGCTGTAAAACAAATATAAAAACAAATCAGAGTATGTTCATATTGAGATCCAATATGACGCACCTGTGTACTCAATTGCAATACATAAGCTATTGGAGTTTTAGGTTATCATGGAGTATGAAATATAAAATTATAAATATATAAAAAGAAATATGAAATTACATGTATACTGGAGACCAGATCTTCGATACAGTTATTCAGCTGAATGAGATTCTAGCAGATGACAAAAGCTAAGTATTAAAAGTTTTCTTTCCACTTTGTTTTTGTGAAAATTATAAATTAATTAAGAAATAAGTTGTGGTATAGTGGATCAAGTTGAGTTTAATAGTCTTTTATGAATAGTGTTAATAAAAGGTAATAAATCGATTATACTTATTTAGAAATTGGTAATTTCAGAGCTAACTTTTTTTCACAGATAAGAGAAGAAATTCACCACACTCAAGCAAAGGAAAAAACGTTATTTGATGACACCGAACACAAAATATAAACCAAATACAATAGAAATGTGGCACAATGAAACTCACCAAAACCGCTGTTCCTTATTCATGTAATTTTCCTATAGGTCCACAAACAGGTAAATATAATGTTTCGTATTTTATAGGGTCTTAAAATCAACAAATTAATTACTTATTTTAGTCAGTAATCTCTTTAATCTTTCCACTTGTTTGTTACATTATGCCGCTGTTCTATGGTTTGACGTGTGCTAGTTATCCTTACAGGCATATTTAATTTAATTTATTTTATATAATTTATTTTTATTCACATTTCCCATAGGCACCTAATCAATTGAATGTATTTATTTGTAAACTGTAAAGTATTATTTTTATTTTGTTATATTTATTATCATTTACTATTATTTATTTTATTTTTACAATATGTTACAAACGTTTACTATTTAGACATGAAATAAAAATACAAAATAGACACTAACGTTGTTAAATATTATTAAACAAGGGGAAGGGGTAAGACAGAGAATTGGGATTCACCCTTAGTCTAAAACGATTCCCTATTTTATAGCTCCATCTAGTGGACAAGGTTAATATCAAATCCTTCAGGTTGCAGATGATTTAGAGCAGTGATTATAATACCAAAAATAGAATTATAATAGTCCAGGAGGAGACCAGCAAATTCTAAACCAGGAGTTATCAAGTGATTAGGGTTGGAGGTAATATCTGCAGGAAAGTGGATCTTAAGGACCATAGCTGAGATGCATCACACTCAGTGCATCTCAGTGTGGTATGGTAATTCCTCAAACCAGGACTGCAAAGCTCTACAGAGAGTCGTGCGCTTAGCTGAGCGCATCTCAGGGTCTGCTCTCCCCTCTCTGCAGGACATCTACCTCAAACGCTGCAAAAGCAGAGCTGCTAAAATCCTCAAAGACTCAATTCACCCCGGTAACCATCTTTTCTGTTTACTGCCATCTGGCAAGCGCTTCAGGAGCATGATGGCAAAAACTGAGAGACTGAGGAGGAGCTCCTTCCCTCAGGCCATCAGGCTCCTTAACACAAACTCAGTTTCATAAACATTTACAAGACTCATTATTAACTGTAAAGCATTCATATTCTCATCATCCGTATTGCTGCTATGTGTACATACCCGGTACAACCCGTTTGCACATCCCTCTTGCACATCCCTCTTGTTCATATTGCTATTTATTAAGTCCCAATATACTGTTTTTGCACATCTTATTTGTTGTGCACTTTTTATTCTATTGCACATTTTACTCTTTATTTATTTTTTTACCTATATATATGCTCTTGTGTTGTGTTGCTTTTATATAATTTTTATTTTTATTCTTTTGCACTGTCCACTGAGCGGACCTGATTTGATTTACATTTCACTTCTGATTATACCCTGTATAATTTATTATGTGACGAATAAAGAAACCTTGAACCTTGACCTTGACTAGCTGACAGCCCCTGGTTTAGAATTAGCTGTTCTCCTCCTGAGTATCAGAAATGCATACATCTATTATAACTGCTCCTCTTTTAGGTCTGAAGTTACCATGTTAGGCTATTCTTTTGATGTAACACATTTAATAATATTTAGCCACGGTTTTAACCCGAATACAACCAAAAATCATCGAAAAAGACGCTATATTATATAAAAACAATGAGGCAATAATGATTGGCTAATTCACAATTGTATGGTTTCATTGAATAACACTGTTAAAGTACATTATGAAATACTAAATAAACAATTTATGTACATGTTATTACAAATGCCTGTAAAGGGATCCAAAGGCCTGGTCATTGCTGCTGCTACACTTAGCCTATATAGGCTATTGACCAAGCATTTAATTTAAATCTCCACTTAATCATAACATTTGTATCACCTTTATATATATATATATATAAAGAGAGAGAGAGAGAGAGAGAGAGAGAGAGAGATGACAGCCTCTATAATTTATTCAACAACAAAACAAAACGTGGACATCACAACCCTTAAAAAAATTTAAAGCATATTTTATCTTAGTAAAAATGCTTAATTTTATATTACTTGAGACCATAAAATCAATCAGACAACCGTATTAATAAAATAATAGCCATAGGTAACTGTCTAAAGCAACAATTGCAATTTGTAAATAATACAATTTATTTATTTATTTGCTTTCAGATTTTATTAAAGTTATATTTTGAAGTTATATATTAGGTGGTTTTTTTATTTTACTTCCATAATATTTGAGGAAGGGGGGCACATCAAGAGGGCACCCATTTGACCAGCAGCGGCCCTGTACACACACACAATATTGCCACTTGTTAGTTAACTAATTACTGTAAAATCAATAGCTTATAACAAATACATATAGTAATGCAAATACATATAATGCGACGTACATAGAGACGACGTATATATCAGGCGTCTTATAATGCGACGTACATAGAGACGACGTATATATCAGGCGTCATATAATGCGATGTACTTAGAGGCGACGTATATATCAGGCGTCATATAGTGCGACGTACTTAGAGGTGACGTATATATCAGGCGTCATATAATGCGACGTACATAGAGACGACGTATTTATATCCGGCGTACCTAGTTCAGACGTACCTATCACACGTCAGTTTTTATGTAAATTTCTCACGTACGCCGCCGTCATGTCGCCGCCTATGATTGGTTCTACAGTGACGTCGCCGTGACGCCGCCGTGGGTCTGTCGTCTGCCCTTCCTATTAATCCCATTCAAAATTTGACACGGTCTGACGGCGACGGGAGGGTAGACTGCTCCTTCTCCTTCACCTGCTAAGTTTAGAAAAGGCATTATTCACAGCCCATAGTGCTGAATTAGTTCGGAACTGAATGCATCCTGTTTCTTCAAGGGACTTTGCTGGACTGGACTCGTCGTGTGCCAGGGACTGAGATTAGAAGCAGTGAGGTTGTGCCATGAGTTATTTCAATATTGCCTCATTATCGTCGGAAGAACGTAAGTGGATTCATTTTCGTGACTTGTTGACTGTGAGCGATTACTTTCAATTTATCATCTGATTAATGTGCACCAACGAACTGGGCCCCAACGATACCGATCGATCGTACATTTGAACTGTTTGACTGACTCAAATACATTTGAACTGATCGACTGACTCGCATATATTTGAACTCATCATAAGATATGTAATGAATGTGCATACAATACTGAATATGATGTGAACTGCAAGTTTTTCTCAAGTGTATAACTGATCTTAAAATAGATATTGTTGTTTTTCATTATTGTATTATGGAGTTCTGGAGGAAAATGTTTTACCAGAATAGGGTTCTAAATTGACATTATATATATATATATATATATATATATATATATATATATATATATATAAATTGAGTTATAGTATTAAAAAAAATAGGAACAAAGCAAAGGTTTAGAAGGAGAGAGTAATAAGTGTGAAAGAACAAGAACCATTCTGAGACTACAAAAGAGTTTATCTTTTATTTAAAAGTAAAGAAGCAACTTGCATATTAGCAGGGGGAATTGTTTACTTGCTTTTTTAACAAAGGAGGTTGTTATTGATTTCTTCATTTACTGTTTTCTTTAAGAAAAAATTTATTACATTAATGTAAAAATAAACATTTTTTATTCTTTTTCTCTTTAGCATCTGTATGCTGGTATTTCATTGAGTCTGGCAAGTTAATTCATTTACAAAGTTACCGAATTCCTGTAAATCACAAATAAGAATGGTTTTGTGTAAACCAAAAGAAAAATACCGGCCTAATTCACCATCCAACTGCCGGGGATCCAGGATTTATGTTAGATAAATAATTAAGTTAACCCCAAGGGTTAAGAAAAGGGTTACATTTTGGAGGCACCGCTGGGATTATTTTTTTCTTTTCTCCTGTTTACCAGCATTTTTCTTTTATCTTTTCATTTATAATTTAGTATAGCAGTGACAGTCAATTTGAAAACAGTCTATTTCACCCCAGTACTAGTTACTTGCCTTGAGTAAAAAAAAAAAAAAAAGGACCTGGCAAAGACTGTTGAGTGGAGCAGAGAAGAGAATGCAAATCTCTCACGTGCCATTGTATTGAGCAATGTTCCTTTAGGCACTAGTGACGACGCTATTGAAAAACACAGTAAAAGTTTTTGGTCGCACTACAATACGTGGTCGCCGTGGTGACGTAACTGGCAGATGGTTGTTTATTTTAGTAGAGGCCAGTGCTGATCTAGAACCTGATTTTATACCTCCTGAGATGGGTATAGAAAATGAAGCTGGACCCTGGAGTGTCAATTTAGTGGGCAGTCTAGTAGCTCGTGGTCCTGCCTCTGAAGGTGATACCTTCCAGCTCAAGCTGCAAGCATTACTGCAGCAGGAGGGCAAGTCTATGGATGAAGTGAAGGCCCTGATTATAGGAAAGCAGTCTCCCAAATCTGATGTCAGTGTGGACCTTGTTGATGCATAGGCAAATTAGTAGATCGGTGCAACCACGTTTCCAGTGATAGTCCCGGCTACAGAAAGCTGAAGTTGTTTTCAGGGCTGAAACCTGTCCCTCCAGGTGAAGAAGATTATGAAATCTGGATGGAGCAGGCAGCTCAAATGACAAGTGAATGGCAGTGCACCGAAGCTGCAAAGAAACAACGCATCGTTGAGAGTTTGCGAGGTCCTGCTGCTGATATTGTCAGATTCTTAAAAGTGAGTAATCCATCTGCGACTGCAAATGAGTACTTAGCTGCCCTTGAGACTGCATATGGAACTACTGAGAGTGGGCCGGACCTTATGGCTAGATTTCGTCACACCTACCAGGAAACTGGAGCGAAACTTTCAGCTTTCTTGTACAGCCTAGACAAACTTCTCTACAGAGTCTTGTTAAAGGGTGTGATTGATGCAGTCGGCATAAATAGAGCCAGAATGGAGCAGCTAATTAAGGGAGCACTTACCAATGATATGGTGGCTTTGCGAATCAGAATGACTCACACTTTGCAGAGTCCTCCATCTTTTTCAAAGTTAATGAAGGAAATACGTGAGGAAGAACATTGGGTAGCTGCAAGGGAAAATGTTGTTGCCACTGTTGTCTCTCCCCAGGCATCTGTGCCTTCTGAATTACAAAACATGAAGAAGGAGGTTAAAGAGCTATCTACCCAGGTGAGTCAACTGTTGAACGTGGCTACAGTGACTTGTGCTTCAGATTGTGCTCTTCAGAGAATACCTAGTAAAAACTTTGAGAGTGGGAACCGAGACAACTCCCAAAAACTAAACCCACGCAGCCACCAGTGCCTGTGATCTTTTGCTACAAATGCGGTGAAGACGGACATAAGAAATGGGAGTGCAAAGCACCTGAGGACCTCAGAAAAGTGAATCAGAAGCTAATAAAGATGCAGCGCCTGCAGGGAAACTGGGCAGGAGCTCAGTGACGGAACAGCACGGGGCCCCTGAGACAACACGTTCCACTTGTGGTTCATTCATGCATGATGCAGATAAGCCAAAATTTCCTGAGGGGTTAGTAGGACCTGTCTCCGAAGTGCCTGTACAGATAGAAGGTATCTATGCCAAAGCTCTTCTTGACAGTGGTTCGCAGGTTACTCTATTATACCGCAGTTTTTATGACACTTATCTGAAACATTTGGATCTTCAGCCTGTGGAAAACCTTGAGATTTGGGGTCTAAGCTCTCACAAATACCCCTATGATGGATACTTGCCCCTTAGACTTGAGTTTACAGAAAGTGTAGCTGGAGTGCATCAAGTGATCGACACGCTTGCCATAGTATGCCCTGACCCTGTGAAATGGGAAGGAATAGCTATTTTACTTGGGACCAACACTAGCTTAGTGAAGAAGCTGCTTGAGTCTTGTCGTGAACAAGCTGGTGAGAAATTCTTGAATGTGCTGACCATACATCCTGTATCAGAGAGGTGTATGAGACTATTCAACAAACAGATGTTTCACAGGATGACCCAGACAAGCATGTAACAGTTTGGTTCGTGAAGCAAAATCCTGTTGTCTTGACACCAAATCAAGTTCTGCAACTTCCCGGTCTGCTCAAGTTTCCTGGTTAAATTAATGAATCTCTAGTGTTAGTAGACAAAGCAGCAGCTTGTGAAACAAGCTCTGATGATCTTGAGGTGAGGCCTGAACTTCATTCAGCATCCGTTGTATCCAGTCACCGTGTCACAGTGACCGTCTGGAACGTGTCTACAAAAGAAATATGGGTGAAGCGAGGAACTCCTCTTGCCCATGTTTTTCCAGTATCCTTAGTGCCACGACTTACCGCTAAACAGCCACCAGAGCAAAACACTTTGACACCTGTATCTTTCGATTTTGGAGATTCTCCCATGCCTGAAGAAGCAAAACAAAGATTGTGTGAGGAAATGATGCAGAGAAAGGAAGTGTTTTCTGTACATGAGTGGGATGTGGGATGTTCAAAAAGCACCACTCATGAGATAAGGTTGAATGATTCACACCCTTTCAGAGAAAGATCTCGCCTTCTTGCCCCCATTGACTTCGAAGATGTGCGACTGCACCTACAAGAACTGCAGAGTAGTGGCACTATCCCACTACTCCCGAGTCCCGTAGCCCCTATGCTTCGCCAATTGTCGTGGTGCGCAAAAAGTCTGGGAAGGTTAGAATGTGTGTGGACTATCGGACCCTTAATCAACGGACTATACCAGACCAGTATACTGTGCCCCGCATTGAGGATGCCCTCCATAGCCTTTCGGGAAGTAGATGGTTTACTGTTCTCGACTTGAGGAGTGGGTACTATCAGATACCCATGAGTGATGCCGACAAGGAGAAGACTGCGTTCATCTGCCCGGTGGGGTTCTATGAATTTGAGCGTATGCCTCAGGGCATCTGCGGAGCACCCGCCACTTTCCAAAGAATCATGGAACGCACTGTGGGGGATATTAACTTTTTGGAAGTGCTAGTGTACTTGGATGATTTAATCATTTTTGGACGAACCATTGACGAGCACGAAGGGCGCCTTTTGAAAGTGCTTGATAGGTTGAGGGATGAAGGACAAAAGATCTCCCTTGACAAGTGTCAATTCGGCAGGACTTTTGTGAACTATGTAGGGCATATTGTGTCAAAGGATGGAATATCCACTGATCCTTCCAAAATCTAGGCTGTTGTATCCTGGCCTCAGCCCCAAAGAGTGACAGAGCTCCGATCTTTTCTAGGGTTCTGTGGATATTACCGGCGTTTCGTGAAGGATTTCTCAAAGTTGTGCCAACCTTTAAATTAATTGCTGCAGGGATATCCATCCTCTGCAGGTACTGCAAAGAAGAGAAACAAAAATTCACCTGTGAGTGATGCCAAACCCTGCTACAACTCTTCTGAACCGTTCGGATCCCGATGGACTGTTCAGTGTGATATAGCCTTCCAAACCCTGAAAAACTGTCTGACTCAAGCTCCAGTGCTAGCCTTTGCAGACGCACAAAAGCCATATGTTTTGCACGTGGACGCGAGCATGGATGGACTTGGAGGAGTTCTGTATCAAGAACATGAAGAAGGATTCCAGCATAAACTGGAATTTTTAGCTCTGAAGTGGGCTGTTGTGGATAGACTGCACGACTATCTTTACGGTGTTCCGTTTGATGTTAGAACTGACAATAATCCTCTAACCTATATAATGAAGTCAGCGAAACTTGATGCGCGGGTTGGTTGTCTGCATTGACCACCTACAATTTTAGCTTGAAATACAGACCTGGACGTAGGAATGTTGATACGGATGCGCTATCTAGGCGTCCACATACTCAAGTGCTGATGACGAGTGGTAGGAAATTCCAGCTGTTGGCGTAAGGGCTCTTTGTCAAGCTTTGTCTGCAGAGAGGAGAACAGGGAATGTCTCTTGTCCATGTGTGGTGCAACAGGCAGGGTCACATATGTCTGCTGTTCCCAAAGCTTACTCTCATGCTACTAACGTAGATGCAGATCACTTACCCGTGCTTAGTCCAAGTGAGCTTCAAACAGCCCAGATAAATGATTTGCTCCTCGGAGAAGTATGGAGGGCAGTTAGTGATAAAAAAACATGCCAGTAACATCCAGGGCAGCCACCCTAAGATGAAGATTCTGAAACGAGAGTGGGAAAAGTTGTCAGTAGATAATGGATTGCTTTACAGAACAGTTCGCCAGAGTAATCACAGAGTGAAACGACAGCTTGTACTGCCAAAACAATTCCACAACAGAGTGTTAAAGTCATTGCATGACGAGATTGGACATTTAGGTTTCGAAAAGTCCTATGGCCTAGTTTGTGACCGATTTTACTGGCGACACATGAAGCGTGATCTGGAGGCTTACTGCAAAACATGTGAGCGCTGCATTAAAAGGAAGACATTGCCTCAAAGAGCTGCTCCATTGTCTCACATGCAGAGTAAAGGACCTATGGACCTCATATGTATCGATTTTCTTTCCATCGAAGGCGATTCCCGAAATGTGTGTAATGTTTTGGTGATCACTGACCATTACACGCATTACGCTCAAGCTTTTCCCACAAGGGACCAAAAAGCTTCTACAGTGGTAAAGACTTTGTGGGAAAAGTATTTCATACATTACGGTCTTCCTACTCGAATACACTCAGACCAAGGCAGGGATTTTGAGAGCCAGTTGGTGGCTGATATGCTGACTATGCTAGGGGTGAAGAAATCGAGAACCTCCCCTCATCACCCACAAGGTGATCCCCAGCCTGAAAGATTTAACAGGACATTGTTGGATATGCTGGGTACCCTTGAGCCTAGTCAAAAGAATAAATGGAGTCAGCACATTGTGCATTTGGTGCATGCATATAACTGCACCTCCAACAAGGCTACTGGTTTTTCCCCCTATTTTTTGATGTTCGGCAGAGAGGCTAGGTTGCCTGTCGATATTTGTTTTAGCGTCTCTGCTGATAATACATCACCTGTGTCATATTCCAAGTATGTGTCCAAAATGAAGCAGGAATTACAGGCAGCTTACCAGTTAGCTCAGGCTACCTCTGAGAAGATTAATCAGAGTAATAAAGCAAGGTATGATCAGAAAGTTCGCTATCATAGCTTGAATATGGGTGACCGAGTTCTGATTCGAAACCTTGGCCTCAAGGGAAAACAAAAGCTTGCAGATAGGTGGAGTGCTAATCCCTATGTAGTGGAGAGTCAATTGTCTAGTATTCCAGTGTATCGTTTGAAGCCTGTTGATGTTAATGGACCAGTCAGAGTCATGCACCGCAATCATCTCTTGCCCTTAGGACAGGAAGTGAGGTTAAGTCCTCAGGTTGATCTTAATCCTACTCCTTCACCTAGAGCTTTGAGGCATAGGAAAGCAAAAGAGAACCGTAAAACTTCTGAGTCAGAAAACTCACCATTTGTAGTTGATGCATTTTCAAGAGACTGTATTCTTCAGATTCAGATTCTGAGTTTGGATTCTATGCTGAGGATGTGGCAAACATTCCATCTCACGTGTCAGCTGAGATTCAGATTGAAAACCCTGTATGTGATGTAGAAGACTCAGAGTCTAGTGATGCTCAACATGTTTCAGAAATACCAGTAATTCCATGTCAGAGTGAAATTTCTGATGTTCAGCTAGTAGCTGATGTTGGCGATACTGAAGTAGTTGATGTAATGACTGAAGCTCATGAGAGTACCTTACAGACTACTGCTCCTACTGATAATGAAACTCAGCCAGAGGTTGTACCTCCTGAAGTACGTAGATCAAGTAGGGAGAGGAGGCCTAATACCAGATTTACAGTCTGTATCATCTCAACGCTGTGGTATTAATGTAGCAGCTACTGAAACTCTGAATGTTTTTGGGGGTTACACCAGTACACATGCTTGGTGGTGTAATCCTAATGCCTTGTGTGAAATATGTAACAACTTACCTGTACTTGTTCCATGTACACAAGTTACCATTTAATTGATGTATGGTAATTTTGTAACCAGCATGGGGTCATACTGGATTTTTGGGTGGGGGGAGTGTGTAGGGACTCCTAAAATATACATTTGTTTTAATATGCTTTGTCAGAAATAATTCTGACAAAGTATTTTTATTTTTCCTATTGTTTTATTCACGATTGTCTGAGTCACCCCGTGTGTGCGGGCAGTTAGAGACATTCACCTTCACGGAAAGTGACTTCATTGAACACAACTGTTATTTTCAACAACTGCTATCGAGATACTCTCTAGTACTCTGAGCTTCTGTAAATTGTATTGAATCAAAAATGTCCCCCTCAAATCAGAGCAGAAAATGCATAGTTCTCAGTTTGTGTCTCGGCATAATTGTTCTGTGCTCTCTATCAAATTGTCCAGTTACTTTTGAAAGTAATGCATTACAATATTACGTTACTCCCTAAAAAAGTAACTAATTGCATTATACTTTTGTGATACTTTTTCTCATGTTGGACTTGCTTGTTTGTTTTGAATATGAAAATGTTATATTTTTGGCAAATGCACAAGCCCTTTCACACCAGAAGTGACATGAATAAGCCTCGGGCTGAAGAAAATGTAAATTCACATCTGTACAGTAGAGAAAGCAGCTCAGACAAACCCTTCTGGGCTGCCATTCAGGATTACACGAAGAATAAGATGCAAGAGAAGAAAATTCGGCACTCTTCAAAAATGTGTAATTTTTATTTATTTATTTTTTGCTTATTAGCATGATTTAATTGGATCAGCGAAGGTCAGCAGCACATACATTGGTTAAAAAGTAGGATTAATTACATAAAAGGATATTTGTATTATGTAACATTTAATTATTGCAGGTTTGCGTCACATTCTGAGTTTGCATTTCACAGTTTGTATTTATTCTGAGGAACACTAAATCTGTTTTTGTGCAGGTGAGATGAGTAAATGCATGTTCAACTACAGTAATTTTAATGATCACACAGCGCACACAATGCCTCTGCATTTACTCCTGATTTCTCTCAACATGGCAACACAAGAGCTGTCAGTCAAAACTTATGAAAACAAAATAACTGCGTTAAAATTACTTAATGCATTACTAAAAAGTTATCTAATTATGTAGCTCACATTACTTGTACTGCAATTACCCCAACACTGGTTATCATAATGTCCCAGTGTAGCCCGATATAAAATCATTCCGAGAGAACCAGTGTAACATGTATAAATGATTACCACCCTGTGGTGCAGCACAGGAAGATGCAGGTGGTTAAATGGGAAATATAAATTTGTCGACAAAACTAATAAACAGCGACGCTCCACAGGGATGCTGGATCTGCTCTAGATTATCCTACACACAACAACAGCCATATCATCAGTAATAATCATACATGCACAAATGGAAGCAATCTGAGTGTCCTTAAGGTGCTAACTTAAAGGGATAGTTCACCCAAAAATGAAAATTCTGTCATCATTTACTCACCCTCAAGTAGTTCCAAACCTGTATGAATGTCTTCGTTCTGCTGAACACAAAGGAAGATATTTTGAAGAGAGTTTGTAGCCAGGCTGTTTTGGGACAACATTGACTTCCACAGTAGGAAAAAGTCAATGGTGCCCCAGAACTGCTATGTTTCACACATTCTTCAGAATATCTTCCTTTGTGTTCGGCAGAACAAAGACATTCATACAGGTTTGGAACTACTTGAAGGTGGGTAAATGATGACAGAATTCTCATTTTTGGGTGAACTATCCCTTTAAGATATTAAGCTAAAATATCTGCTTGAAGGATTTGGAGTTTATATATTGCTTGCAAATAAATTACTATTTTGTAAGAATACACAACTATTTTTGAATAGCCATCAACTTAGAAACATGCTTTTTGCTTCCTTCTGGCAAGTTCTTTCTATTCGGTCCTTGGTTCTCTCTATTATCATGTCCACAAAGTGTCATGTGCTTTATTAAGAACTGGTTTGTATTTACACTGCATTAATGAGAGTTACCAGTAAGGCCTGATACCTATATTTGGTGCACAGTTGCTTTACTTACAGGGTGTCGAAGTGAGGCAAACTAATGATGGCTGAGATCATTTAGCTATAGTACCTTGAGTGACAGATATAGAAGAGATTTGTACATCAAGCAAGCCTGCCCGAGGGAACGGAATAATACATAAAAGTTGATTACAGAGCGGTGGAGGTTGAGGGAACATCCTGACAGCACTTAATTCAACAGGTTTATAATTGCAGGGACACGTTTTATAAGCATAATGAAGGCTTGTAAAAATGTTTCCAAATTCTGGACTGGATGATTTGGTTTATTGCTGCCTTCAAGTCATGTGCAATGATCGTGTTTACAAGATGAGCGCACATGAACGCCGCCACAAACTCGTAATTACCAGAAACTCTGGATTTCAAGTGGAATCTGAAATAATGTGATATCCAGTTTCTTGCACATGAATGATCAAGCAAAGTTGTGTTTACCCGAAGGAAAAGCATGTTGTGACATTGGAAAGGTATCGATACTCTTTCCCTGTCTGTCACTGGAATCACCTCAACTTATATTTAGTTTGTTCTGATAAACCGTTTGCAAAGGACTTTTTTCATATAATTTAACTTGTGCTTTGGTTTTGGGCACCTAACAAGTCCATTCATCATATTCTCAATGTTAAAGTCATAATGCAATATAAGCAGCAACAGATCATTCTTTCTTTTTGTGAGGTATTAGCAAAAAAATAAAATAAAATAATGAAATATGCACAGACGCATTGCTCACAATAAGATCTACGATGCATTTAGAAAATAGATTTTCATTGCTGAGTTTATCATCATGTGTATTATGAGGTGATAGGAGAGTTAGTTCACACTAATTTTAGTTTACTACAGCATTAATGGTTAAAATGTTTGTGTATCTAAGTTTTAAAATATAATACAAGTATTACAAATATTCCCACATTATTAAGATTAAGCATGCAGCATGCTAAAATGTATGTATATGCCATGTAATATGTTTAGAAAGAGACTGTATTTTATACAAACATCACTATTTCATCTTTGTTTCTTTCGTCATGATGGCCGACACTGTTTTCTTTGGAACTGCTGATAAGAAACGTTGATTTAGAAACGTTTGTGAAACTCTATGGTTGTGTGTTGATATATGTTATTTATTACAAGTTGATCACATGTTCAGTTTATTACTTTAGTTTAGTCCTAGTGGGCCCATATGTCACCCCGCGGAATAATGGTATGATAATAAATGCAAAATATTATTATTTCTAAATCATAATGAATCATATATCCTGTATTGCAGATGTATTCAGTTATTCTCCCAAATATACAGCTGTATAAGGAGTATCTGTCAGGTTGTCCTTAATTTGTTTTGTTTTAGATGCTTGAATCCGTGACATTTTAGAGTCATTATACAGACAGTCGAACTCAAAACAAGTTAAGGGAATGTCAGTAAACAATAATGGTGAAGCTGACTGCTTTTGGTCATTATCAAGGTTTAATTCATTAATTCTTATCCTCATACTGGAATACTGCAACAGAGATGAGAGAAGCTGCTTGAGGCAAACACAGACAGCCAAGAAATACTTGAGAAGTTTGTTTAAACAGAGAGGAGCTGCAGCAGAGAGCTATTCCTCTCAGACCCTTAAGGATGCTGTGGAAGCAGAATTAAACAACTACCTTCCAGAGACAAACAGCAGGATCCACTTGAATGGTGGAAAACAGTGAAAGTCTTGCCAAGCTTGCCCGCAAGTATCTGTCCATTCCTGCTATGAGTTCCCCTCAGAGAGGCTTTTCAGTGAAAGTGTCAACATCGTCACTAGCCAACTTTCTTGTCAGTAGGGGGCAAGGGCGCGGAGGAAAGCCCCGCCCACTGCACCACTGCTAGGGGTGAGCTGAGGTTGAGCTCAGAGAACGTAGATATTTATACTGACATGCCTTGTCTTCTCCCGCCATCATCTTCTGTCTGTCCCGTCACAACCACAGAGGTCGTGATTAAATTAAGTCTCTTTTATTGAACTGTCTGTCTGCCTGGAAATATCTGCCCTGAACCGTTTATTGAACTTGAATCAACCACAGAGGTGGTGAATCAACCACAGAGGTCATTACCCTCTACGTGATCATTCCAGTGCTGGGAATTGCGATCTGGTGTGCGATCTTAGTAGTTGCAATCTCTCTCCTGCCTCCTCCTGTAATCTCTGCTTCAGCTCCACCAACAGCTCTTGTTGGCCCCTCAGCCCACCATCTGTGCGATGTGATCGCCGCGGGTCTGCCAGTCTCCATCGGCATCGTGGCTGGAGGATCCCTGGTCTCCACCTCCAGCTTCTGAGTCCCGGACTACGCCTCGGCACGTTCACCCAGCAGCTCCACCATGGCTCCTATCTCCCTCATCTCCACTGTCAGCCTGTTAGCTGGGCTCCCTCGTCCCTCGGATCCACCTTGGTCTGTCGTCGACCATCTGCCACCTCGGGACTCCATTCCTCCGGCTCTGTCAGGCTCCTTGTCAACCTGGTTCATCGGCTCTCCGTCTCTGCCTCGGGCTCCTCCTCCACCTGCTTCGCCTGGAGTCGTCAGCCCTTCCACCATTTCTTCCTCCCTCTATCGGCTCCTTTGTGGGCCGCTATTGTTTCTGGGATCTGGGTCCCACCTAGCTCCTCCTGCTCCAAGTCCCTTCGGTCTTTTCCCTGGCTCCACCCTCTATCTTCTCCACCCTGACTTCTGTTTGTCGTCCTCCTCCCAGGTGCAGCCTTCGTCGGAACCTCCACCTGTATTTTTAGCCTGCCTTCCTGGCAACCCTTTGCCTTTCCCTGTCACCATGTCACACCCTTTCCTTTGTCCTCCTCTGTAGTACCTATATGTTGTTAATATATGTATGACACCTATATGTTGTTAATTCATTTTAATTACACTTTATCAAGGATACTGTAAATTAAAAGCTTCTGCATTAATATTTGTTATTTGTTATACGTTTATTTTTATACGACAAGTACAGTTTAGTTTATTACAAATTATTTAAGAACAAATTTGTCTTTTTATTCAGATTGTGTTTAAAATATGTTTACTTTGCTATTTCCCAAAAATACAATTTTCTGTATTTTGTTGTAATGTTGAATAAAATTTAAAAAAAACAATTTTTTCACTGATGTTAATTTCAGGTCACACTTTACTTTTGGAATCAATTTGCACCATTTTGTCTCAATAAATTTCAAATTTGCTGCTTATTAACAGTTATTTGGGTAGATGTTAAGTTTAGGTATGGGGTGGATTAAGGGATCTAAAATATAGTCATGCAGAATATGACATTAATATGTGTGTCACGGTTTCAGTGCTGTGCACACACAAGAGTCACACGAAGACGAAGATGAGAAGGGAATAAGGTATTTAATCAGACTCACGATGGGGAAATTCAGCACACAAACAGGGTAACATCAACAATAACCAACAGACTAGAACTCAAAGGACAGCAACAAATATAGGGCAGATAACGAGGGGCTGACAAGTGGACACAATGAAGGTGATTAACTTATAATTAGACAATGATCTAATCAGAACAGGAACAGAAACAAATATGGGAAAACAGGAAGGGAACACAGGCAGAAGACAAAACTTGAGTCCAGTGTGTTGTGACAATGTGAGTTATAAGTACTAAAAAACAGCCAATATGCTAGTAATATGCATGATAATAAGCATCTAGTTAAAAGAAAGAACTGGTCCTTAAAATAAAGTGTTACCTAATTCCCTAACAAAGCCTCCTTCTAAGTGTAGAGCCAGGGCTCGAAATTGCGACCATTTTGGTCGCATATGCTCCCGAAATGTAATCTGTGCGACTCCAAAATATATTTGGGAGCATTTGTGCGAGTGCAAATAATTGCTGTGGTGCGACCTCTACAGTTCTCTGCTAAACGTTCAAGAATTACTGCACAGCATGTGCCACGTGACCGGGAGCTAACGCAGGTTAATCTTTTTATTCGCGCGCTGGTCTAAAGTGTGTTTTTTCTGAGCCCGTGCACCCGAAACGCGCGAACTAAAAAGCCTGATTACTCAACCAAGTTATCTTTTGAGCCAATACTGTCAAAACACACAAGGTTTACATATAGACTCAGTTGGTTATGTTTCAAATGAAATTAAACCGGTGAGTGGAACCGAAGCGTGCCTGTATATTAGATGCGTGCAGCTCTTAAAGGGACAAAACTAAACATGCAGCCGACTGTCATTAAAGGGATAGTTCACCCTACAATTTTATTTCTGTCATTATTTACTCACTGACATGTTGTCCCAAATCTGTATTAATTTATTTCTTGTGGTGAACACAAAAGAAGATATTTCAAAGAATGTGGGTAACCAAACAGTTGCTGGTCCACTTGATAGTAGGATATAAAAAAATACTATGGAACTCACTGGGGACCAGCAACTGTTTGGTTTTCCACATTCTTCAAAATAGCATGTATGTTCAGCAGAAGAAAGAAACTCACTCAGGTTTAAAACTAATTTTGAGTGAGTAAATGATGGTATTAATATAAAACACTATGACAGAATCGACAGACAGATGACCGAATTTATTCTTTAATGTTAAAACAACAAAACCATAGAGAAAAACATAACTCGCTACTCTTGACTGAAAAAAACAATACAGTTACTTTAATAGGAATCAATCTATAGTGTTTTATTTTTATTAATTGTTCATTCAATTTCTTGAATGCTCCTACTAAATATGCCTATTGTACCTGGCAATTAAACACTGTTTGTATATTATGTGTAGTAATGTGTATCTTTGTTCTTATTTTTTCATAACAAAGATAAAATAATGACAAAGATTTTTTATCTTCGCCCACTTTGGCCTAAATATCCACCATTCTTATTTATATTTTGTTTCCTTGAAAGGCTTTGTCTTTATAATAGGGAAATTAGTTTGGCAGTACTGCTCAGACAAACTGGTAAAACTAACATGACAAAGAACTGTGATAAAATCGTGAAATGTCTAAAAATTAAAAATTGATATGATATTTTTGCCATATCGCCCACCCCTACTTGGAACTGAACGGTTTTGTGACCGCACTTGCACAAACTGCATTGAAATCATTTTCCAAATTTTCATTTGTGTGGAAATATTACCAAGTCTGTAAACAGCCATTAACAGAAGCCAGAGACGCTGAAGACGGACACAAAGAACATAAAATACTGTAGCAGCCTGAGCAAGCTCAACGTTCACTATGCAAAATATAGAAAGGAAATACTAAATATTGAATTGGGAGTGGGGGTCTATATGAATGTATTTCTGAGGGGAACTGTTTTGAGAAAAGTTTAAATGACATTTTCTTCTCATCTTGCATGTATAAAAAACAAAGCACTGCAGCTTAAGGGTCAGGTTTAATTGATGAAGCTTTTAATCATCAGGAAGGATGTTGCCCGCCCTTCCGCTCAATTGGCGGTTGTGTTGCTCCTTAATATTCAGTGGGTGCTCCTAAAATAATTGTGGTGCTCCTAACTTCTTGAAGTTGGGAGCACCAGTGCTACCAAGTAAAAAAGTTAATTTCGAGCCCTGTGTAGAGCTCTGATTTAACCTGGCATATGTAGATACAGCCTCCTGTAATCTCCTAAACCCCTATTTTAGGTTATGTGCCATGCATTATTAATACTATGTTAGATAATTTATTCTAGCCTGGATTGATAGAAGAGTATAGAATGACTAATTCTTTTCAAATAGAGCCATTCAAGCCATCTAGTGAAAATATCACACGCCAGGTGATTCTCACAAGATGTTGAACAGGTATGTCAGTCAAGACAATCCGACTGCATGCAGGGCCTTCAGTGTGTCAGCGCGAAGCTCCTCCACCAGTGACCGCCTCGGGGAATGGACAATGACTCCCCTAATGTGCTGTGTAGGTCTTGTATATTTTATTATGGACTTTCCCAGTTCTAGTTACATTTACATTTATGCAATTAGCAGACACTTTTATCCAAAATGACTTACAGTGCATTAAGGCTATAAATGTTTTTGTTAGTATGCATGTTCCTGGGGAATTGAACCCACTACCTTTTGCACTGCTAACGCAATGCTCTACCACTGAGCCACAGGAACAGTGATAGAACAGTGGTTCTTTGTCATTCTGTTTGCCGGAGTTCTCAATTGTTGTCATGGTTTTTGATTAATGCACACTTTTTTTCTGTTTCATTAATGGTCCCCCTCTGTGTATTTAGGCCCTCTGTTTCCTCAGTTCATGGTTCATTCTCAGAAAAAAGGTTGAAAATCTGTCACTGGAGTGGTATCCTTTCAAAAGTTACAAGTATGTACAATTTAGCTATTTACATGTATATTTTTAGGCTTTTATATCTATATTTAAGGTACAAATATGCATTTTTAGGGATTAAGTACAAAAGTGTTTGTAAACATTGAAAAGGTATCACCCCAGTGATACCTTTTGTCTGAGTGTGTTCTACATTAATGTGTAGTGTGTTTTTGTAATTCTTGGTGTTTATTAAAAATATAATTAATTCTGCATCACACAAGTGCTTGGTAGGAACTGATTACATGTAATGCGGATTACGTAATCAGATTCCAAAAATTAAGTACGACTATCATGAGTATATTACATTTTATTATGCTCATAATCAGATTAAAGTTACTTTTTTCTTGATTACACTATTCACACAATGGCAGTGAAATTATTCATAATGTATTGTTTCTCTCTAATTATTTTGTTGTCTTAAACTGTCCTTTCTAAAAATCCTACTGTGTGCGATGCATTAAGCTTGGACTACATTCACAATATAGAATGGTTGTGTAAATTCTGAATTTGGGTGATAAAAGCACATCTCAAGCAATTAGATCATGTCTGCAGCAAATCATTTAGCAAATTTTACGGTTTAATGCATTTTATTATGTTGATATAAAAATATAATTTATTTATTTATTTTTGCTTTTTTATATCAGTTTGTTTAATGGTGAATTTAAAACTAGTTACATAAAAAGTAGTTTAAAAGTAATACAATTAGTCAGAATACATTAACTAAAATGAGTAACCTAGATTATGTTACTAAGCAATCTGGTATCTAGCGATTAGTCTTTCAACCTTGCTTCTTCCTGTATTTTTTGAAAAGAAGGTATGAAAGCTGTCACTGCGGTTAAATAAAGTACAAAGTTGTAACTTTTGGAAAACTCCATTGGAATGCCTATTCTGGATTTGTGAGCTGCTACACTGTTGAAAAAATAAATAAAAAAAACGGCATATGCTGGTTAGGTTTTGAAGCATGTCTGCTGTTTTGAGCAGGTTTAAGCTGGTCAAGTGCTGGTCCTAAGCAACTAGACCCTGCTCAGGACCAGATTAGGACCAGCTAATGCTATCTCACGACAATTCGTACATATTTTACGAGGTGGCTAATTCGTACGAATTTGTACGACCTCACTCGTACGATTTAGTACGATTTGTCTAAACCCAATGACGGGTAGATTTAGGGGCGGGGTTAGGTGTTACAAATTGTAATTGGCAACTCGTAAAATATGTACAATTTTGTAAAAATCGTATGAATGTGTAAGAGTGAGGTCGTACGAATTTGCACGAATTAGCCACCTCGTAAAATATGTATGAATTGCTGTGATATCGGGCTGGAGCAGCACTTGACCATCTTAAACCAGCTCATGACCAGCACTGGACCATCTTAAACCAGCTCATGACCAGCTGAAACCAGCTAAAGACTATCTTAAACCTGCTCAAATCCAGCAGCCATGCTTCAAAACATACCAACCAGCATATGCTGTTTTTTTCAACAGGATATTCTAGTGTAATCTTTTTAATAGCATTTCATAATAAAGTATGAGCAGCATTAGTAGACTGTCTGCTTAAATTTGTATCGAATACATTTATATTTATTATTTGTGATTTCAAGCAAAGGCACTATTGCTATTCGTCACTTATTATTAGAGGTGCTTGCGACGCAAAACATCACTATGCTTATTATTTTTGTGATAGCCAACGGTTGATGATGGCCTTGTGCTAATCATGATAGCATCTTGATAAAAACATGGTAACAATAAACTTGTCAGCCTCATGCTAATTGTAAACATCTTGCCAAAATCTTCCTGGCGTTATGTTTCATTCTAAAGATTTTTAACATCAGCATAAAAGTATGCAAACATCATGATTACAACAAGCTAATTATTAGCTGAACTTGATGAAGTCAAAATCAAGTCTTACCCTGGTAAGGAAATATCTCTGACCTAGAAAGAAAGAATGACAAGGACATAAATACACTTTGTGTCAAGTGTGTGAGTTAAATGTGTTAGGTGGGATCTTGTTAACCTACCTCAAACAGTTCACTACACTTCCATGGAGGTGATGTGAACATTTTTAGAAAGGTTTGACTGAAAGCGAAGGACATTTATGTGTGAAAGATAATGGATAATGATGTCTGGCATTTGTGAATGTTTAATATATTCTAATTTCATAGCACACTTAGTCATTTTCCTTATTAGTGCTGCCAAATATATTACAATTACACCGTAATAATGACAATTTGTTTCTCACCTAATTATTCATACATTTTCAGCTTGAAATCATATAATTGCATACAGATGACTTTTAAGCGAAGCAACCCAGAGATGTGTGAACATTAATGGAGTTCATGTCAACTTTTACCCGCAATATCATATCTTTCTGGCTGTGACAACCTGTTCTTTGAGAAAATGTTTCTCACACTGGTTGTCAAATTTAGATTATGACCCGTTTGAAACTTAATCAGCTCCAAAGACTCACCAGGTAACAGAGTAAGTAGCTGTCAGCTCTTGCTCTGAAAGTTGTTTAGTTACACTTTAATCCCCGTCCCAGCGGTCATTGCCATGATAACCCAGCTCACTAGCATTCTTGTTAATATTAGGTTGATGTAGGAGGAATCCAGCAGAATGTGAAAAAGTAGAGAACAAAAATCTGTATGCTGTGTGCTGAAATCTTTGCTTACGAAATGTTTGTCAGTCCCTACCACCTCCTTAGCATGAAATTAGCAAGTTTTTAATATCTGGACCCATGAGAGCAGGTTTAATTGTGGCGTGATGATGTGAATGCAATAGCTTAAAATAGCATCCCCACAGCAATTACTATGATGTGACAGAAAGAGAGAGAGAGATTTCTGTTGGGAGGGCTTGCCAAGTCTCTGCTTGTTGTGCATCTAACAAGTGACTAAAGTTGTGGGAGCTTTTTTAGTAGTTTATGAAAAACAGAGGGAGGTTAAACATCCTTTATATTTCATAAGCTCTGTTCTAAATTCCAGCGAGTGAGTCCAGAACCAAAACCAAAAAATAAATGTATCCTCAATTCAGTCTGTTCTGAAGAGTATACGTAGCAAACTTATGCTAAGATACCTTGGCAAAAAACAACATCACATTAATCATTCAGTGCATAACATAATCAATATGGAAATATGGAAGCAATATGGAAGCCACTGAATGCAAAATATAAAGGTTGCAAGTTTACGTCTCACAATTCTGACTTTCTGAACAGAAACGTCTGACTTTACATGATGTAAAACTGCAACTGCCAGTTATAAAGTCAGAATTGTGGGATATAAACTTGCAACTGTGAGAAATTAAGTCAGAAGTAATCAGAATTGTGAGTTTAATTACGATAATCTCGTAATTCTGACTTCATAATAACACACAATTGCAACTTATATCATGCAATTCGGACTTTGTAACTTACAAATGTATACTTTTTTTCCTCAGAACTACGAGATGTAAACTTGCAATTGCAAAAAAGTTTGAATTGTGAAGTAAAAAGTTGTAATTACATTAGATGTTTTATCTAGTGGCAGAAATGGGTTTCCATAGTAACGCAATCCCAGAATGCTTTGCAACAAGCCCCTTACCAGTGGGAACATATGACCTGTGGGGATGTGAGGTTGATATACTCATCTCATATAAGAAAATATCTGGATGAAAACAAAGGGTGAAAACTATGACAATATTATATTTAATATGAAACATGCATCTAGCTTCACCCTGTTCTGTGATGCTGAGTGCTCTGGTATGAGTCCCGTAAAACCCCAGTCACGATAAAAGAACACAAAGACTTGAAGTTGCAAGCTAAAATGACATGATTGTTTCATCAAATGAGTTTTAATTTGAGAACTTTTTCACATTCTCTGAGGGGCACATTGTAACATGACCATATGACAGCTTAAATTGTTATCTGATCTCTAATATATATATATATATACACAAAGCAAAAAAAACTAAAAAGTCAAAATTAATACATTTCTTGAAATAATAATTTATGAATATTAAACATTGATTCAGCCATTATTCACCAGTTTATCATGGTTTCTCCTTAAAATTCATCAAATTGAAAATGACATTTCTAACATCATAGAATAGCATAGTTTATGCTATGCTATGAGATAGACATAATAGCATTACTCAAGCTATCTGTGTAGCACATATGAGTGACTAAATTAAGTTACTGCTTATATAGTGCATTTTATATCAGTCAAATCAGCTTCTGTTTTTGTTAGTTTGGTCTGTTTTCTTCTGTTTGCCTTTAATTGCATATGCTTGTGTCGACAGCAGAAGCTTGTTTTAGGGGTTGTGTATGTATGTGTGTGTCTTGTGGAGGCTGGAGCCATTCCTTCACTCATGAAAATAAAAATTGCTGATGCTGATGAGAGGCTAGAGGGGGGTGGTAGGACCTGGTGGGCTCCAGTATTTGTCAGCTTCCTGTGAAGAATGCTGCTCTGTGCTGTCAGTACGACACGCCTGGTTTGCATTAAGATTCAGGATACCACACACACACACACACACACACACACACACACACACACACACACACACACACACACACCGTCCCCCTTAGCTAAGCTGACAGACTGGGATGTTGAGCGTCAGACCCACGGCACATGCTCTCCATCAGTATTCAGAGGGTACAGCTGTTACCAAACACCTTCCCTATCCCTCTGTGTTTTCAGCACAATATATGAATTCTCTTTCTGTCCATGTTTCCCTCTCCCTCTGCTACTTAGCAGCTCTGCTAAGCAACATGTTCTCTGTGTTGAGCTTGACACTCACCGCAGTGCATCACAAAACAGAGAGAAGAAGAGACAACATCTCCTCAATCAAACTTTAATCCACCATCCAACAAGAGAAGATAAATAAGACAGGCCATTCCCTCTAAAACAGACAGAAAGACAGACAGAGGTATAGATATATATACAGTCAGACAGACAGAGATATAGATATATATCCAGACAGGCAGAGATATATATATATATATATATATATATATACACACACACACAGAGACAGACAGAGAGAGATAGACAGACAGCCATATATATATATATATATATATATATATATATATATATATATACAGACAGATAGATAGACAGATAGATAGATAGATAGATAGATAGATAGATAGACAGAAAGATGGATGGATGGACGGACGGATGGATGGATGGACGGACAGACTGATGCTGCTGTCATCCACCCCACAGGGACTGCAGCAGTACCTAGACCTGCTGGACAACTACTGCCAGAACTGGGCCCTGGGAGTAAACCTCAAAAAGACCAACATTATGGTCTTTCAGAATATGCCCAGATGTCAGGAACACAGATACCAGTGCAGTCTAGGCAGCACCGCCCTAGAACACACGATGCAGTACACTTACCTCGGTCTGACCATCACTGCATCGAGGAGTTTAAGTTTGGCAGTGAATGCTCTCAAAGATAAAGCTTGAAGAGCTCTATTTGAAATCAAGGAACAAATTGAGATAGATATATAGATAGATACCGTAGATAGATAGATACCATAGATAGATACCACAGACAGACAGACACCGTAGATAGATACCACTGACAGACAGACAGACAGACAGATAGAGCATTACTCATTGCATTTGATTCAATCCATAACTGTATTATAACGTGTGTGGTATATTTCTCTGGAGATGTCATTAGTCTATAATAAACAGACGATTCATCTGAAGTGGCATAAATATCATGTATATTTTATAAGTATAATGTGTCACAGGGAGGCATAAATGTACTTACACAGAATCCACACCAAGTGTTTTGAGAAAATGTTAGCTTCTGTGTTGATCATCATGACAGCGGTGAAGTTCTGAAACTGTGGAATCTGAAATATACAGTATAATAATAAAATATTACATTCCATTCAAGTTTATTTGTATAGTGCTTTTCACGGTGCAAATTGTTGCAAAGCAGCTTTACAGAAAATTAAAGTTTTTACATTATATAGTAACAGCTTATCAGTGGTGATCTCAAGTCGATGTCCAGTTGGCAGAAAATGTACGGTAAAAATCAAGCAGTTAATGTCATGTAATCAAACAGATGGTGGACACTATTAACAGCAATGGTTATATATTGAGATCAAATTTATAGCAATATTTAGTAGTTTTGTATGTTGTGTGAGGGTTGGCATCATCTCTTCTCAGGTGTTCGTCATCTCAAGTCTTTGTAAGGGCTGAATTTGGCGTAAAGAACATGAAAGTATGGATCCATTCTGCCTTTCTGTCTCAACGGTTCAGGCTGGTGGTGGTTTAATGGTGTGGGGGATATTTTATTTGCCCACTTAGTACCAATTGAGCATCGTTTAAACACCACAGCCTCCCCGAGTATTGTTGCTGACCATGCCCACCCCTTTATGACTACAGTGTGCCCATCTTCAGATGGCTACTTCCAGCAGGGTAATGCACCATGTCACAAAGCTCAAATCATCTCAGACTGGTTTCTTGAACATGATGATGAGTTCACTTTACTCAAATGGCCTCCACAGTTAAAAGTATTGCTAAAAGTATCGACTTCTAATGAAAGGTTTGACTACTTTAGTCATTTCCATGAGTACAAATCTTAAATTTTAAGCATATAATGATATTCTAGAGATTTGCATGCTTCTAATTTTATAGCAACAGTTTGGACAGGACCCTTTTCTATTCTAACGTGACAGTGTCTCTGTGTATAAGACAAGGATCAAAGAGAAATTATGATTCAGTCAGTGTGGAAGAACTTGACTGGTCTGCAGAAAGCAGCTGAACACCTCTGGTGTGACTTTAAATGCAGACATTGAGCCAAAAATATACATATATGTATATATATAAAAATGTATATACATGGATATGTTACGTTTTCAATTACATTTTAATTTTTAGTAATTTTATTATGTGCATTTGTAATTTTTATTATATTTGTGTTTCAGTTTTATTTGTATTTTTTGTTTCCAGTCAGTATGTTTAGTGCTCTACATAAATGTATGCATCTATGTTTGTATTTATTTATTTTAGCTTTTGTTTAAGTAACAATTAAAATGTGTTAATACTTTTTGTTTTAGTAAACAATTTTAACAATGATAATAATCTAAAAAAAGAACAAAATGAAACATAAAACACTACAAACAAAGCATCAATGTAGTTCATGTAACTGTGCACTGCGTGTACCTTGTGTGTTTTGTAACCAATATAATGCTGTAATTACATTGTTATTACCATATAATTACAATGCATATCTTTACAGTTATGGTCAGAGTGAACTGTTGTTAAAGGTTCTCTGGTCTCAAGAAAAAAATCAAGTCATACAAGTTTGGAACAATAGGAGTGTGATTAAATTACGACAGACTTTTCATTTATGGGCAAATAATCTTCATAACTTGATTGTGCGGAATCCATACAGTATACTGCTGATTGCTGAAGTGTCATGTCTATTCATAGTGCTGCTGGTTTTCAGTCTTGAGGATCTTAAACTGTTCTGACATTGTTTCTTCCACTCTAAATGTAATTGTTATGGCTGTAAGGAGAGCTGTGCTCTGGGGACGGAAGAAAACGCAACTGTAATTAAACATCTGAATAGCATTTACTCACCCTCGCTCAGTTGATTTAGATTCTTTTGTTCCATCATGCAGAACTAGAAGTGATTGAAAAAATTATAATGCCAAAACACTTTTTTTTGCAATGCGACGCCTCTTATGGGAGAAAGAGCTGTGACCACGTACCACACCATAGAAAATTCAAATCCTACATAACTCATTAACCTATTTCCCCTTCAGTATATATTGTGCTATTGTGCAAATCTATTCATTGTCAGTGAGGGCTCTAACTTCCTCCAGATGGCCCGGCCACAATTGATGCGGCTTGATTATTCCCATAACTTGCTGGTCCTGATTTGCAATATGCATGAATTCATATTTATGTTAATGCCCGTCGAGCCCATCAGCTCTGCGGTTAAATATGTGCAGGATTCCATGGAGAAGTTCAGCATATTTTACTGAGCATTTATCCCAGCATTCACTCCGCTCATTACTGATTCTGACATGCTTCGGTCAAGGTAATATTTAACATAGCGGCTCATGGTGCATTCAGACCACAAACTGATGGTGGAATTGAGTTCAGCATTTGAAGTGATCAGGACGGGGTCATCGGATGGACGTGAAGAGTCTTCTTAACTGGTGCTGAGTGATTAATGCTTCTCTTCTATTTAAATGTAGCCTCTCAGCATGTGAGCTGATAAGAGCCAAATCAAGGTTAAGATTCAATCTAAACATGCACTTCAGGCTTCAACATGTGAATTTACCCACAGACTATCAGCAATGCAATGCTATCAGCAGTCTGTCTCACAAATACATAGTATGGATCTTGGAAACAACCAAGATCAGTTATATTAAATAATATTTTCCTGACTCTTCCCAGTTTTGTAATTAGCTATTTAAATTTGAATTTACATTTACTTTAGCATTTATTCATTTAGCAAAGTATCTTCAATTTTTGGGAATACATTAAGCGATTCATCTTCAAAATAAAATAGACACAGGAAGTGCTCGTAATACCAAGTTTCAGGCATTGTTCAGATAAGTACAAGCTAGACTGGGGATTAAGTAAGGGGAAGCTAAGTTTTTTTGTTGGTTTATGATGAAGTCATGCATTTCTTTGCTTAATTATTTCATATTACAATATAATCATTGGCTATTTTGATGCATATTAGTTACAGTGCTGGTCGTTGTGTCACTCAGAGCATCATCTCTGTCACTAAAACATGAAAACACATAATGATTTTGTGCTTCATTTTTCTGGCCATGTTAGCAGGGGCTGTAATATTTGGATGCCACATGGCAAAATCTTTTTGTGAAAGCCCAGTCTCTGACCATCTTGCCTTACTGTTCTCTCATCGGTAGGTTGTTTTCTCATCATATCAGCTCATTCCCAGAGTATGATGGGATCTTCATGATGGTTGCAGCTCCCTGAGACTCGTTTCTAGCTGTAAGCTACCTGATAAATGCAGTAGATTAATCTGACACTGGGGTGTTTTGTTAACATATGGAGATCATTTATTATGCCTATAGATTCAGTGTTATAAATTATTAATGCAGCTGCAGCTATCTGCACCGATGCGCTAATCATTAAATGTCTCATTTAGGCTAAATAATTTCTCATACGTTGTCAGGATATACACTATATTGCCACAAGGTCACCCCCTTCTAATGAAAGGTTTGACTACTTTAGTAATATCCATGAGTACAAAACTAAATGTTTAAGCATATAATTATATTCTGGGGAATTGCGTGCTTCTAATTTTATATCTGTGTTGAACTAACAGAGAATCACTGTGTTGTAAAAAGATGGAAAATAATTAAATAAACTCCTAAGCATCACAACTCAGTAAAAGTTTTCAATATAACACATCTTTGAATAGCTAAACACAAAGAATCACAATATCATGACTCAAATCAACCCAAACAGACAGACAGACAGAAAGCTCCTAGAAGAGAAATCTGCCTGTGGCAAATGCAGTTTGATCTTGTGGATTTATTTGCTATAAATGCAATTTACCGTTATTTGAGTTTGCAAGTCCTTTATTGTCACAGTACTAGGTTTTCTGTAGTCAAGATGTAATCTATTGTTAAAATATCCAAAGCAACCAGGACGGCCCAATGACTTTGTCTTTGCATCAATATAGCATTGCATAGTGATGAATGCTTATTGAAAATGGGTGTACTTCTAAAGTCTTGTTTTAAGCCTGAACTTGGACGGACCAATTTTGTCTTTTTAGACAAAACTGTTCAACTGAGGAGGCACATTCTCATACAGAACAACTCACTCATGCACCTGGAGGGTAAACATCCAATATAATCTATCTAAACCTGCCCAAAACACACTTGCCTGGAAATGTCTAGCAATGCATACTCTGTAAAAAAAAGAAAGAAAAAAAAAAACAAGTTGAGCAAACTTAAAAAAATATTGTTTTGTTCTGTAAATTTGCCAAGTTGAGGGGACCAATGGGTTTAAATTTGTATGTATCAATTGTGTGAGAAGGATGTGTTTCATACAAGATCTGGCAACCGGACAACCTTGGATCAGCTATATTGGCGTGATTATTCACATAATGAGGTTTGGGTCATACAAATTACAGAAGTTTTACTGGAGGTGAATGTAGCAAACATAATATACGCCCAGCGGGATTTGTTTTTGTAGTTTAAGATTAAAAATATGGGAGCAATAAGGGAAATATTTAAACGGGATATAGCGGGATAGAACAGAATAATACGGGAGAATCCTGGGAAAAAAATGAGGGTTGACAGGAATGCTGTGTCTGTGCAGTAATGATTCATCTGGAGCCCGTGTCTGCACAGTAATGATTCATCTGGAGCCCGAGTCTTTGCAGTAATGATTCATCTGGAGCCCGAGTCTTTGCAGTAATGATTCATCTGGAGCCCGAGTCTTTGCAGTAATGATTCATCTGGAGCCCGAGTCTTTGCAGTAATGATTCATCTGGAGCCCGAGTCTTTGCAGTAATGATTCATCAGGAGCCCGAGTCTTTGCAGTAATGATTCATCAGGAGCCCGTGTCTGCACAGTAATGATTCATCTGGAGCCCGAGTCTTTGCAGTAATTATTCATCTGGAGCCCGAGTCTTTGCAGTAATGATTCATCTGGAGCCCGAGTCTTTGCAGTAATGATTCATCTGGAGCCCGAGTCTTTGCAGTAATGATTCATCTGGAGCCCGATTCTTTGCAGTAATGATTCATCAGGAGCCCGTGTCTGCACAGTAATGATTCATCTGGAGCCCGAGTTTTGCAGTAATGATTCATCTGGAGCCCGAGTCTTTGCAGTACTGATTCATCTGGAGCCCGTGTCTGCACAGTAATGATTCATCTGGAGCCCGTGTCTGCGCAGTAATGATTCATCTGGAGCCCGAGTCTTTGCAGTACTGATTCATCTGGAGCCTGAGTCTTTGCAGTAATGATTCATCTGGAGCCCGAGTCTTTGCAGTAATGATTCATCTGGAGCCCGTGTCTGCACAGTAATGATTCATCTGGAGCCTGTGTCTGCGCAGTAATGATTCATCTGGAGCCCGAGTCTTTGCAGTACTGATTCATCTGGAGCCCGAGTCTTTGCAGTAATGATTCATCTGGAGCCCGTGTCTTTGCAGTAATGATTCATCTGGAGCCCGTGTCTGCACAGTAATGATTCATCCGGAGCCCGTGTCTGCACAGTAATGATTCATCCGGAGCCCGAGTCTTTGCAGTAATGATTCATCAGGAGCCCGAGTCTTTGCAGTAATGATTCATCAGGAGCCCGAGTCTTTGCAGTAATGATTCATCAGGAGCCCGAGTCTTTGCAGTAATGATTCATCAGGAGCCCGAGTCTTTGCAGTACTGATTCATCTGGAGCCCGAGTCTTTGCAGTACTGATTCATCAGGAGCCCGAGTCTTTGCAGTATTGATTCATCTGGAGCCCGATTCTTTGCAGTACTGATTCATCTGGAGCCCGAGTCTTTGCAGTAATGATTCATCTGGAGCCCGTGTCTGCACAGTAATGATTAATTTGGAGCCCGTGTCTGCACAGTAATGATTCATCTGGAGCCCGTGTCTGCACAGTAATGATTCATCTGGAGCCCGTGTCTGCACAGTAATGATTCATCTGGAGCCAGTGTCTGCGCAGTAATGATTCATCTGGAGCCCGTGTCTGCGCAGTAATGATTCATCTGGAGCCCGTGTCTGCGTAGTAATGATTCATCTGGAGCCCGAGTCTGCACAGTAATGATTCATCTGGAGCCCGAGTCTTTGCAGTAATGATTCATCTGGAGCCCGAGTCTTTGCAGTAATGATTCATCTGGAGCCCGAGTCTTTGCAGTAATGATTCATCAGGAGCCCGAGTCTTCGCAGTAATGATTCATCAGGAGCCCGTGTCTGCACAGTAATGATTCATCTGGAGCCCGAGTCTTTGCAGTAATGATTCATCTGGAGCCCGAGTCTTTGCAGTAATGATTCATCTGGAGCCCGAGTCTTTGCAGTAATGATTCATCTGGAGCCCGAGTCTTTGCAGTAATGATTCATCAGGAGCCCGAGTCTTTGCAGTAATGATTCATCAGGAGCCCGAGTCTTTGCAGTAATGATTCATCAGGAGCCCGAGTCTTTGCAGTAATGATTCATCAGGAACCCGAGTCTTTGCAGTACTGATTCATCTGGAGCCCGAGTCTTTGCAGTACTGATTCATCAGGAGCCCGAGTCTTTGCAGTATTGATTCATCTGGAGCCCGATTCTTTGCAGTACTGATTCATCTGGAGCCCGAGTCTTTGCAGTAATGATTCATCTGGAGCCCGAGTCTTTGCAGTAATGATTCATCTGGAGCCCGAGTCTGCGCAGTAATGATTCATCTGGAGCCCGAGTCTTTGCAGTACTGATTCATCTGGAGCCTGAGTCTTTGCAGTACTGATTCATCTGGAGCCCGAGTCTTTGCAGTAATGATTCATCTGGAGCCCGAGTCTTTGCAGTAATGATTCATCTGGAGCCCGTGTCTGCACAGTAATGATTCATCTGGAGCCTGTGTCTGCGCAGTAATGATTCATTTGGAGCCCGAGTCTTTGCAGTACTGATTCATCTGGAGCCCGAGTCTTTGCAGTAATGATTCATCTGGAGCCCGAGTCTTTGCAGTAATGATTCATCTGGAGCCCGTGTCTGCGCAGTAATGATTCATCTGGAGCCCGTGTCTGCGCAGTAATTATTCATTTGGAGCCCGTGTCTGCGCAGTAATGATTCATCTGGAGCCCGTGTCTGCACAGTAATGATTCATCTGGAGCCCGTGTCTGCACAGTAATGATTCATCTGGAGCCCGTGTCTGCGCAGTAATGATTCATCTGGAGCCCGAGTCTTTGCAGTACTGATTCATCTGGAGCCCGAGTCTTTGCAGTACTGATTCATCTGGAGCCCGTGTCTGCACAGTAATGATTCATCTGGAGCCCGTGTCTGCGCAGTAATGATTCATCTGGAGCCCGAGTCTTTGCAGTACTGATTCATCTGGAGCCTGAGTCTTTGCAGTAATGATTCATCTGGAGCCCGAGTCTTTGCAGTAATGATTCATCTGGAGCCCGAGTCTTTGCAGTAATGATTCATCTGGAGCCCGTGTCTGCACAGTAATGATTCATCTGGAGCCTGTGTCTGCGCAGTAATGATTCATTTGTAGCCCGAGTCTTTGCAGTACTGATTCATCTGGAGCCCGAGTCTTTGCAGTAATGATTCATCTGGAGCCCATGTCTTTGCAGTACTGATTCATCTGGAGCCCGAGTCTTTGCAGTAATGATTCATCTGGAGCCCGAGTCTTTGCAGTAATGATTCATCTGGAGCCCGAGTCTTTGCAGTAATGATTCATCTGGAGCCCGAGTCTTTGCAGTAATGATTCATCTGGAGCCTGAGTCTTTGCAGTAATGATTCATCTGGAGCCCGTGTCTGCACAGTAATGATTCATCTGGAGCCCGAGTCTTTGCAGTAATGATTCATCTGGAGCCCGAGTCTTTGCAGTAATGAATCATCAGGAGCCCGAGTCTTTGCAGTAATGATTCATCAGGAGCCCGAGTCTTTGCAGTAATGATTCATCAGAAGCCCGAGTCTTTGCAGTACTTATTCATCTGGAGCCCGAGTCTTTGCAGTACTGATTCATCAGGAGCCCAAGTCTTTGCAGTATTGATTCATCTGGAGCCAGATTCTTTGCAGTACTGATTCATCTGGAGCCCGAGTCTTTGCAGTAATGATTCATCTGGAGCCCGAGTCTTTGCAGTACTGATTCATCTGGAGCCCGAGTCTTTGCAGTACTGATTCATCAGGAGCCCGAGTCTTTGCAGTATTGATTCATCTGGAGCCCGATTCTTTGCAGTACTGATTCATCTGGAGCCCGAGTCTTTGCAGTAATGATTCATCTGGAGCCCGAGTCTTTGCAGTAATGATTCATCTGGAGCCCGAGTCTTTGCAGTAATAATTCATCTGGAGCCTGTGTCTGCACAGTAATGATTCATCTGGAGCCCGTGTCTGCACAGTAATGATTCATTTGGAGCCCGTGTCTGCGCAGTAATGATTCATCTGGAGCCCGAGTCTGCACAGTAATGATTCATCTGGAGCCCGAGTCTGCGCAGTAATGATTCATCTGGAGCCCGAGTCTTTGCAGTACTGATTCATCTGGAGCCCGAGTCTTTGCAGTACTGATTCATCTGGAGCCCGAGTCTTTGCAGTAATGATTCATCTGGAGCCCGAGTCTTTGCAGTAATGATTCATCTGGAGCCCGTGTCTGCACAGTAATGATTTATCTGGAGCCTGTGTCTGCGCAGTAATGATTCATCTGGAGCCCGAGTCTTTGCAGTACTGATTCATCTGGAGCCCGAGTCTTTGCAGTAATGATTCATCTGGAGCCCGAGTCTTTGCAGTAATGATTCATCTGGAGCCCATGTCTGCGCAGTAATGATTCATCTGGAGCCCGTGTCTGCGCAGTAATGATTCATTTGGAGCCCGTGTCTGCAAAGTAATGATTCATCTGGAGCCCGTGTCTGCACAGTAATGATTCATCTGGAGCCCGTGTCTGCACAGTAATGATTCATCTGGAGCCCGTGTCTGCGCAGTAATGATTCATCTGGAGCCCGAGTCTTTGCAGTACTGATTCATCTGGAGCCCGAGTCTTTGCAGTACTGATTCATCTGGAGCCCGTGTCTGCACAGTAATGATTCATCTGGTGCCCGTGTCTGCGCAGTAATGATTCATCTGGAGCCCGAGTCTTTGCAGTAATGATTCATCTGGAGCCTGAGTCTTTGCAGTAATGATTCATCTGGAGCCCGAGTCTTTGCAGTAATGATTCATCTGGAGCCCGTGTCTGCACAGTAATGATTCATCTGGAGCCCGTGTCTGCACAGTAATGATTCATCTGGAGCCTGTGTCTGCGCAGTAATGATTCATCTGGAGTCCGAGTCTTTGCAGTACTGATTCATCTGGAGCCCGTGTCTTTGCAGTAATGATTCATCTGGAGCCCGTGTCTTTGCAGTAATGATTCATCTGGAGCCCGTGTCTGCGCAGTAATGATTCATCTGGAGCCCGTGTCTGCGCAGTAATGATTCATTTGGAGCCCGTGTCTGCACAGTAATGATTCATCTGGAGCCCGTGTCTGCACAGTAATGATTCATCTGGAGCCCATGTCTGCACAGTAATGATTCATCTGGAGCCCGTGTCTGCGCAGTAATGATTCATCTGGAGCCCGAGTCTTTGCAGTACTGATTCATCTGGAGCCCGAGTCTTTGCAGTACTGATTCATCTGGAGCCCGTGTCTGCACAGTAAGGATTCATCTGGAGCCCGTGTCTGCGCAGTAATGATTCATCTGGAGCCCGAGTCTTTGCAGTACTGATTCATCTGGAGCCCGAGTCTTTGCAGTAATGATTCATCTGGAGCCCGAGTCTTTGCAGTAATGATTCATCTGGAGCCCGTGTCTGCACAGTAATGATTCATCTGGAGCCTGTGTCTGCGCAGTAATGATTCATCTGGAGCCCGAGTCTTTGCAGTACTGATTCATCTGGAGCCCGAGTCTTTGCAGTAATGATTCATCTGGAGCCCGTGTCTGCGCAGTAATGATTCATCTGGAGCCCGAGTCTGCACAGTAATGATTCATCTGGAGCCCGAGTCTGCGCAGTAATGATTCATCTGGAGCCCGAGTCTTTGCAGTACTGATTCATCTGGAGCCCGAGTCTTTGCAGTAATGATTCATCAGGAGCCCGAGTCTTTGCAGTAATGATTCATCTGGAGCCCGAGTCTTTGCAGTACTGATTCATCTGGAGCCCGAGTCTTTGCAGTAATGATTCATCTGGAGCCCGAGTCTTTGCAGTAATGATTCATCTGGAGCCCGTGTCTGCACAGTAATGATTCATCTGGAGCCTGTGTCTGCGCAGTAATGATTCATCTGGATCCCGAGTCTTTGCAGTACTGATTCATTTGGAGCCCGAGTCTTTGCAGTAATGATTCATCTGGAGCCCGAGTCTTTGCAGTAATGATTCATCTGGAGCCCGTGTCTGCGCAGTAATGATTCATCTGGAGCCCGTGTCTGCGCAGTAATGATTCATCTGGAGCCCGTGTCTGCACAGTAATGATTCATCTGGAGCCCGTGTCTGCACAGTAATGATTCATCTGGAGCCCGTGTCTGCACAGTAATGATTCATCCGGAGCCCGTGTCTGCACAGTAATGATTCATCCGGAGCCCGTGTCTGCACAGTAATGATTCATCTCTCTGCACAGTAATGATTCATCTGGAGCCCGTGTCTGCACAGTAATGATTCATCTGGAGCCCGTGTCTGCGCAGTAATGATTCATCTGGAGCCCGAGTCTGCACAGTAATGATTCATCTGGAGCCTGTGTCTGCGCAGTAATGATTCATTGGGAGTCTGAAACTTCGCAGTAATGATTCAACTTGAGCCCGAGTCTTCGCAGTAATGATTCACCTGGAGCCCGAGTCGTCGCAGTAATGATTCATTTTGAGCCTGTGTCTGCGCAGTAATGATTCATCTGGAGCCCGTGTCTGCACAGTAATGATTCATCTGGAGCCCGTGCCTGCACAGTAATGATTCATCTGGAGCCCGAGTCTTCGCAGTAATGATTCATCAGGAGCCTGTGTCTGCGCAGTAATGATTCATCTTGAGCCCGAGTCTTTCGCAGTAATGATTCATCTGGAGCCTGTGTCTGTGCAGTAATAATTAATCTGGAGCCCGAGTCTTCGCAGTAATGATTAATTTTGAGCCTGTGTCTGCGCAGTAATGATGCATTTTGAGCCTGTGTCTGCGCAGTAATGATTCATCGGGAGTCTGAAACTTCGCAGTAATGATTCAACTTGAGCCCGAGTCGTCGCTGTAATGATTCATTTTGAGCCTGTGTCTGCGCAGTAATGATTCATCTGGAGCCTGAGGCTGCGCAGTAATGATTCATCTGAAGCCCAAGTCTGCGCAGTAATTATTTATCTGGAGCCTGAGTCTTCGCAGTAATGATTCATTTGAAGCCCGAGTCTGCACAGTAATGATTCATCTGAAGCCCGAGTCTGCGCAGTAATGATTAATCTGAAGCCCGAGTCTGCGCAGTAATGATTCATCTGGAGTCTGATTCTGCGCAGTAGTGATGCGCGGATGAGCTAAAACGTCACCCGAATCCTATATTTATGTCTGATTTAGATAACCGCGCCTGACCCGCACCCGATCGTCACATTCAGGTTTCAAACGGTCATGAAAAATCTGGGAAAGTCATAGAATTTTAACAGCAATTTCCAGGCCTGGAACGTTTTGGGAAAAAATAAATAAACCCAGAAAGTTTTGGAAAAGTCATGTTTCACAATTATCTGTATAATAGAATTATGTTTAATCTGGTCCTGAATTTCATTACAGTATTATGCATAGGCAAATTTTTCCTTCTCGCAGCTTTTGACTTTAAAATTAGGGAAATTCCTGCAAAACAATTATTCAATATAGCTTATAGGCTAGATGAGTAAATACATTCACACAAACAATCAGATCAAATCAGTCATTTGAAAACAGCATGAGTGATTCAGCTATACTGAGTCTTCTCTTTGACCGTCTCTTCACATCGGCACATCTAGTGCTGCTACACGCTGCAACTAAAGACCTTAGCTTGCGTTTCGGTACAGTTGACAGAATTGTCAATTGCCTAATCGGTCATTGTTGCATTGTCACAAAAATGTATTATTTGCATGTCTTTTTAAGCCTTCTGGTACTCGCGCTCTCCAGAGGCCTTTTTATACACTCACAGTCACATCCAAAGTACGTGCTTGTTGCGCTTAAGTGGCCAAAAGTCAGAGGTGGAAAGAGTACGAAAATATTCTACTAAAGTAAAATTACCATTACATTAATGAAATGTTACTTAAGTACAATTAAAAGTACCAGTCTAAAAATATACTCAAGTAAAAGTAAAAAGTAGCTCATTTAAAATGTACTTTGAGTAAAAATTACTTAGTTACATTTTAACAGTGGGAGGGATGAAAAAATGTAATAGGCCAAGGGTGTCAAACTAAGTTCCTGGAGGGCCACAGCCCTGCACTGTTTATAACCTTAATTAAACACTGATTATTTAAAAATTAAAAAATAATTTCTAATTAAAAAACCTAATTAAAATCTGATCCAGCTAATCTAATCATTTAGGCTTATTTGAAAACTATCAAAGGAGCAGGGTTGGAACTAAACTCTGGAGGGCTGCGGCCCTCCGGGAACTGAGTTTGACACACCTGGGATAGGCCTATATATCTCAAACTAGTTGTCTTTAATTAAAGGAATCGGTTATTTAGAATAATGACACATTTGGGCTGTTACCAGGCTAATTAAATCAGTATCAACAAAATTCACCTTTGCAATGCAGAGGAAACGCAGAAGCTTCATCTGAAGTGGCATAGATGTATTTACACACTAACCTGAATGTATTTAGCCTGCAGTTACAAATGCACAAATAATGTTTTGAAAAATAAGACATATAATGTTGAATACTTGTTTGAAATTATTTAAAAAATTACAATTAATCAAAAGATTCTTTAAATGTGAAATTAAAACATCCAGTAGGTGTCAGCAAGTCACTGTTAAGAGAGTCATTGCGACTGAACTGAATCAATTAAACAGTTGATTCATTCAAGAACGAAACACGTCATGTTGCTCAGAGACGCAAAACTGTGTATGGTGGCTGTGTTTGGAATTAGTTGTGTTGAAATAGAGCAAAAACAAGCAATATGGTGTCTAAAACTCAAGCCTCTTAATTAACTTTTTTTTTTTTTATCTACAGGCCTACAGGTGCATCTCAATAAATTTGAATGTCGTGGAAAAGTTCATTTATTTCAGTAATTCAACTCAAATTGTGAAACTTGTGTATTAACTAAATCCAATGCACGCAGACTGAAGTAGTTTAAGTCTTTGGTTCTTTTAATTGTGATGATCTTGGCTCACATTTAACAAATACCCAGCAATTTACTAGCTAATTTTTGCAAAACCTTTTGCTAAACGGTCAAAGCTTTTTGACATTTTAACCACCAATGCAAAGATGAAAGTACCTTACCTCTACATGCTTGCGAAGGGCAAACACAGCTTACACTGCATAACAGAGCATAAATATGGCCAGGGTTCACTTCATTTCCTTGGAGTTCAACTTCAGCAGAATACGTGGAGTTTCATTTTCAGCTGTGTCTGCAGCATAACGCCTGTCTTATCCGTTTGCATCTTTCTTGTGATTTTAGCGCCTGTTTGACTATTATTTGCTGCAGTAGTTTCCAGGGAGCAATTTATTTTTTTTGTTTTAAAATGTAGGGAAGAACAACACTTCAAACTAAATATACTTAAGTAAAAGTAAAATTACAGATTTAAAAAATTACTTTGAAAAGTAGAAGTACACAAAAAAGCTACTCCATTACAGTAACGCGAGTAAATGTAATTCGTTACTTTCCACCTCTGTCAAAAATAGACATAAAATGACTTCAAAATGGTCATCCTGGTGAGTATCCTCATAAGCACTGTCGGTTTTGTCTTAAATTAATGTAAGTTGTGAATGAAAACGTATGTGTATCAGTATTGGATCTGTAAAATAGCCTAATAAAGCTGTGCGGTCTATCATTAATGTTAATCAAATAACAAAAGACAGAGAAAATCCCTCACTGCTCTTGACTAAAGAATGTTTTGTTGAATAACTTTAATATGTTAATTTACAGTTAATAAAAATTCTGTAGCCTATTTAACAAATTCATATTTTAGAAAATGTAGTTAGTATTTGCATCATTAAGGATTTCTCATCCACCCGCAACCCACCCGCAAATAATCAGAATACAATTTTTTATTACCCGACCCACAGATTATCCACAGCGCCCACGGATCTAACCGCCATCTGCGCATCACTACTGCTCAGTAATGATTAATCTAGAGTCGGAGTCGGTATCAAAGTCCCGCTCAAACTCCCACAGACGCAATCGCAAGCTCACAATAATGGCACTACCCCAGCATCAAGATTATTTGTATAGAGCTATTTACGATACAATCGTTGCAAAGCAACTTCACAGGAAATTAATTTATGTTGTAGAAACTCAATACAATTAATTTATGGCAAAATTTTGTTAATTCTGTATACTGTCTGATGGTTGGCTTCCTCTGAGGTCCTCAGAGGGGTTGTCATAATCTCTTCTTAGGTGTTCTATCATCTCAGATCATTTAAGGGTTGGATCCAGACTGAAGCTTGTGTAATTCCTAGTTAACACGGGATGTTAATCCAGAAACAGAGAAACAAATAAAGACAATTAGCGTAGCTGTTGTTCTATCCAGGCAAAAAATATTGTTCAACCTAGCCACAGCATTTTGTACTATCTGTAGCTTGTTTATTGTTTAGTGCATTACAATAGTCCAGTCTAGAGGTCATGAATGCATGAACTAGCTTTTCTGCATCAGAAAGAGTTAACATGTTCCGTAGCTTGGCAATGTTTCTAAGATGGAAATTTTTAACACTCTGTTAGCTTAGGAGTTTAATCTGGTCTTGTTGAGATATATAATTGAGTGTCATCAGCATAACAATGGAAACTTTTCTAATAATATTACCAAGGGGCAACATATATAATGAAAATAGCAGAGGACCTAGGACAGATCCTTGTGGTACTTCATACTTTACTGGTGATAATTGAGATGACTTCCCATTTAAATAAACAAAGTGGTAGCGATCGGACAGGTAGGACCTAAACCATCTTAAAGCCAGCCCTTGAATACCTGTATAGTTTTGTAATCGATCTTTGAGTATGTCATGATCTATAGTGTCGAACGCAGCACTAAGATCAAGTAAAACTAGCAATGAGATGGTCTGATGCAAGAAGCAAGTCATTTGTAATTTTAACAAGTGCAGTTTCTGTGCTATGGCAGGGCCTAAAACCTGACTGCAATTCTTCATAGACATAATTTTTTTTGCAATAAGGAGCACAATTGAGCAGAAACTTTTTCTAAAATTTTAGACATTAACGGAAGATTTGAAATGGGCCTGTAATTTGCCAGTTCACAAGGATCTAGTTTTGGCTTCTTAATAAGAGGCTCAATAGCCGCCAGCTTGAATGGCTTTGTGACGTGACCCAGGCCCGGCGTCAAGGGGGGGCTTGGGGGGGCTTAGCCCCCTGCGAGGATCTCAAGCCCCCCCCTCCCAAGCCTGGCAGAAGAGAACGTAAAAACGTAATTAAATAAGTACAATGTGACATAAAATGTGATGTGTGATTTCAATAAAAAAAGTTACTAATTTTAAATTGGATCGAGTTTTAATCATACCATAACCACTAAAAAAATATCAGGCAAAAAACTGACATGACCGTCAGACTGGTGGTAGGCGGAGATTTGTCTCCTAGTAACGCTAGCATATCAGGGAGCATCTTACAATTGCGTGATTCATCAATGATGGCTAGACAGATTACCGTAAGGCAGTATAAAAATGGATATACAAAAATATATGATAAATTGGTCCCATAGTTTGCCAGATGCGACCGTGCAATTGCAAGCATCCAACAGCAACTCAGTAGACATGCCAGTCGACAAGACACCAACACCGATTGATCCTCTGCCCTCGTGCTCCAGCTCATGCTCGCCTGGACCGCCAAGAGTGCCTTCCGACCTTGGTGAGGATAAACCGAATCAGGTTAAGTTAAGACGTTTTCCTCTTCGCCTTTGCTACAACCAGCATCGATCATTTGTTGCGTCATGGTATACGACACGGGAGTGGTTGGAATTCTCCGTGGAAGCAGATGCTGCATTTTGTTTTCCATGCAGGAAATACTTAATTTCTCCATCAGACTCAGCTTTCACTGTAAGGGGCTTCAGTGTTTGGAAGCACGCTGTAGAGGCGGGAAAAGGCCTTAACAAACATGCAGCGTCAAAAGAACACATTACAAACATGGCACTCTGGAAAGACAGAGAAAAACGGTCTGAAAGTGGACTTGGAATTGACTTTGAACCAGTTCTGATCGGGCCAGTGCAAAATTATAATACATAATAATAATAATAATATAAATAATAAAAATCATAATACATTTTAATAATACATTACATAATACATTTTTCTTCTTTGCAAATAGTGACGATGATTAGTAATACTAATCACTTTGTTTTATAGGCAAAATTTAATTATATCGATATCAAAGGCCCACTGACACTCACGCTATGTGCCCCCCCGGGCAGAAGGGATAGCCCCCCCCCTGTTAAAATGTTCTGGCGCCGGGACTGACGTGACCTAAAGATAACGATGAGTTAATAATACAGGTAACAACTCTTTCAGTAATTTAGTGTGTACAGGATCTAATAAACATGTTGTTGGTTTAGATGCAGTGATACATTTATTTAGCTTATTCTGTCCTATAGTTGTAAAGCAATGACGTTTTTCTTTGGATGCGATGAATGAAGCTGAAGTACTGGACGCTGTAGAATCTACATTTGTTATTGTATTTCTGATGTTATCTATTTTTTTCAGTAAAGAAATTCATAAATAATTGAATAACTACCTAAAAATAAACTTATTAGAAAAACAAACACTTGAACATTTATTAGCACAATAAGAACGGTCTAAACAGAATTAAACCATATTTGGGAAACGTTTATTTGAGGTGTAATTTGAATTTTTAGTTTGGCTCATGTTCCATTCATTTAACATGGTGAGGGTTGGGTTGATGATCTATACTGCAGCTAGAAACCGGTGGGCAATTGAAATATTTTGGTTTCACATTTCAGGACATGTGAGACACATTTGAAGCAGGATCACTACACCATTTTTACTGGGTCATGAGCCCCACTGAAATATCACTGTACCCAAGTAATACTAATTATAAATCCTTGTCTGAATTTATTATGAGATTACCTTACACCAACCTGAGAATTATTTTCTCTGATAATATTTCAGCAATCATGTCCTGTGTGCTTTCCATTAGTTGTTTAGTATCAAAACTAGCAATGCTGGATTGGTGAATGAATCATTGCTTTGATTTAACAAGTCAAATGGATTTGAGAGCAACCCAGTAATTCAGGTGAAGACCATTTATATCTATTTATATCCAAATCACAATAAAAAAAAGAGTTTTAAAACATGGGACACTGTTTTTGATGCCAGGTCTGTGCCCCAGTACTAATGAAAAGCTAGAATATTCCCTGGTAATCCTGAAGACATTGATCAGTAGTATTTACTTCGTATTGGGTCTAAACACTGCAGTATAGGATAGAGGAGGACTGCGCACCCCTGACATAAAGTGGCTGTGTCTAAAAGCATAGGCAGCTGACATGCTGTCTCGCAACTCTCTCAGGCAATGACAGGCAGCGTTTGCAAACAAACACTGCTGGGTTAAACACAACCCAGGTTTAACCCAGGTTGGTGCTAGGTAAATATTGGACAGAACCAAAAATTCAGATTTTTCAACCAAAGGTTGTGTTAAATGTTTAACCCAACCTCCTGGACAGTAACCCAACTGCTGGGTCTAAACAACCCAATCGCTGGGTTCGTCCATATTGTTTTTAACCCAGCATTTTTTAGAGTAAAGGCACCTCTTCGAAACTGATTTCAGAGAGACTTATGGGACAGCATAATAAGTGTAATGATATACAACAAAACAGACACTGCATTCCAAATACAGTGCATCCGGAAAGTATTGACAGCACTTCACATTTTCTGCATTTTGTTTTGCTACAGCCTTATTCCAAAATTTATTAAATTCCTTATTTCCCTCAAAATTATACAAACAATACCTCATTACGACGAATGAAAGAAGTTTGTTTGAAATTTATGTAAAAAAAAACAAGATGTAAGTTTTCACAGCCTTTGCCATGATACTCAAAATTGAGCTCAGGTGCATCGTGTTTCCACTGATTATGCTTGAGATCTACAACTTGATTGGAGTCCACCTGTAGTAAATTGAGTTGATTGGACATGAGTTGGAAAGGCACACACACCTATCTACATAAGGTCCTACAGTTAACAGTGCATGTCAGAGCACAAACCAATCCATAAAGTCTAAGGGATTGTCTGTAGACCGCCGAGGTTTGCATTGAGGCACAGATCTAGGGAAGCGTACAGAAAAATTTCTACAGTGAAGGTTCACAACAACATGTGGTCTCTTAATGCAATAAGTTACCCTTAATTCAAGAATATCAAAACAACCAGGACTCTTCCTAGAGCTGGCCTACTGGCCAAACTGAGCAATTGATGAAGGACCTTGTCTAGACTAGTGACCAAGAACCCGATGGTCACTCTAGTTGAGCTCCATGATCATATGTGGATACAGTAGAAACCTGCAAAAAGACTAACATCACTGCAACACTCCACCTATCTGTGCTTTATGGCAGTGTGGCCAAACTCAATCCTCTCCTCCGTGAAGACACATTTGGAATTTTCAAAACAGCACCTCAGACTGTGAGAAACAAGATTCTCTGGTGTGATGAACATCAATTCTAAGCATCATGTTTGTTGGAAACCAGCTCTGCTCATCACCTGCAGAGTACCATACCGAAAGTAAAAAAAAAAAAAACAAGTTAAGTGTGCTGGTAGCATCTTGATGCTGTGGGGCTGTTTTTCCAGCGGCAGGGACTGAGTAACTCTGTAACGTCAGAATAGAAGAAAAGCTCAGTGCACCAAAATATGGAGATAGCCTTTATGAAAACCCATTCCAGAACATTTACAACCTCAGAGTGGGCAGAAGGTTCACTTTCAACAGGACAATGACCCTAAGAAACCAGCAAGAGTGGCTTATAGACAACTCTGTGAATGTCCTTTAGTGGCCCAGCCACAGCCTGGCCTTGAACCCAATCAAATATTTCTGGAGAAACCTGAAAATGTGTAACATCCAACCTGCCAGAGCTTGAGAGGTGAAGAGAAGAATGGCAGATAATTGCCAAATAATGATGAGCAAAGCTGGTCACATCATACCCCAAATTATTTGAGGCTGTAATTGGTGCCAAAGGTGTTTCAACAAAGTATTGAGCAAAGGCTGTGAATACTTATGTACATGGGATTTTTTTTTAGCAACCATTTCAAACAAACATCTTTCACATTGTCATTATGGGGTATTGTTTGTAGAATTGAGGAAAATAATGAATTGAATCAATTTTGGAATAAGGCTGTAACAAGTTTTTGGAAAAATTGAAGCTCTGTGCATACTTTCTGGATGCACTGTAAATCCATCTCTGAAGGGCACTTCGGAGTGAGAACAATCATGTCTGCCAAATTGAGGGTTCATACCAAACTGGCAACTTCAAAGGGCCCTTGGGAATGAAGGGTAAAACTCATGGACAATTAGTTCCCATGATTCTTTGTGCAGGTTTATGTGAGAGATAACTATAAAAGTAATTTAGAATTTTCATTACTGATTTTGCGGTTTAGAAATTAAAATACATAAAAAAAGTTGGTCAGAAATGTACATTTACACAAACGGACCATGAACTGCAACTGTTAGGTGGTATATTTATTTTTCTTTAGCTCAACTGGCAGCGAAGGATCTATGTTGCCTTCAAAAATCAATCACATGAGGGTATGTCAGTAGTCAGTATGATACAATCAATGGATTCAGACATACCTTGTTGCCTTCCCACCTATGTGTGCTGCCTATGGAGGCAGGCTCTTTCAGCTTTTTGGAACGCAGACAAGGGAAGTATACTTTCAGCTTCACTCCAAGGAATTTAGGATGCATTTCGACACTGCATTTGAAGGATCTTTTGATTTGGGAAAGCCTTCGTCATTCTGCTGTGATGCATTCTGTCTTCGAATGCAGCCAGAGCTTTTGTATGCCTCTTATCAACCACACCCAGTTCATGGAGTTCTCTACTAATGAGCTGATGATCTGAAACAGTTGTGTTAGATAAGAGAGACATACAAAATGAGCGGAGCAGTGGGTTGCCAGGACCAGAACTGGATCGTGATCCAAAGGGTCATGGAGTGACAGAAAACACAGAGGCTCTGATTTTCAAAACCTGGCTCCTGGCTGCTGGTGACATCACACAGTTCCTTTTCCATTCTTAAGAGAAAACACAGACACTCTAAAAAACAAAAACAAAAAAAACTCGCTCCAGGCAAATCCGCACCCCATTCTACTTCGACTCGGCATTGTGCACATAGTCTGGACCGCGGTCTGGATCACAGAAGCAGAGTGAAATGTCCTTGTGCTGTTGAACTCTATTCACCGTATTTTCCAAAGTGGAAGCAAGCTGTTTTATGTGAATGTGCAAGATTTCTGATTCAGTAGTAGCTTTAGTAAAATAACTAGAAGAATAACAAAGTGTAGTAAATTTTAAAACAGCAACGTGTGGATGATTACGATAATAAATTACAACAATATGATACAATGCAAGTTTGCAGCATAAGGGTCTGTTTTTGTCCAGCTAAAATACCTGAAAGTGAATGACAGCGGAAACCTTGCACATGCATTCAAGTTACAAATGCTGCACCTGCTCTTATGATAAAAGTACAATGGATATGAGAGGTATTTTTCAATAGTTTGAACTTGTGTCTTTGGTAGTTCAGACTTGACAAGTTTGATTCACTCTAGTCATTCAGCAAATGGAACAGCACTGTATTTAATAACATCACTCTAATTGTATTGAATTTTAATAAGATATGAAAAACAATCTTGTCTTTTTTGTTTTCAAAGAGTGTGGCATTTCAATCTCATAAAAAAAAGTATTAGTGGAAAAAGCTCTCAGTGGGCCGGTCTATTTTCAAAAGGTTCACCTCTATACCTTATTTACCCCTAAAAGGTGGATATTACATACCTCAAAGGTATATATTAGTTAACTTATTAAATTAGTAACATATTAGTACCCAATGGTACTCTTTGAAGGGGCCACTGCCCCGCTGACAACTAATGTACTTTTTTTTTTTTTTTGCTGAAAATTTTATAACTTGAATGAGTGAAACTTCTCATGTCATCAGCTACCAGTTATTTTAGCTAGACAAAAAAAAAATGCCTTGCACTTGCATTTATCATATTTTGATTTATTATCGGAATCCTAAATACTGGTTTGTACTCACTCTCACACAAATGCTATCACTGAGTTGTACCTTTTCAAAAAGGAACGCCTTTGTACCTAAATGGTCCGTTTTGGTCCCTTGAAGGTATATATTCATATCTATTAGGGATGTGCATCTCCATAACTGAGAGACGCATCTCGATGCATAGCCAATGATACGATACACTGAAGATACATATGAAGCAGCTTGCGATGCATATTATCACTTTTATTTCTTTGGTTCAGACAGACAGCAAATCATAAATTAACTTATGTGCCTTCTGACTTCTAACCCCTCGAGGCCTGTCTCAAAAAAATGTTTACCAAATAGGCCAGGCTTATTTCACTTAGTCGGACTCGTTGTCAAATTATTTGGTTCCATAAAGCAAATTGAACAAAGATCAATCTCAGTCACTGTGGCTACCAGTGGAGGCTGGTCAATAGGGGGCGCTGGGGCGCCGCCCCCCCTTCAAATTAGCCCCCTTTAACATGTTAAGAATAAGTAAAAAATATATCGCAAATACTAACTAAATAAAATCATTTAGTCATAGTATTCTACTGTTAGTTATCAAAAAATCTAAACTATATTTATTTCATATTTGTGTGCGGGCGCCGGACTAACGAATGTATATGTAGGTACACAAACTTTTCAAAAGCATGTGATTTGAGGCTAAGCTCTAATTGGCTTGTTTCAAATTGTCCTTGGGGCGCAAGGCTCTGCGCCCCGAACCCTCCCACTTTTGTTGTTAGAGTGAATCAATATTGTTTTTATATGTTTGGCCTCATGTGATTGGACCGTTCTCAACGACTCTCATTCCACTCAGCAGCAGCTCGTCAGTTGACAGACAGGTACTAATTAATGTGGAAGCAAGCGCAATATATCGAGATGAAAGACAATTTGTTTTTATCTTTACAAAAATACCCGTTCACAAGGCATTCGGATGAAGAAAAAAAAGGATCAAGGAGCTTGGACCAGATCGCCGGTACTTTCAGTTTGTTTGCGCCCCCCCAAATATTTTTAGCACCAGCCGCCACTGGTGGCTACTTATGCTGGAAAGCTAATCTGGTTCAGAGCAGGCAAACTGCCAGGCTAAACTGACCAATAGGAATGCAATGATTACTATCATAGCCATGCAGCCTTTCTCTCTGGTTTTATAACAGCTGTACCTTTTAATAGTTAGAAGAGATAGCATTAGAACATTACAATATAACATTGCTCTTTAAATCATTAACAATCACTAAACTAAAAGTAAAAATCACTAAATTAAAAATAAATTTTAACTGCTATATAAACATATATGAACTCATCTGAGCTTAGTAATTAGGACTGTATTAGCTTACATTTTATTTACCCATTAAAATAGTCCCTTTACAGTGACTGCAATCATAAAATGCATATTTGACTCCGAATTATTGCGCTCCTCTGTTCAGTGCGCATGCACACAGCAGCACTCGTCCACGTGGTAAGCCCACTCCTGACAGCAAACTGGATATATTTGCATGACTTTCTAACATTTACAAACGATAAATATACCCGTGACATGTCAGTTATGCACTGAGGAAAACACAACGTCTCAAATGCATTAAACGGCACAAATAAATACTGTTTGCCATGGTGGATTGATCTGATCCATGATCGACATTAAAGGTCATAAGCATGCACAAATCGACATAAGCATAAATCAGTGAGATTGTGTGAACGTACATTGGCGTTTATAACTGCTTTGGCCCCAATTGATTTGTTAGATTCAAGTCAGGTTTTGGACTTTAATCCCCGCTTTTCCTCAGGTCTCCGCAGTGTTTTTGTGATTCGTCATATTCAAGTGCAGCGTTGATGAGAGAACGTGCTTCAGAAACCGTTTCGAGAGAAGAAATCAATCTACACATAAAATATTGGTCACTTTCTAAACAATAAAAGTGTAGTGCATCCACTACTAATTATATATCAATTAATCGTTTTTTACCGATGCAATTAGTTAAAAATGATGCATTGCGATACAAATGCCAACTTATATCCGATGCACAATTTTTAAACCGATTCATCGTATAGTAAACTTTTTTTTTCCGATACACAGAGCGATTCGGGGAATCTTCCCATCCCTAGTATCTATAGAGTACATAATAGCATGTACAATGTACAAAGTACATTTTTAAAATGTGCCACCCAGTGACAACTTTTGTACCTTTTTTCTGAGAGTATAAAGCAAGTAGTTTTATAATTTACTGCACTTTATTCCTCTAAACTCTGCAGGAAAGTCAGTGGACCTCCTCCCTGATAATTAAGTGTTCCTCGGCAGGATGTTGACATTTGTGGAGTTCAATTTCCTTTTCAGTGACACTTGCAAATTCAATTAAATTTATATTGTCAGAACATAACATTGGCGTTTTTGAGCTTTTGCAACTCAAAGAGGAAAAGGATTTAAAGGACATCCTGTTTTGCGTAAGAAAGAAAATCCTGTGTTAGACTCAAACTTAAAGTTTTCATGCAATTATGAGACTCCAACAAAGAGGTTACATTTTTATTGGTCTATAATATCATAAGTATGGTGACCCATACTCGAAATTTGTGATACTCGGAATTTGTGCTCTGTGTTTAACCCATCCAAAGTGCACACACACAGCAGTGAACACACACACACACACACACACATACACACCTGGAGCATTGGGCAGCCATTTATGCTGTGGCACCCGGGGAGCAGTTGGGGGTTCGGTGCCTTGCTCAAGGGCACCTCGGTCGTGGTATTGAAGGTGGATAGAGCGCTTTACATTCACTCCCCCCACCTACAATTTCTGCTGGACCTGAGACTCGAACTCACAACCTTTCGATTAGGAGTCCGACTCTCTAACCATTAGGCGACAACTTCCCCAATATGACATGAATGCACCATTAGATTGTGCAGACAGCTGGGCTTTTTCCCCTGCAAAGCTCAACTTTTCTTTCTTATTCACAGGCAATATAGTTTAGCACAAGAGAAACACAAGCCATCCTCGGAGCAGACAGAAGATGCCATGCAGACGGGCCTAATGACAACAGTTGGAGGAAATGCCTTGAACAAGATGTGAATCTCTGAATTTCCATCGATGGTGCAGTACAGATACAACTGAACCACCCACCCATCCAAGTCGTCTTTGTTTAGCATCATTGAGAAGATGCATGAACCGAAGCTGGGGAATAAAGGCTGAGGCTGTGTAATTAAATATGAATTGGGAGCCACACTGGATCTAAATTGATTTAGTGATTTTAGTCAACTGTGAGATGAATCAGCGTTGATTGTAGAAGTAATTAAATTGGAATATTAATGGGATTTGCAGCGACCCATTTTTAGTTCCTATAGCATTTCAGGCATGATTTCAGACTGTCCTTCAAATATGCAGTCTTGTTTTGAGATAATCTTCCTAATATCAGGCTATTGTCAACCTTGAAATGATATTGTGCTTTGCGGCATTTAACACAAACATGCCTCCGGTGGCATTTTCCATATTTCGCGAGCTGTGAAAGAATCACAATTTTTGTAAACGAGTTGTCAGACAACAAAATGTCAGAAGCTGTTTTCTTCTCACCATTAATCGGTAAATTATTCTCAACTACTGTGTTTGTATCTGGATCAGCTGATAATTTTAACGAGCAACAAAGAAGCCCTACGCCATCAACAGAGGGAAGGAGACAGGATAATATATACCGACCTGCCTGACAAGCTTTCAGCAGATCTACTTTTAACGAGAAAGTACATTCTGCCAGGTACATTATCTAGACTGCCTGCAGACAAAAACTATGGCTCAGACTTGGTGAGCTGCCTACCTAAACAACAATGATGCTCAGAAATAGGCTCATTTGAGATTTCAAGCACCAAGATAAGAGTAGTCACAAGAGGAACCTAAAAAGAGCTATTATAAGGGATCAGGGTTTGTCTTTGACAGTTAGCCTTTGCTGGAAGATGCTGTAACTACACCACTCTGAAGACAAACACATCTTTCTCCTTTGAAGGACTTTCAAGAGTATGTCTTCTGGCTAAATTATTGTTTACAAGCAACATACATGGCAGGTAATTCATTACATTTATCATAGATGTTTCATCTACTGTAGTTTTTTACATTAGTGGAAGTGCATTGGTGTGGTTCAAATTGCACTTATCTGACCGCCATAAATTCATTGTAGTGAATGAAGAGGCATCATATCGATCACTAGAGAAGTATGGAGTACCTCAAGGCTCAGAACTAGGACCGTTACTTTTCTTGCTTTATATGTTACCCTTGGGTGATATCATCAGGAAACATGGTGTTAGCTTTCACTGTTATGTTGATGATACTTGTTATGTTGATAGTTGATATAATCTACCTAACATTGTTTGGGAGGCAGACAAACTCTGTCAGTTTAAATCAAAATCAGAATCAGAATTAACTTTATTGCCAGGTATGTTTACACATACGAGGAATTTGTTTTCGTGACAGAAGCTACCACAGTGCGACAAAATGACAGTGACAGAACAAAACAAAAACAAAAAAAACACAGATAGTAAAAAGAACAAATGAATAAGAAATAATATACAAATTGACAATTGAATGTACAGGTATGTAACAATAGACAGTTTTGTATATACAGGTATATTATGTGCAATTGAAGTGTAGACTAAGTATGTGTGTTAGATAAATAAGTGTATAAATAGTGTGTGTACCATAATTATTGTCAATTGTTCATGAGATGGATTGTCTGAGGGAAGAAACTGTTCCTGTGTCTGGTCATTCTGGTACTCAGAGCTCTGTAGCGTCGACCAAATGGCAACAGTTCAAAGAGGGAGTGTGCTGGATGTGAGGGGTCCAGAGTGATTTTGCCAGCCCTTTTGCTCACTCTGGATGAGTACAGTTCTTGGAGAGTTGGGATTCTGTATTCTTCTGATTTGGTAGCTAATCAGAACCAGACAGTTATTGATGTGCAGAGGACAGATTCAATGATGGCTGAGTAGAAATTTTTCAGCAGCTCCTGTGGCAGGTTGAACTTTCTCAGCTGGTAAAGTCCACGATCATCTCCACAGTTTTGAGCATGTTGAGCCCCAGGTTGTTAAGATTGCATCACAGAACCAGCTATTTAACCTTCTATCTGTAAGCGGACTCGTCACCATCCTGGATGAGGTCGGTCTGTGTGGTGTAGTCTGCAAACTTCAGGAGCTTGACAGAGGGGTCTTTAGAGGTGCAGTCGTTGGTGTAGAGGGACAAGAGCAGTGGGGAAAGAACACAGCCCCGAGGACATCCAGTGCTAATCTTACGGGTGCTGGATGAGAATTTTCCCAGCCTCACTAGCTGCTGCCTGTCTCTCAGGAAGCTGTTGATCCACTGACATACGGAGGTGGGCACGGAGAGCTGAATTAGTTTGGGCAGGAGGCGGTTTGGAATTATGGTGTTAAAGGCCAAGCTGAAGTCCAAAAACAGGATCCTCACATAAGTCCCTGGTCTGTCTAGATGTTGCAGAACAAAATACAGTCCCATGTTGACTGCATCGTCCACAGACCTGTTTGCTCTGTAGGCAAACTGAAGAGCATTCTGCGAGGGTCCAGTGATGTCCTTCCTGACCACAGACATTAGAGCCACAGGCCTGTAGTCATTTAGTCCTGTAATTTGAGGTTTCTTTGGGATGGGGATGATGGTGGAGCGTTTGAAGCACGAGGTGACTTCGCACAGTTCCAGTGATCTGTTGAAGAACTTTGTGAAGATGGGGGCCAGCTGGTCAGCACAGGATTTTAGACAGACTGGTGTAACACAGTTTGAGCCTGGTGCTTTTTTCCTTTTCTGCTTCCGGAAGACCTGGCACACCTCAACTTTGCTGATCTGAATTGCATTTTCAAATCTGTAATATAATTAATTCAGATTGTCTGCCTGTTGTTGATTCTCCACAGTGCTGTGGGATGGTGTCTTGTGGTTGGTTATCTCTTTCAGACCGTTCCACACTGATGCTGAATCACTGGAAGAGAATTGGATCCTCAACTTATCGGTATAATTCCTCTTTGCCACTCTGATCTACTTTTCCAGTGTGTATTTGGCCTGTTTATACAAGATTGTATCCCCCTTTCTGTAAGCATCTTCTTTGGCCTGACAGAGCTGTCGGAGTTTTGCAGTGAACCATGGTTTGTCATTGTTGTAGGTTAAATGAGTCCTGGTAGGGATGCACATATCCTCACAGAAACTGTGAATTAAAGTGTAAACGTTAAAGTCAGCAGCTTCAAAAACATTCAAATCAGTAAGGTCTTGTAAAACCCGCTCTGTTTCATTAATTCATCTTTTAACAGTTCTTAATACAGGTTTAGCAGATTTTAGTTTCTGTCTGTTGGTCGGTATAAGATGAACCAAACAGTGATCAGAAAGCGCCAGAGCTGCCTGTGGGACAGAGTGATATGCATCTTTTATTGTTGTATAACAGCGATCCAATATATTACTGTCTCTAGTGGGACATGTAACATGCTGTCTGTATTTTGGCAGTTCACGGGAGAGATTTGTTTTTTTAAAGTCCCCGAGAATGATTAAAACAGAGTCCGGGTGTTTTTGTTTTGTGTCTGTGATCAGATCAGCAAGTTTCTGTAAAGCTGAGCTCACGCGTGCTTGCAGTGGAATGTAAACACTCACGAGAATGAACAAACAAAATTCCCTCGTGGAGTAGAAGGGCTTGCAGTTAATTAAGAGCGTTTCTAGATCAGAACAGCACATATTCTTTAACACTGTTACATCTGTACACCACCTTTCATTGATGTAAAAGCACATCCCGCCGCCGCACGATTTCCCCGTTGATTCTGCTTCCTGGTCGGATCTGATCAGCTGGAAGTTCGGCAGATGTAACATGCTGCGTCATTCAGCCAGGTTCCCATGAAACACAGAGCAGCAGAGTTTGAAAATCCTATTAATCCGGGAGAGCAGAAGGAGTTTGTCCGTTTTGTTGGGTAGAGAGTGGAGATTCGCTAGATAAATGCAGTGCTGTCCGGAATCCATGCTGTCTAAGCTTCATGAGCGCACCGGCTCTCTTCCCCATCTGCGAGTCGTGAAGCGTCTAAACAGCACCGCTGCAACTCCAACTACAATGTCCAGCAAAACATTAGAATAGATGAAAACTGGTGAAATATCGCATGGTGTGTACTTACGAATGTCCAGCAATTCGTCTCTGGTAACTGATTGCTGGGATATAACTAAAGACAGGACAAACTAATAAAAACAAGTGCGGACGATGCCATGAAGGCTGCCATCAGCGGCGCCATCTTGACTTGATATAAAATTAAAGACCCATCTCTTTAACCTGGCTTATACACATAACACACTAACACATGTATAATATTTAAATATGTTAAAAGATTGTTAGGCTGCATTAATCAGGTCAACCGGAACCGGGAACACTTCCCATAACACCCAAATGTACTTGTTTCATTGTAAGAAAAAAGGCATCTACACAAATATTAGTCTGTTTCGCTCTTATTCTGAGGTCACCGTAGCCAGCAGATGCAGTCCGTATCCAGCCCAGATGGTGGATCAGCACCTAGAGATGACCTCACTGAATTCAATGATGAACTGGCTTTAACTGAAAATTGAGTGTTTACTATTGTCCTTTTGCATTATTGACACACTATTTTCCTATTTAATACCGTAAAGCTGCTTTGACACAATCTGTATTGTTGAAAGCGCTATACAAATAAAGGTGACTAGTGGTATTTTTGGAAGCGCTATCAGCCAATCAGCACTGACATGGTACAATTTTCTGGTTGATCCAAAGTAATTAGTTACATAGTCACTCACTGCGCTAACTAGATTTTAAAGAGACAAAAGAAGATATTAGTCTTCCATTCATTAACATCTGCTGCTGTGTAATGAATAACTACAATCTAATGTTCCTCTCAGCAAAGACAGTAGGCCTATGATAAAGATAAATGTATAGTCAGAATCAAGAGAGCTCAGTTTTCTCCTGGACATCCCGCTGAATTCTGTTCCAGCTTTAATCAGACGCACCTGCAACCTCTAATTAGTGGCTTCTCTCGGCTTCACTTGCAGCAGGTGTTTTGGAGTAGGTGCTGGAACTAAACCAGATATATGGATCTCTGTGGGGACTGGTAGATCTCCAGGAGCGACGGGAGTTTCAACACGTCATTTTTAAATTCCAGGTATCTAATTAAAAAAAGGTTAAAAGCCTGACAACCTTTCTAAGTTCTGCAAGTAACTTTTTATTCTTTAGCTCTCTTAAGAATTTATTCTCTTGTAATGTGAGAATGCTCTCTAATTTTTTCACAGATTTTTTTTTTCTTCTCTATAATGTCTAACTTTTTAATGAACCTTAAAGCCTTCATAATCTGGTGCAGGTGTGTCTGAGAAGGGTTGGATCTAAATGATGACTCCTCTATATGAGAAGACCTGAGAACAACATCAACAACTCACATAGGTTACTGCAGCCATCTCAAGAACCCTATTCAGTGAAAATGGTTCTAAGGGGATAAAAAAGAGGGTTCTTTGCTACAAAGAGCCATTTAGAGGAGACCGGCAAAGGATTGCAGATTTTAACTTTGTCTACAACTCTTGGGTTATTATTATTTTTATCCATTTTGATTTTACTCGAATTAAAATGAGCAAGATCCACGAACTAGTGCCTAATATTTTTTGTAATGTTTTTTTTTCTAATTTATTTGTAATATTTTATTTTTCTCTTCCTTGTGGTAAGGTTTTCTTGTAATGGCAATTTCATTGTCAATTAAGAACGTGAGCTTTCTCTTTGAACGAACAGTCTGCAGGGAAATGAGCACTTAATTTGTGTTCATAATTTAAAACAAAAACTGCAGTTTAACCTCTCCACTCGACTGGACGCTCGCACCGACGATAATAGCGCGTCAACGCGCCTTGCATTGAGTTCGGTGTGCCTTAATCTCTGCCGCAGCTGATTGGTGATGTTTGGCGAATAACCACAGGGAGGCGCCATTGCCCTTCCTCGCACACTAGGTAGGGTGTTAGAGCTCGCGGAGTTGTGAGGGGTTTAATAGTTTGTGGTGACGTCAGCGGGCAGATCTGGGGTCTGCGCTGCGCGTCTCTGGATGAAACTCAGTGGCGCAGCAGCAGGATGTTTACCACTCTCTACCACACTCGCTGACTGCGTTTCACCTGCCTTTACTTGCTGGACTAAACGCTGCTATGAATCTGTGCGCTGTTCTGCTGTTCCTCATCGCCAGGGTCTGTGCGGAAAGTCTGGAGGGGCCAACAGGTAAGACACGAGACTTACATGCAACCATAGAGTCCAAGTCTATTTACTCTCTCACAATTTGTCCTGAGAATTACAGAACAGTCCGATCGGATGCATTCTGGAAAGTTTAAATAAGTTTGATAGACGTTTACTTGAATTTAAAACGGTAACAAGTTGATCTTTTAACGGCTGATTTATGACAATTTAATACAGAATATTTGTAGAAAGAAAAGAGAGATAGAAGTGTTGAGTTTGTATAAGTCTTGAATTTTGATTCACTGATGATTTTTGAGATTCGAGTGTATTTATTTGGATCTTAATAACATTAATCTCTCGTGTATGAAAAACTTCATTGTTTAGGTAATCACGTGAATACATTAAATTATGACTGATGTGGTTGCTTTCTAAATGTTTGGATGGCGTTAGAAGTTCAAATTGACTTAAAAATCTACTTGGCAGTATGAATATGAAGCTGTAGGCTATTTCATAAATGCTCAGTCCATCAGTAAGTTTAAACATGCATACATGCATGCATATACATATGTATATGTTAAACCATTGTCAATTTTATTATTACTGTTATTTAGGATACTCGCCCTCATGTTGTTCCGAAACCGTATGACTTCTGTAGAAGGCAAAAGGAGATGTCAGGCAGATTGAGAGTCCCAGTCACTATTCACTTTCATTGAGAACACATTTGCAGTGAAAGTGATCGGTGACTGAGACTGTCCGTCGCTAAGGTTCTTCCTAACATCTTTGTTTACTATGGGGAAGAAAGAAAGCATCGAACAACATGAAATTGACTGAATATTTGTTAACAATTTAAGAAAATGTATGTTAATTAGTAAACTAATAAAAAAAGCAATTTTTTTTATTTACAATATATAATCCTCATATATTGTGATCATAAGTCAATCTACGCATTTTGCAGCACAACGTATTTTTATTTTTTTTAGATGATCCATGCACTATTTACTGTTCGACAAATCTGTTTATTCATTCATGGATCCGTGTCTCATATAGATCAAATCTAGTATTTCATTTTAGCTGAGACTTGGGGAGTAAAGGAATACAAAGAGCTATGCCCCGAGGATCTGCTTCTGTCACACTTCTGTATGTCACCTCGGTCTTGAAATTTTTCTGCTTGTTTAAAGTCTCTTGCTTTCACTTTCGTGGCATCAAATATGATCGTTGTAGCTGCTCTGGCTTTGCTCGTCAGGTCGTGTTGTAGTTTGAGGAAGGATTGTTGAGCTCCTGGATCAGTTTCAACGCTGTACCTATCAAATAAATGTGTGAAGACTGCTAAACAGCACAAATCCATCCGTCCATTGATCCCTCACTTGTCCTATGTAGGGTCGTGGGGATGCTGGAGCTTATCCCAGAATCTTGAGCCATAGTTAATGAATACACTTGATTAAATAGACCAATGCAAACTACAGTATACATTTAACTGGACTAAATTAACTGATCTATTTGGTAGCGTTTATATTTTGTCATGGCAGAGTACATTTTGGGCTGTTTACTGATGGTTTTTAGAAAGCTTGCTGCATGTGTTGCGATTGTTAAAGTCAATTTTTCTGTGTCTTTGAAGCATCCTTCTGTCTTTGAAGCATACTGTCAGATTACGGCATCACACAGTGGGGTGTGTGGGAGGTAATGAGACCTGAGTGCAAGTTCACTTCACTGACACTGACTGTGTGTGTGTGTGTGTGGCTGCGATTGGGGGCGAGGAAGGTTACAGAGGGTCTCTCACTGCAGTAATCCAAATGAAAGTGAGTGGGCATTTCAGAAAATGCGTTCAAGGACACAGAAGGGTTGCACACTAGGCTCTGCCAGGTTTTAAAGGAATAGATCACCCCCCAAAATGACGCTTTTGTCTTTAATTCAGTCGTTCTAAACCTGCACTCTGTTCTTCGTAGTTCGTACAATGCTGTTCATGGTTACCATGGCTGTCAAGCTTCAAATAAATACATAAATGCATAGTACATAACATAAAAGTGGTAAATATGACTCTCTATTCCAAGTCTTCCAAAGCCATTTGAATTAATTCATTATTCAGTGACAATTGTCCTCTTAAATTTTAGCTGTGAAATCTCATCCTTCGTTCCACATATTCGAAGTTCTGCCAGTGTGCTACTTTTAAAATGGGATGTGAATGAGATTTCAGAGATTCACCAGAGGGAAGATAGTCTGTAAACAACAACTAGGCTTGTTCCTCATCACGCTGACTTGCAGTACATCAAACAAGTCGTCATCTCTTTAAATTGCATGGGAGCAAATAACAGCATAGGGGCTTGGAATGACATGAATGGGGTTGGAGGAAATAAATCATGATAGATTTTTAGTTTTTTGAATGAACTGTTCTTTTATTAGCTGAACATGCTGTGAGCTCTTCTCTGTGACGCATGTACAGCTTGCTTACTTACAGTTGTCATGTAATAACACCTATTGCTTTTTCTTACTGTCTTTTGGACATTTACAGTTAAAAAACACACAATAGGACTTTACTTTGGCCACTTCCAAAGGAAATACTTTCAGCTTTGCTTGTGATGTTAAACATCGTTGCGCTATTAAATTGCCATCTGCTAAAGAAGGCAAAGCAATAAAAGGAAAGCTTTTCCTGAATGTAAATGACTGTATTGTTCAATATTGTGTCCGATATGTGTTTGTTACCTGATTCTCTGAAAATTGTGATTGGTCAGAAGTGACACAATGTGAAGTCAAAATCTTCCCACAAATTAGAGTAATTTGCTAACACTTTACAGTAAGGTCCAATTAGTTAACTATCATTCATTAACAGTGAGCAATTGATTTGTTACAGTAATTATTAATCTTTGGTATAAGTAAATTTTTTTTTATAAAAGTTAGCTCAAGCCCAAGAAATAATATTCACAGGGTATTATTAACTGCTGAAATTACCATTACTAGCTTTAGAAGTGTTTTGGCAACACTTTATTTTAAGGTCCAGTTCCCACTATTAACTATGACTTTTGCCTAAAACTCCTAATTTTCTGTTTATTAATAGTTAGTAAGATAGTTGTTATGTTTTGGTATGAGGTGGATTAAGGGATCTAAAATGTGACCATGCAGAATAAGACATTAATATGTGCTTTAGAAGTACTAATAAACAGCCAATACGCTAGTAATATGCATGCTATAGTTAATCTTGATAAATAAGAATTGGTCTTTAAAATAGTGCGGCCAGTTGGGATGTCACAGAGTTGACAGTTTTTCAGGGGAATCAATAAGCAGACATATCTATGCACATTCAGTTGCGATTGGATTTTAACATCAAAAAATGACACAAATCAGCTTTAAACCCAGAGAACCTACAAAATCCAGGTTAGCTGCAACCATCTAAAACAGTTTTTGCATGACACAGAGTTGTATCCAAAGCACAGGAGATGTTAGAGATAGTGATGGGTATAAAAACTACAGAAGAATGAATTGCACTGGAACAGTGTCCTGAAACCCCAGCAGCCCACCAGAGTCAGCAGAAAAGAGCAAGAGTAGGTGGTTGATATTATGAAGGAGGGCAGCAGAGGGCAATCGCTGGGCTATTCATTCTCTCAAACGCTTTCACTCTGTATAGCCGCCTTACTGTCTTCAGACGCTTTGAAGACATCGCGCTCACACTGTGCACAGTTTTTCAATTTGGTGTTCAGATTCTACTGTTAGAAAGACTGTTGAAATTGAATCTTCGTTTGGATAGTATTTTCAATATTTAGTGTATCTACATCAGCTGACATAATTATAGCAAGTAAAATGCATTACGAAAGCGCTCGGTCTTTTCAGCAAGGATGCATAAAGTTGATCAAAAGACACTTAGTTACTAAAGTTAACCATTTCAAATAAATGCGGTTCTTCTGGACTTTATATTCATCAAAAAATCTGGAAAATCAAACGTATCATTTCCGAAAAAACATTGCGCAGAACCGTTTTCAACATTGATAATTAGAAACCTCTCTTGAGCAGGAAATCACAATATTAGAATGATTTCTGGAGGATAATGTGAAACTGAAGTAATGATGCTGAAATTTCAGGTTTGCATCATAGAAATATATTACTTTCTGAAATATATTGTTATTTTAAATCACAATAATATTTCAGTTACTTTTTTTACTGTTCAAGTAAACGCAGCCTTGGTGAGTAGAAGAGACTCCTTTTAAAGACTTATTTTTAAGTCTCTTATTCTCAATAAAGCTACATTTATGTTTATATAGATCACCACCTTTTAAATCAGTAATAACAATCTTTGAACATTCCTCTTCTTAATTTTGAGTTGTGAAATTAAGTTTTTTTTTTATGTTGACATTCTAAATTGTATATGATGATAGTAAATTGTATGTGAAGAGACAGACTGAGAAATCGAGAAAAAAAATAGGCAATTGTTTGGTGAAAACAACATTAATCTCACACTGAAAGAATAAAATCCTGAGACAAATGTTTTGTTAAAATCAAGAGGACATCTGTTTTGGTTCTAGTTGCCATTTTAGTTTCCCGGCAGCGTCGCTGTGCTCTTGGAATGGTGGGTTAAATTGAGCGCGCTGTGACAATGCTGCTGTATTTGCATGTGGGAGTCTTGTCTTGTCATAACGTGTTGCTCCACATTCTGCACACTGATCGTCTTCATGTAGAGGCTGTGCGATTCCTTCCAGTGCTGCATCTGAACAGACAGCCTTGAGAGATCTCACACCACTGCATCCCTGTGCTGCGCTCGCCTGCGAGGCATTGTGGGATAGCATGCCGGGTCTGTCATCTGCACCTCCAGGTGCTGTCACTGCATTGTTGCTTCTGCTGCTCCCAGAAGCCTTTACGGGACAGATGGTGTGGTGCCAGCGGGGTTTGCCCACCGTCAGATCCTGTCACCTGGTGTTTAGGTGCCCGTCTCTCAGTCGCGTACTTTCCTTATAACTCTATCTCCAGGGCAACACATTTTTCCATGCCTTTAATATCTCAAATATTATTTCCTCTTAGCATACAGAATTTAAGAATGGAAGTGTCTACAGACGGGGACAAAATAATAAAAGACTAACTGTTGTGAACTCTGTTTTTACAGCTTGGTGTTAATTAACCTATTCAGTGTATAGTATTGGTTATATTGTTTGAAATATGGACATGACTGATAACTCAAATTATGCAATTTTTTTAAAGAAAGGTTTCTTACTTCAACAGACCTAGGATTTCTGTTTGGCAATGAGAGGAAAAAAAAGTTACCCTGAAAGAAAAAAATAATTTTGATTACTGGCCTTGAGTCTGTAAGTAATTACTCAAAACGCCTTAGCACCTGCATAACAGTGCCCTAGCAGCCACCCGAACACCCTAACAACCACACTGTTATGTGCTAAAACACTCAATATACCCTAGCAACTTCATAACAGTGCCCTAGCAACCACACTACAATGTGCTAAAACACTCAATATACCCTAGCAATTGCATAATAGTGCCCTAGCAACCACACTGAAATGTGCTAAAACACTCAAGACACCTTAGCACCTGCATGGCAGTGCCCTAGAAGCCACCCGAATACCATAACAACCACACTGTAATGTGCTAAAACACTCAAAATACCCTAGCAACTTCATAGCAGTGCCCTAGCAACCACACTGCAATGTGCTAAAACACTCAAGACACCTTAGCAACTGCATAACAGTGCCCTAGCAACCAGCCTGAATACCCTAACAACCCACTGCAATGTGCTAAAACACTCTGAATATATTAGCAGCAGTATATCAGTGCCTTAGCAACTACACAGAACACCCTCAGCAACCACATAACTTGTTCATAACCACCAATTTCTTAGCAACTACTTTCAACCAACAACAACACCCTAAAACCCACATAGTAACACGTTAAAACACCCAGAACACGGACTAAATAACATGATCTGGCAACCAAAGAGCAATGTGCTAAAGCACTCAAAACATCTTAGCAACTGTATAGCAGTGCTCTAGCGACCACATACTGTACCAAAGTGCTAAAACATTCAAAACACCTTAACCGCTTTATAACAGAGCCTTAGCAACCATAAAGAACACCATAGCAACATGCTCAGAACGATTCAAAATACCATAGCAACTATCACCAACAACCTAAAAAAACACTGGTAACATGTTAAAAACACTCAATGCATGTTAACGACTGCTAGGCAGCACCCTGGCAGCCACCTAGAACACCCTAGCAACCACATACTGTAGCAATGTGCTTAACCACTCAAAATACCCTAGCAGTTGCGTAGCAGTGCCATAGTAACCACGCAGAATTTACTCATAACTACTCAAAATACCTAACAGAATACTCCCAATCACTAGCAACACCCTAAAACCCACTTAGAATAACTTAGCAACTGTATTACATGACATTGACAACCACATAGCCAATGTGCTAAAACACTGTAGCAGCTCTAAAGCGGTGCCCTAGCAACCACTCAGAACACCATAGCAACCTCATATGTTCATAACTCAAAATACCTTCACAACTAATTGCAACCACCACCAACACCCTCAGTTTTGCAGCAGTTGTGACAGACATGCTGAATGGAAACACACATACATAGTCTCACTCTCATCTTCATGGCAAATTGGCTGAACTCCAGCTGCTACCGTGGCAACATGAAAAGTACAAGAGTGCAAGAGTTTGAGACTCCAGACACTGGCAACCTCAGTGCCCCCTCACACCCATTCCTAACACACACACACACACAGAGAAAAAACCCCACAAAACTCACCTACTGATGTCCTTTAGAGGTGCTGATGGTTCTTCCTAGTTTGGCAAATGCCAATTTACTGCGCAGCTGTCCAAACCAATTGTCTACCCAATATAAAGGAGCTGTTCACCCAAAAAAATTCTGCCATTTACTGAATTCTGCCAAATTCTGCCTTTTACTCACTGTCACACATTTACTCACAAAATGTAAGAACCAATGATGTCAATGTAACCAAACCTGGCACAATGCAACTGAACACAGGTTTTAAAATGTTTTTACCAAAATAAATGACATTCTACTGTATAGGGTTGATTAAAACTTTCCCTAATAGTACTTTAAGTGGTGACCATTTCTCATTTTTGAAGCTCAACAGTTCACCATTCACTTTCATAGTATAGAACATGCAGCAGGCAGTTTTGTAATTTAATTTGAATTTGAAGAAACAATATTTTGGAACATTATGAAAAAATGCATTTGTTTTTAATTTGAAAATTTTTAGAAGATCAACTGCTTTTATCTGTGTATGGACCACTATCATGTGAAGAGTTGGTATTTATTCACCCGTCTGCACCTTGGCTTGAAGTCAGAGGGGAAGGTGACTTTGTCAAGTGTGTCAGCATACTGTAACACCTGGGATAACAGCTGTTTATTTTTTCCCAACGGCAACCCCTCCAGCGGACAGTGAAGTGGGCACCATCACCCACTGAAGAGAGGTCCATTCAAGGGCATGTAGAGACCAGATCCAGATGGAATCTGCAAACTTCCTGTGCTGTTATTGAAGCAAAATCTCATGGATTTCAACATGGTGTTAAAAAGAGCTAAGAGTACTACACTCTAATTGGCAGCTGAAAGCATCATCAAATTTAACAAAAATATTTTCTTAACCACGCAAGGGACGGACAATGTGGAGAATTTTCTGGACTTTTGTGAATGCAGAAACATGCAGAGCTTTTAGAAGGCACATGTGGATGGCACGAATGGAACGCAGGGATGGAGAAGATCATAGACTCAACCCCTCCTTCCATGACCCATGACCTCACACCCCTCCTCTTCATGTCTGGGGATTTTGTTGAGGATACAGTCAGCGCGTCACAGATGTTGTTATGACTGGAGATCCTATGAGTGAAACTAGGGCAATAATGATGTCAAATATGGCCTCATTCAATCCAATAATCACTTCAGAGTTACGTGTATGTATAGGATTACAATAAAATAATTGCAGTGATAACTGGAAAAAAATGAAAGTATGTCAATGCAAACTTTGAATGTGGGCTTGACAAAGCTCAATTTAAAAGGAATCTTTATAGATAAAAAAAAATGTATAAATGGGGCCAGATTGACTAAATGGGGCAAATTAACATTAGAGTGCAATTCCATAAAAGCGCAGATGGGAGGGGAAAATCCTGCGGTTGATTTACTGATAATGCGCACATTAAAGAACACTTTTCCAAACTGATCAGCAACTACCAAGAGCAATGCAAATTACCACCTGCTTTAACACATGCTTTTTTGGGTGTAAAATAATGGCACAAATGGCAGTAATTTGACGAGTGCAAAAGTTAATAAATCACGTTGCATGATTCATTTTAATACTCTCCTCCCATAAATGTTGCGTATGAAAGGGAATCTCTTACAAATGCATATTCAATAAGGTCAGGCGCAAAAATAGCTGTCCATGCCTTTTCTTTACTAATTCTTCACTGCGAGTAGAATAATTATTCTACTGTTTTTTAACGCCAAAAGATGGTTTGCGCTGGCGCAAGCTTTTAGTAAATCTGGCCAATAGTGTGAAACATGCCAAGTTCTTAGAAATATAGTCTTTGTATTCCTGTTTCAGATGCTTTCATACCATTTTCTAAATAAAAACATGCAAAAAAAAAAAGTTTAAATTAAATTATTCTGAACTGTTTGGAAGCCTGTTTCTGGCACTGAATTTTTAAATATTAAAAAAGTTAATTTGACTTTGTCTCACAGTTCTGACTTTTTCCCTCAGAATTGCATAATGTAAACAATTATGAGTTATAACGTCAGAATTTAGAGAGGTAAACTCACAATTGTGAGTTACAAGGTCAGAATTGTGTGATTGATTAGAAGCTCACACTTCTGAGAAATAAAGTCAATATTGCAAGACATGAGCTAGTAGTTGTGAAAAATAAAGAGGCAATTCTGAGAAATAAAGTCAGAATTGCAAGATATAAACATGCAGTTGTGAGAAAAAAGTGAGAGCTGCAGCTATATATCATGCATTTCTGAATTTATAACTCCGTTGCGAGTTTATATCCTGGAATTCAGCGAAAAGCACACCTCTCCTCACCAAGCCACACAGCTATTCAGTTACTGTATTACTTTGCCGTTTCTTTTGGCTACTGTAGAGGAATAACCTTTTCTGAGATACTTACTGTTACTCTTGCCAAAGTGATGTTGGCAGTCAAGGTTAACCCAAAGGGATTGTCTTATTTAAAGAGAAGGCTGGATTGATTTCACATAAGGCTGAACTTGCTTCTTAACTGCTGATGAGGTGCAAATGTTTGAGGGACGTCCTGGAGTGTTTGGTCTTCTGACTGGAAACACCCTGTCAATTTTATGCAATTCATGACCTTGAGTAATTTGTAGTGACGTGTTGTTATGATGCAGTCCCGGTTTTAGTGTTCAGAACAGTACAGAAGCAGGAAGAAGAGACATTGGGAAGGTTGCGGCAAATAAAGGAGAATGAAAACAGAATATTTGAGAAATCCTCCCACATCAGATGCTTTCTGGCACTATTTTTATACCACAGAGGGCGTTAACAAGCGAGAAACAAAGGTTTTGTTCAGTAATAGCATCTTCTTCATGGGTCTGGCAGGCCTGGTTGCTGCGGAGAGGATGACGGCAGTGGGCCGAACCTAGAATGGACTTCAGCTTTTTTGTTTTCCAGATAAGTCTTCAGCATTCTCATCTGAAATAACCCTTCTTCGTACCCTCCCACATTACGCACTTTTATTGTTTTCATTCCCCAGACAACCCATTATTACATGCCGAGGCGGAAAGTGGGTTATGTTTTGGAAACGAAATCTGCATTTTTCTCAATCTCTCGCTCTCTCTCTGTTGTCCATTACTCCCTCATTCATGCGTAGCAAAAAAAAAAAAGACAAAGCCACTTCTTAATTAAGGCCGCCAATCATTTGGAAGAGAGATTTGGGTGCGGAGACAGATTCACGCGGTGTCCTAATCACACTAAGCAAATCTCTATTGTCAGCGCAGGATCCTGGGACAATGGAAGTCGTTGTCTGTCACCGTTTAATTGGGGGCACAGATTAGGGTTAGCATAAGAGCAATAGATATTTTGCTTTCTCTCACTAACTGTCTCACTCCCACTCAACAGGCGGAGAGAGAGACAGGTGCAAAGAATAAAGCATCTTAGCCCGCTCTGACACCAATCTGCTCGTCTTTTCGTCCTGTAAACCAAAGGATGTCAAGTAAAGCTCTAGAGTCTTGCATGTTTAATTAATAATCCGTTGGAGAAGGATTAGAGAGCAACCGCAAGAGAGAGACACAGGAAGTGAGAAGAGATGATATCACAAGCTGCATTGTGTCTGGGTTCATGCAGTCAAACTCAAGGATTAGCCACAAGTTACAAAGAGAAAAGAAGAGTTGGCCTCAGACCGGTGGGCAACTGTGGGACTTTTGGAACAGTCTGAGGTGAATCTTTACTTGAGCTCTCTAGGTTAAATTGGACTGGAATCCAATTTGATGTGTCTTTTGATCCAGAAAAGGAAAATGGCAATTTGTTTGTCAATCCACTCCATCTATGGCTGCTCATGTCAGTTTTTTTACTTGATCCGGTTTACATAGTCATACATCAGGTTGAACTCTATTTTGATTGATTCCATATCACACGACCACTTTATTTTTCATTAAAAGGTGAATATAGTTAAAACATGCAAGTTTTGTATAATTAATAAAAATAATAGAAATCCAACTCTGTATTCCCCAACATGCTGCCTTTATAAACATACTTTAAACTGATCAGCATCCAGAAATTGAGTGAACTAACTTTTTGCCATGCTTGGAAATATGCCCAACAGACATAAATGGACAGTTCTGGAAGAATTTAAAACCAATCTGTTCCAAATTATTTCTGGCATTCCATTTTTGGCAAAAACACACCAGTTTATACCTGCAACTTTGATACCTCCAATGGCTTAAAATTAGAAATCTGAGTCACAGACATGGAGTTATGTTCAAACGAAGCCTACTCTAGTGACTCACCAGATTTGCCAAAGTTTGCCAAGTTAGAGGCGTCAATTCTGAAAGATTTTCGAAGTTTAGCTTCAAAGTTAGTTTGAAGTGAACCTAATGTCCTCGTTGCCGAAAAGTCTATATATTCATCTTTGTTTGCTTTGAGAAATGTGTGTAAATGCTGTCTTTCTCAATGGAGTGAATGGATGTTTGCACACATTTTACACTAATTTGTGTGGTATAGTCCATGCATCTGTTCATGGAGATTGCTGCACCATTATTGGAATGTGTTACTACTTTTTTTTTGTCTAGAATTTTCATATTATATAAATGAAATAATAATAATAATAATAATTATTGTTATTATTATTATTATTATTATTATATCATAAGGTTTACCCACCACCAACATTCACATAAATAGCTTGATTGTGGCGGGTCTTTTTATATGCCAGTCTACCTGTCTGTGTGGGTGGTTCTTGGCTGGGATGAGCTGGAAATTTTATAAGCCACTTTTAAAATCACGTCAGAATGATTGTATTTACGAGATGAGTGCACATGAATGGAATCACAGTGTTATAATTACCAGTAGAAGACTGTCTGAGTTGAGGGCGTATCAGTCCTAGTAGTTGATGACAGAGTGGGAAACAATACTTCTGAAACCTCTATTTCCCAACTGCTCTCAGATCACATCTACCAACGCACTAACAAGAACACACTGATATCTTCGAATAAACCAACAGCATCAAAGAATAAGTCTGAATCCCTGAGGCTGATGAGCCAGTCTCACGTCTGTCAGAACAGATGCCTTCATCTTAACACCCATTTTTATTTGAAGCTGATATTTTACACAGATTGTGGCTCGTGGTGTAAAAAGTAGCAGTTGCGTGAGACCCGGTGTGTGAGAAACGTGAATGTGTGTGTGTGTATGTGAAAAGAATTGAGAAGAGCTTTTACATTGTTTGATGACACCAGTGGGAGAATGTTTAAAATCTCCTCAAACGGCTTTGGAGTGTCAATTTTGTCTGGCATGGCATTCGTTGATTCTGTCAGCAAATGTTTGACGGAAGGACTTCATCAAAGCAGAGCCATTTACCACACGAAGTGGCCATTCACACCGAAAGTGCTTTTTCTTTGAAAGTGCGAGAGGCGGGCTGTGGACTGGAGAAAATATGCATGTCATGAGATACGTTTTTCGAAAGTTGAACGTCTTTTAACTTGAGCGCTGCAGATGCGAGACCCCAAACACTAATGTTACTCTAACTATTTGCTGGGAGCCAAATAATGATGTCTTCTGGGGTCTTAAGCCTGCACGATTTTCATCTGTCCTAGACGAAAGATTGCTAACATGAAACAGATGTGGCGATTTTCTCCGAATAAGTGGTCTTATGTCGTATAGTGAGAGAGGTCCAAAGATTTCTCTAGCCATTCTCAAGATCTTGCAACCAAAGATAGCCTTACTAGGCTATGATAAGTTTCTGTCATTGTCAGAAATTTAGCATGATCATCGTACAATGTGTTTTTGCTTCTATGACCTACGTCTCCTGACCAGCTAAAAAAAATGCAACATGAAATGGCGTATTGATCAACGTGACATGGCATTACAACGGCTTACTTCAAACTTTCCCTTCCTCTTTCGCAGCTTCCTCTTTTTTTCTGCACACAAAATAACAACTGCCAAACTGTGCTTTGTCATGCTTTTTTGTTTACCACTAGCACATGCTTAAGACATTTTTATTCTTCAATAGTAATTTGCGTCGTAGTCTACGAGTCACCAGGTGTCATCATCATGGTACTTTGTACCCAAGATGATTAGATCATGTTACACAGTGTGATTTGCAACGATCTTATAAGATTGCAGAAATCGCACAATCTGTAGAAGGCTTTAATAGTATGCTGTGATTAGTGCCTACCAAAAGTAGAAAGGGCAAGTGCTGAGTCTAAATCAGGGTAATGGTCACCGAGGGCAGACTGATCAGAATTCCATGAAGACCCCCGCCCACTGCCGAAAACCCCAACAATGGGCATGCGAGCATTAAAACTGGACCATGGAGCAATAGAAGAAGGTTGCATGGTCTGAATCTTTTCTTTTAGATCAGGTGGATGGCCATGTGCATTGTTTGCTTGGGGGAGAGATAGCAGAAAGATGCATTATGGGAAAAAGGCAGGATGGAGGAAGTAGCGTTATGCCCTAGGCAATGTTCTGCTGGGAAGCCTTCGGTCCGGACATTCATGTGGATGTTACTTATACCCATATTACGTACCTAAAGATTGTTGCTGGCCACATACACCACTTCATGGCAGTGGTGGTCCCTGATGGCAGTGGCCTCTTTCAGCAGGATAATGTACCCTGACACACTGCAGAAATTATTCAGGAATGGTTTAAGGAACATCACAAAGAGTTCAAGGTGTTGTCTTGGCCTCTAAATTCCACTGATCTCAATCTGATTGAGCATCTATGGGATGTGGTGGACCAATAAATCCAATCCATGGAGGCCCCACCTCACAACTTGCAGGATTCAAAGGATATGCTGCTGAAGTCTTGGTGCCAGATACCAGAGTACACGGTCAGAGGTATTGGGGAGTTCATGCCTCAATGCATCAGAGCTGCAGCACGAGGGGAACCTGCATGATATTAGACAGGTGGATTTAATGCTGTGATTTCAGCCATTGTGTTTGTAAAAAGGTGATAGTTTGGTAAGGCCTCAGGGCCTCTATATTCTGTGTAGACTGTAGGTATACAAGTGATTTTATCACATTTAACATTTCTTAAATGGAGAAATTACAATAATCAATATAATGATTTAGTAAAACCAGCATTTAAATCAGCAATAAAAAAACAGAACAACTATATAGCACATTCTGGTTCTTTAGCTTAAATCATGCAAAAAAAAAAATTATCCAGACAGATGCACAGAATGCACAGTCTACAGTACATTAATATACATTTATATGGTAAAACTTTAGACATTCTACTAACAGTATGTAACTTTTCAACTGCGCCAACAAGGAATCATTAGAGTATTAGTAGACTGTCTGCTTAATATCTTCTAAAACTTTATTTTGATGGGTCCACAACATACAACATAGTGACTATGAGAAACTTTACAAGTATATGTCAGCTTATTCTACTAACCCTAAACCTAACAGTCTACTCTGAGAGTTGGTAGACATGTATTTGCAAGTTAATGAGAATTAGTTGACGTAGTTGAAAAGTTACTTCTAGTTAGAAGAATGTCTAAACTGAACTATCATAATAAAGGGAAACCATTAATAGTATTGAGCGATTTAATTTCTCCCACTATTTTTTTATGCCTGGTTTGTCTTCTCCCCTTTTAAAGTTACCAAGAAATCAAAATTGACCATTTTTATGGCTGGGCAATAATTCATCCCCAACCCTCACGTCTGGTACCCTCACATGTGATTTGCAGCAAATGACAACAATGCGACCAAAACAATCAATCACCGTTTTTTTTTTTCTCGTTCAAGCCGTTTCAGTTGAATATACGTCACAATAGGGAAGAAAATATTATTAAAATGTTCTTTTCATGGTGATTTTAATTTCTTTAGTCAAGCCTTAGAAGTAAGTCCCTAAATTTCCATCAAATCATTGGGTTCATTTTTCTCTCTCTCTCTTTACACCGTTTCCCGTTTTTGAGATGAGACCAATCTATTCTGGCTCTGCGACATCCCGGGCCAGTGTAGAGCTGCGCTGCACGATCTGAATGCAGGAAAGCAAAATGCCACTGAGAAGAAATGACACTCATTATCAGAAACCACAGGAGATGGATAAAAGTGCGAGTGTGTGTGTGTAGTGCGAGGTCATTTGAAGGACACTTTTCATTAGTTATCAGAATGGTCATTGATGCTAATATGTGACCCGTGATAGATGGAGTGTGTGTGTGACAGTAGAGTCCTTGTCTTCAGAGCTCACTGCAGCCCTTGTGTTATCAGCGCTGTTGGACAGCCTCAATGGCAGCTTCATTCCCATGGGAGGCTGTGTGTGTGTGTGTGTGTGTGTGTGTGTGTGTGTGTGCGCCACCATAACTGTCCCTATCAAGGCAGAAAATATGACCTGCCTATCAAACTCATAAATTTCATGGCTGTTTTGACTATTTAGGATTTGCTAGAGCAATTACTGCATCACTATAACCAGAAATGACTTTGCAGCTGTAGTTCAATTGTGAATTTGTTTTACTTTGTGCTGTTCAGATATAAAACAATAGTTAGACAATTTCCAGTTGAAAACTTTTCCTTATTAAACATTTTTGCATACACAATATGTACACACTACAGGACAAAAGATTGAAAACGAAGTGTGTATGTGTATGTGTGTGTGTGTATATATATATATATATATATACACACAGTGCCCTCCACTAATATTGGCACCCTTGATAAATATGAGCAGAGGTGGCTGTGAAAATAAATCTGCATTGTTTATCCTTTTGATCTTTCACTCAATAAATTCACAAAATTCCAACCTATCATTGAAGTAAAACAATTGAAAGTGGGGAGAAAATCTCATGATGAAATAAATGTTTTCCTCCAATGAATGTTGGCCACAATTATTGGCACCCCTAGAAATTCTTATGAGTAAAATATCTCTGAAGTATATTCCCATTCATATTTACATTTTTTTAGCACACCAGGGTGATTAGGAGCATGAAATTGTCCAGCCATGACTTTCTGTTCCACAGGATTATAAATATGAGGAACACAAAGGTAAAATTCCCTTTATCATCCATCACAATGAGAAAAAAAACAAAAAATATATTTCTGATGTGAAGAACAAGATTGTTGAGCATCACAAAATAGAAAGTGGCTGTAAGAAAAGAGTTAAAACATTGAAAATCTCCATTCCCACCATCAGGGTAATAATTAAGAGGTTCCAATCAACTAAAAATGTTAAAAAATCTGCCTGAAAGAGGACGTGTGTCTATATCGTCCTAATGAATGCTGAGGTGGAGAGTTTGAGTAGCCAAAGACTCTCCAACGATCACAGCTGGAGAATTGCAGAGATTAGTTGAGTCTTGGGGTCAGAAACCTAAAAAAATAAAACATCCCCTAAATCACCACATGTTGTTCGGGAGGGTTTCAAGAAAAATTATCCTCACTCATCCAAAAACAAACTCCAGCAAATTCAGTTGTCAGACACGACTGGAACTTCAAATGGCACTGGCTTCTATTGTCAGATGAAACTGAAAAAATAGCTTTTTGGCAGCAACCCCACCAGATGAGTTTAGTACAAACAGGGATAAAAAAGTACCCCATGTCCACAGTTAAATATACTGCTGGATCTTTAATGTTGTGGGCCTGTTTTTTTGCTGGAGGTCCTGGACATCTTGTTTAGACACGTGGTATCATGGATTCTATCAAATACCAACAGATAAAAAAATCTAAATCTGACTTCCTCTGTTAGAAATCTTATAATGGGCCATGTTTTGATCTTCCAGCAGGACAACAATCCAAAACAAACATCAAAATAAACACAAAAAATGGGTCACTGAGCACAAAATTAATCTTTTACCATTGCTGTCTCTGTCCTCTGACCTGAACCCTAAAGAAAATGAGTGAGGTGAACTGAAGAGAAGAAGCACCGTCATGGAGCTGTGAATCTGAAGGATCTGGAGAGATTCCGTATGAAGAAAATGGTCTCTGATCTCTTGTCAGGTGTTCTCCAAACTCTTCAGGCATTATAGGAGAAAACTCAGAGCTGTTACCCTGGGAAAAGGATGTTGCAATAATTGGGTGCCAATAATTGTGGCCAACATGAAATAGTGAAAGCATTTATTTCATCATGAGATTTTCTCCTGTTTTTAAATTGTTTTACTTCAATGATAGGTTGGAATTTTGTGAATGTTTTGAATGAAAGATAAAAAGGATAAACAATGCAGATTTATTTTCACAGCCGCCTTTGGTCATATTTACCAAGGGTGCCAATATTAGTGGAGGGCACTGTGTATATATATATATATATATATATATGAAACCGTTCTAATGAAAGGTAGTAATTTCCAAGAGTACAAATCTTAATGTTTAAGCATATAATGATATTCTAGAGAATTGTGTGCTTTTAATTTTATAGCAACAGTTTGGACAGGACCCTTTTCTATTCTAACATGACAGTGTCTCTGTGTATAAGACAAGGATCAAATATAAATTATGATTCAGTCAGTGTGGAAGAACTTGACTGGTCTGCAGAAAGCCAAGTCCTAATCCCAGCTGAACACCTCTAGTGTGACTTTAAATGCAGACCTTGAGCCAAAAACTCATCACCAAACACCAATGACTTGTACATTCATTATATGGACAAAAGTACTGGGACATCCTCTTCTTTAGAAGAGAAAAAGGGACTTCCAATCTTTGGCAACAAAGAAATTAATGTATTTTTTTGTTTTATTTCCACCTCTGTTGCAACAGTTTTAAAGTGTATGAAATGACTGTATCCCATATGCACAAGTCATTGGGTGTTTAGTGATGAGTTTTTACCGTCACTTTGGATACATTTTTGTCCTGGCTGAATAAACAAATATATATATATATATATATATATATATATATTTATTTATTTTCATTTCTTTTTAATCATTTTTGTCTCTTACACATTGATAATAAGATATGATTATTGTGCAGTAAATCGGCATATTATAATGATTTCGGAATGATCTTGAGACTTAAGACTGAAGTAATGGCTGCTGAAAATTCAGTGTTGCTTTTTCTTGTTATATCTCCACTCCTCTAGGTGTCCGTATAAGTTGAAGGCTACCGCTATATTGGTCATCGCAACATAAGTAAAATAACAACAACAACAACAACAGCAACAACAAAAAAAATAATAATAATTAAAGCTGATTTAAGCAGCTTTCAAATATGTGGTTTTCCAAACACTCCTAATTGAAAGAATATTCCAGATGCCATATCTTCTCTTGTTCTAAACTTTGCATATTTCTAGAAAGTTTCTCAAAGTATTTTAATAGTTTGTGTGTGTGTGTGTGTGTGTGTAACATTCACCTCTTTATTCACAGAGCTCTGACCTTCAGTGAGTCTTAACACACACGTAGCAGGAGCCCCACTGGGTTTGTCTCTTCTTACACCAGCTCCAGTAGTTTCTGGGACATCTAACGGTAGAAAGTAAGAAGAAAAAAAACTTGGTAAATTGAGGGCGATCTCCTCTAAGCCGACAGAAGACTGGTTTTATGCATTATCCTGACCTTGGTGACCTCTTCTACCATTCTGGGTCAGTGTCACCGAGATAAATGAGAAGACTGGAAGATATTTTCTGTCAGATTTATCTTTTTTCACTCTGAGAAGGGGAAGGGAGGTGTGAAGATGAGAAAAACGGAGGAAAGAGGATAAGACGGGGGAAATGAGAACAGACAGATGTTCAACGACTCGGCGTCTGTCACGTCAGAAGCACAAAGCTATTAGGAGCTTTTAAAGCAAAGGTTCACACCAAATTGAAATTCTGTTATCACTTTCTAGCTTGTATGTTGTTCCAAACCCTAATGACTTCTTTCCTTTGTCGAACTAAACAAGGAAAACTTTAGCAGAATGTGTGTTCTGCTCTTTTCCAGTACAGTGTAGTGCTGATTTTTAGAGATCTGCACTGTTCCTCACCCTCAGATTGTTCCTCAGATATCAAAGTCTGAAAAAAAAGATCTCAAAAAGCTTACTCATCAAACTCTCTATAGATCAAATTATCTGAGTCAGTACTACTGTATGTAAACAACTGAATCCTTTCCTTTATAAGGAACCTTAAGAGAAACATCTGAAACAATATTGGTACATTACTGAGAACTACATTAATTCTCCCGCAATATGAAATTGTGACTTCTGAGACATGAACATTTTACTGTGGGTGACACAGAAATGATTTGTCTGCTTGATTGTAGTATAGCAATGGTGGAGTTTGTTTTTCACTTTGTGTTCTGTAGGATACCAACTAGTAATCTTTATTTACTGGAAAGCTGCACACTTTACCATGTTTATTCCCGAGCAAGCAAACTTCATGAGAATTTAGTTTCACGGAATGGCTGTAAGGTTCACAGACACACTTTATTCTCATGTTACATTAAGACTGCACTTGTATAGAAGACTTGGAGTCGAAGTCTCTGCGTTTCTTAGAAGAATGAAAATTAGACACAAACTAGACAATTGTTGACATAAGTAAAAATATAGATATACAGTCATGGCCAAAAATATCGCCACCCTTAGTAAATATGACCATAGAAGGCTGTGCAAATTAATCTGCATTAATCCTTTTGATCTTTTATTTAAAAAAATCACAAAAATGTAACCTTTCATTGGATAATAAGAATTTACAATGGGGGAAAATATAATTACGAAATACGTTTTTCTCAAATACACGTTGGACACAATTATTGGCAGCTCTAGAAATTCTTATGAGTAAAGTATCTCTGAAGTATATTCCCATTCATATTCACAAATTTGAGCACTCAATGGTGATTATGAACATGAAATTATCCAGCCATGGCTTCCTGTTTCACAGAAATATAAATAGGAGGGAAACAAAGCCCAAATTCCCTTAATCGTCCATCTCAATGAGAAAAAACAAATAATATATATTTCTGATGTGCAGCAAAAGATAATTGAGCTTCATAAATTATAAAAATTCATAAAAAAATGGCTTTAAGAAAAGGACTACAGCAGTGAAAATTCCTATTTCCACCATCAGGGCAATCATTAAGAATTTCCAATGAACATAAAATGTTAGGAAACTGCCTGGAAGAGGACATGAGTCCATATCATCCTAATGCACGGTGAAGAGGAGAGTTTGAGTGGCTAAAGACTCTCCAAGGATCACAGCTGGAGAATTGCAGAAAATAGTTGAGTCTCGGGGTCAGAAGACCTTAAAAAGAATTGTTAAACACCACCATCACCACATGTTGTTTGGGAGGGATTCAAGAAAACATTCTCCTAGCTCATCCAAAAACAAACTCCAGCATATTCAGTTGTCAGACATGACTGGAACCTCAAATGGGACGGGCTTCTATGGTCAGATGAAACAAAAAAAATTGGTGTTTTAGCAGCAAACACTCAAGATGGGTTTGGTGAACACAGAAATAAAAAGTACCCAATGTGTACAATGAAACATACTGCTGTGTTTTTGATGTTGTGGGCCTATATTTCTTCTGGAGGTCCTGGACATCTTGTTTAGACAAATGGCATCATGGATTATATAAAATACCAACAGATACAAAATAAACAAGTGACTGACTCTTTTAGAAATCTTATAATGGGCCATGTTTGGATCTTCCAACCATACAATAATCCAAACACAAACCTCAAAAACAACACAAAAATGGATGAGCACAGAACCAAGCTTCTGCTATGGCCATTCCAGTCCTCTGATCTGAACCCTGTAAAACATGAGTGAGGTGAACTGAATAGAAGAAGCACTGTGATGGAACTGTGAATCTAAAGGATCTGGATAGATTCTGGATAAAGGAATGGTCTCTGATCTCTTGTCAGGTGTTCTCTAACCTCATCAGGCATTATAGGAGAAAATGTAGAGCTGTTAAACTGGCAAATGGAGGTTTAAAAAAAGATTGAATAAAATGGTGCCGTTAATTTTGGCTAATGTGTATTATAGAAAAACATTTATTTCATAATGATGTTTTCCCCATTTTAAATTCTTATTATCCAAAGAAAGTTTAGATTTTTGTGGAGTTTTTAAATAAACGATTAAAAGGATTAACAATAAATATTAATTTCCACAGCCTTCTTTGATCATATTTACCAAGGGTGCTGATATTTTTGGCCATGACTGTACATTTACCCATAAGGAAATAATACAACTTAAATTATTGGCTTTGCAATGTACAAATACATAGATACATTAGTTGAGAAACTATATATCAAAAATCTGAGCAGCACAATATTAGAATATTTAATATAGTGAATATTGTTGTATTAACATGATAAATGTACATTCAGTTAGCTCTGCATACCCTATAGTGAAAATAAATATATTAACATGTATGTGAAATACATTTATTTCATGCTAAGTTTACTACAGATGCATTTACATATTTATGTATTAAAGCTGCGTACCTTTAATTTTTTGTCAAAACATTTGATCAAGTAAGCATTTACTTTAGCCTGATTCACTATGGTAAGCTTATACTAATGTTTTCTAATTTGAGTGGTACAGGTAGGCATCCGCGGGAAATTCAAGCAGGCCGCAGCATCATTACGTCATGTCTGTAAACATAAATAAGTTGTCTTGGCTAGTAGGATAGCTCATTTATAGATTTTTTTTCACAGCAGCTGGAATAATTAAATCATTTTGATGGCGGATTGTAATCCAGAAAGTATTGTGTTTACGAAACACATATAACTGAAATTAGATTATATTCCTGTTTTTAATGTGCATATGATTATGATGGGAGCCTATGTGGGACTACACAAGTTTTGTATTTTATAGTGCTGTCAAAGTTAACTCGTTAATGACGCGTTAACGCAAATTTATTTTAACGGCACTCCTTTTATTAAAGCGTGATTAACACAGCGTGTATTTTCAGTTTGACCCATGGCTTAACCCGTAGTTGGAGAAATGGAGATGCACAGTGTTGCAAACTTAGCAACATTGCAGACAACTTTAGCAACTTTTTTCCCTTCAAAAAAGAACCCAACCCTTATTTAGTTTCCGAGAATCGCTGATACTGCCGTGCGACCGTGAGGTCTTGCTTTCCCAACGCACACACACCGCTCTCTCTCTCTCTCTCTCTCTCTTTCTCTCTCTCTCTCTCTCTCTCTCTCTCTCTCTCTCTCTCTCTCTCTCTCTCTGCGTCTGCTCTGTTTAGCGCATGGCAGAGAGGAGCAGGGTTTTAGGTTAAACACCGATATCATGTTGCTTGCTTCTCCAATTTTACATGCAATATAGCCAAAATCACAGCACAGCTATTGTGATTATTTTATGTGTATTTGATCTTGTGCAGATTAACATTGGACAGGAGAGTTGGTTATGTAGTCGTAATGGGTTGCTTTTCAGTCACTATTTCATATTCATTCCATTGTCTTGACAACAGAAACAGTAAAATGTCAATGAAAACTGTTTTATTGAGAATTTAGCTGCATCAAAATGCAGGCACAGAGTATGCCTGCATGTGGGCACAGAGAGGCAAAAAAATGGAATAATAAAGGCTATGTACATTTTGCATGTTCAGAAGAAGAGCTGCCCTGTCCTGCAAAAATGTAAACAGGCTTGTGTAAGTAAATTGCAGTAAGAAAGAAAGTAAGGGGAAGGGGAAGTAAGGGGAACCTTGTGTTTTTTTTCATGTGTCTAATAGACATGAACAAGTTCTTTGAAAAACATCTATGACCTTTGAAAAATGCCTAGTCTTTATGGTCTGTTGACTATGATTTCAATAATGATAAACATACATTTGCATAAAGCATCCATATTTGTCCATGCTCATGTTGATTAGAGTATATAGAGTATATTACATTTGAAAGGTATGAAAATTACATTAAACCGTACAGATATTGAAATCTCCACTCTAATAGCTACACACACGTAGTCACACATTTCTGATATTTTGAACATTAATAAAAAAAACATGCAATTGTACTTGTGGTTCTACTTAAAGTCTGCTAAAGAGGAACAGCTACGTTTGTACTTAATGCACTTTAATTGTGATATAAATATACTGAAGTATATTTAATTGTGGAACTATTACAAGTATAATTCAGGTACACTTCAAATATCTTGCATTTAATGACCGATATTATAAAAAAATCACACAATCACATTATTCATTAAAACATATTTTAGGCTCAATATTAAGAAATGTACATTGTGTACTCCAAATAAAGTTTAATTATAATTTTTAGTAAGTCGAGAGCGATATGTCAGTAAATATGTTAATAGATTTAAACTAAGTATGGAATAAATATTTTTAACAAATATACATTTTTTACTTGAGTATAAATGCTTACATTGCATGACTATAATCTTAAATGGATGTGCTGGCTGGGCTAGACATTGCAAATCAAAACACAATGTTGCGTGATATTGGATGGAACTCTGCATCAAATTAATATGCACAGCATATCTGAGAGCATTTCTCATTTGGAAGGATTTGATAAGAAATATTTGAGTTCATATTTACTTTGGATTGCAGACTTTGCATCCTGGAAACATGAGCATAGTTTGAGATGCGATCTTTTCTGAATCTCTAAACACGAGAGATTTTGTGGTGCTTTTCTCAGGAGAAATCAATGAATCGTGTTTTCTCCCCATTTAATCTTATTGTTTCCTCCAAAAATTTTTTTCAATTGGGGCCCTGATGTACCACAATTTAACTGTCAATGAAAAAAAAAAGTGGAAAGCCAAATAAAGGGCAAAAGCCAGTCTCTGTGACAGACTCTATTCAGACTCCGTAACTAGCAGTTACTGTCACATCACTCATTATGTCAATTACATTTGCATTCCCAACAAAACAGTGACCACATATGCAGTGACAAAGCATAGTTTCACGAAATATCAGAGAAAAACTGAAATCCAAATAGGTGCTTTCACCACACGTGATATAAAATGGTACAAAAAGCCAAATACGAAGTCAAAGGTGTAATAAGGAGTCAGAGAGCGATAAAGAGAAAGAAACTTGACAAGATTCTCCAAAGAAGGCTCAAGGGAAATATAGCAGGGCACACAGATAATTATAAACAAACCTTCAAACCCACAGTCACACTGAACCTTATGATAACAACAGACCTGAGTGAATTCTAAAGAGGGTTCGACAAGATAAAACCCCATATCTGTGTGAGAGATGTGAGGTGTGCTTGAAATTGTGAAGGCAGAGATTGTGTGGGTGATGAGATCTCTCCACACAGACCAGCTCTCTTCTCACACACATCTACTACTTACAGCCTAAATAAACTTCAAGTGATCATTTAAAACAAAATCAGGCCAAAAGGAAGTTCGTTTATTTTAGGAGTTTGCCAAAGAGGTCTTTCTGGAAGAGTTTGCTCATTCTGGTTAAACTATTTGACCTACCATTGATCCATGGAAGACTTTGACATGAAAATCTTCTCCGGTTTAGTCTCTCAGGGTTAGACACGGCTAACACCATGAACGCACAGTAGAGCAGCTTTGGAGTAGAAATTGAAGTTGTAATTATAAACGAGAGCTACACTGACTGTGTTTTTGCTCTACAGAGATTATATATATATAAAAAAATGTCAGTTCGAGGTCAGTATCTACCTTTGCTGTATAGAAATCAGCAGCTGCACACTCTGAAACATCAGATCTGTGATTATTCCTTACAGTGTGCCCTGCTTTGGCTCCGGTTCTCTGTAATACTGTTTGTTGGCTCTGTACAACACCACTATAACATTTCCCCCTCATAGTTTCATTGAAATTCACACCTTCAGGGAGGGGATTCCCACAGAGAAGACGAGCCATGGTGTTAAACTGATTTCAAAGCTGGAAATTCCACACAGTCGGACACTTTTCACATTCCTCTAATGACAGCTGGAAACAGCCACGTTTCACTTTACTGCTTCTGAAAATGCATTCTACTATAATTGTGCATGTGCCATTTTAAGGCAACGTACACAAAGTCAGTCTTTCTAGATGCAAATTTTTATCTCTTTCATGATTTAGAAGATATAAAAAGGCATAGTTTCACTCAAAAATGAAACTTCTGTAAAAATGTACTCATGTCGTTCCAAACCATTTGACTTCCGTTCATCTTGGGCAAACAAAGTAAGATATTTTAATATTCTGTTTATTTTGTTCATCCGTGGGAATCCCAACCCAACCGAAAAGGCAAAGCTTCACAAAGGTCATAAAGACATGAAGTGATCAATACAAATCAAGCGGTTTAATCTAAAGTCTGATCATTTTATGATGAACAGATTTAATAGGCTTTTATTCACATATTAAACATTGATCATTGAGCAAGTAAAGTTCAAATGTGCATTCTTGAAATTCAAAATATGAGCTAAATACGTTTGAAAATAAATTAGGGAAAGTAACTACTAATTTTAGTAGTACTTTCACACCTCTATATGTACAGTAAGTGCAGATACAAATCCAACATGAACTTAAAAAAAAAAGTTGTATACACTACTCAAGCAAGCAAAACCATTAATACAGCATTACACTAAAATTCGTAATCATGCTGTACCATGCTTTTACCTTCTGATATTGCTACTTTATCATGCTACAGCACTTGTAAGGAACTGATACACACTTTCTCTTTTCCTCTGACCACATTCCAGTTCCCCTGTGCATGTGTGTTTTTCTCCTGCATTTTCTTTCCAATTCCACAAGCGCCACTGAATCAATGTCGGAGTGAGCTGTGTGAGTAAAGGTGATCTGTCTGATATTGATACAGTATCAGCCTGTGTATCTGTGTGCATACGTGAGCAGCGTGTCCAGAGACCAGACAGCTGAGCCTCAGTCCAGTCTCCCTCTCTCTCACTCTGTTTTGTCAGTCAGGGAAGGCCTTTGTGAAAGGCGCAGCGCCACACGGCTCTGGAAACGTCAGCCGCGTTCTGTCAGGCTTTCTGATCCCAAATCCAGCAGCCTTGACATCCGCGACACGCTGAACAAATATTCACATCTGATTCTTTCTCTTATCCACACGCACGCTCCTACTCCTTGAGTTCTGACAGGAGAATGTGCAGCACTGCAGAACATCAGATGCGCTGATGAATAGCACAGCGACATCAGGGAGAAACAAAGCTTTGTGCTGAGTCAGAAGCGCACGGCTGTCAGCTGGAGATGCTGAATGTTGCAAACTGCAGCAATGAGATGCGTCTGCGAGACGGGTTTAAAATCTGTCGATCTCCTCTTTTTGAAATTAACATCAGGATCGAGCAGATGGAGACGCTAAGAAAAATTTAATCGTTTTTCAAGTCTGTTGCATCTTTAGATGAAACTCAAAAGCACTTGCATATCCACAGACCTCTTGAAAATCCCTTTCTCTCTGACCTTTTCTTCCTTTTATCCATAATCCCTTTCTAATGAGTTGCTGTTTGCTCATGTTTGAGGCATGTCTTAAGGGATTCAGCAGTGGGCCTGTAGGCATATTTTGTACCCTATGCTTGGCTGCCGCTGACTTGCCTGGCTGCAGTGATGGATATGGCCGGAGTTTATGCTGTAAGGCTGGCCTCAGAGAAGATTGCAATGCAGATTTGTGCCAATTAGGTCATATAGTTTAGTTGCACTCAAAATCAGAAAACGGTTTTGCAACAGTGTTTCGGTAAAAAAGCTTAAGTCTAATTTACATACTATCAGACTTAACCATGTGTTAATGTGTTGATATAAGAGTTGATAACTTGACACTAATTTTTTGTCATCTCAATTAATTTAAAAATACATAAAAAGTGCTATTCATATATACAATTACTTGATCATATCTATCAAATTCTTAATTAAAATTCAACGCAGTACATTTTGGGGAGCAAATCAGGGTCAAAAATTAAATGAATGTCAGAGTGGAACAAATGTCCTTGTATAATTAAGAAAAAAAGAGGCTGTTGGGCATACATCATCATCACTATTATTATTATTAAACAAAACAAAATGCACAGAACAAAAAAATAAACACAGAAAAGACTAAACAAAACAAATCCCACTGAACAACAACAAAACAAAGCCCACAGAACAACAACAAACTAACAAAAACAAACAAAACCCACAGAACAATAAGAATAACAACAAAAACAAAACCCACAGAAAAAAAACCAACCTAAACAAAACCCACACAAAAACAAACAAAACCCACAGAACAAAAAGAATAACAACAAAAACAAAACAAAACAAACCCCGCAAAAAACTAAAACTGAACAAAACCCACAGAAAACAAAACAAAGCCAACAGAACAAAAAACAACAACTTACAAAACAAAGCCCATAGAAAAAAAAGAAACAAACCCCACAGAACAAAAAGAATAACAACAAAAACAAAACAAAACAAACACCCCAAAAAACTAAAACATAAAACAAAACCCCCAGAAAAAAACACCACAGAACAAAAACAAAACACAGACAACCCCCCCCCCCCCAAAAAAATACCAAACAGAACCAAAAAATTATAATACTAATAAAAAAGAAAAGAACACCACAGAACCAAAAAAAGATATACAGCAAAAAAAAATCAAAAACACCGAACAACAACAACAAAATACAAAACCCACAGAAAAAATGTATAAACAATCCAGATCATCATGTCTGTTTGGCAAGGTCAGAAAGTTAAATATCAGTTAATTTGATCCTTTTTTATAACAAGAAAAAAGGCAATAATAATTCTGGATATTTGTAAGACAAATAATACATTATTAACTTTCTCTTTATGGTTATAGCACATGACATTTTAAGATAAATTAAATCAAAACCTTTCTTGGAGTTGGTCTTACACTTTTCAAAACTGTTTGAAATGATATTAAAAAAATTTAATCACATTTAGTTCTGCTTAGTCGCTGCACCAAATGCGGCATTGAAGTGTGTTCAGAGAGGTCTGGCGGCATTTTGGAGAGGATTAGCTCTGAGCTAATAGTCATTAGCAATCCACTTCAGCCTCTGTAATCAACTCTACCCAGGGACTCATCAATACCGTGTTTACCAGAGTCCTAATACAATTATTGGCTTATTGAGGATAGAGATTGTCTTCCTTGCTGAGAAGCAGGAAGGTTGAGAGCAGATAATTTAACTAAGGTCTGGGTTTCAGTCACTCGTTATGTTTGTTAATCAAACTGAATCTGTGACTTGGGAATAAGTTATGCTAGTTAATATTGTAAAACTGCTAAAAATAATTAGGTCTTCATTAGGAAATGCTAATGTGATAATGAAATGATGATCGCAAATATGTTGAAACTACACTGCTGTTTTTTTTTGTACTCCATTTGTAGTAGTAGTATATACAGTGGGTACGGAAAGTATTCAGACCCCCTTACATTTTTCACTCTTTGTTATATTGCAGCCATTTGCTAAAATCATTTAAAATCATTTTTTTCCTCATTAATGTACACACAGCACCCCATATTGACAGAAAAACACAGAATTGTTGACATTTTTGCAGATTTATTAAAAAAGAAAAACTGAAATATCACATGGTCCTAAGTATTCAGACCCTTTGCTGTGACACTCATATATTTAACTCAGGTGCTGTCCATTTCTTCTGATCATCCTTGAGATGGTTCTACACCTTCATTTGAGTCCAGCTGTGTTTGATTATACTGATTGGACTTGATTAGGAAAGCCACACACCTGTCTATATAAAACCTTACAGCTCACAGTGCATGTCAGAGCAAATGAGAATCATGAGGTCAAAGGAACTGCCTGAAGAGCTCAGAGACAGAGTTGTGGCAAGGCACAGATCTGGCCAAGGTTACAATTTTTTTTTTGCTGCACTTAAGGTTCCTAAGAGCACAGTGGCCTCCATAATCCTTAAATGGAAGACGTTTGGAACGACCAGAACCCTTCCTAGAGCTGGCCGTCCAGCCAAACTGAGCTCTCGGGGGAGAAGAGCCTTGGTGAGAGAGGAAAAGAAGAACCCAAAGATCACTGTGGCTGAGCTCCAGAGATGCATTCGGGAGATGGGAGAAAGTTGTAGAAAGTCAACCATCACTGCAGCCCTCCACCAGTCGGGGCTTTATGGCAGAGTGGCCCGACGGAAGCCTCTCCTCAGTGCAAGACACATGAAAGCCTGCATGGAGTTTGCTAAAAAACACCTGAAGGACTCCAAGATGGTAACAAATAAGATTCTCTGGTCTGATGAGACCAAGATATAACTTTTTGGCCTTAATTCTAAGCGGTATGTGTGGAGAAAACCAGGCACTGCTCATCACTGTCCAATACAGTGTAACGTATATCGGCAGGAATTCAACTCTACAAGTCACCAGAAGGGGGGGGCAGCTAAAGAATCAGCCGCCCTCTAAAGCCCCTCCTCCGCCTCAGCGCAAAAGCGCGCGTTTCTTCCTATTATGGAACAAAGGAATGTGCGGGAACGCTTCTCAAAGACATTCGTTCATTTCATGACTTTCAAAGCATCCCAGGGCTCTAGAGTGCGACCAATTTGGTCGCACGTGCGACCTAATTTCTCAAGGGTGCGACTAAAAAGAAACTTTAGTCGCACTGGTGCGTCCAGCCATTCGAGAAAACAAAACAAAAGTCTCCGCGACTCAGAAAGTCTCTCTGCTGTTCGACAACAGACACGTTAGTCTCATATCGTGGTCTAAACCAATCAGAGATAGTGAAGGGCGGACCCCCCCTTTGATTGGCCGTGATCATATTCCTGTATGTGTGTGTGTGTGTGTGTGTGTGTGTGCATTTGAAGATGCGTGTGCTGCTGCTGTCAAACAGAGAAAGAGGTTAGTAGTAGAGATGCACGCAGCTCTTTCTCTGAATCTGCTCTATTCAGTGAATGTCTGACAGTCCCTCCAGGATTATGCGATCGCTGAATTTATCGCAAAATCAAGCAAACTCCGCTATTTTCCAAATTGCCGCAGATTTTGCGCTTAGACGCGTCTTGTGACGTCATCGCAATGCGCATTCAGTCAAAGAAAGGTTGTTTCTCAGTTCCAAAAATGGAATGAACAGCTTTGTGTTCTCTTCATGCCCGATTTACAAGAGCTACATCGGACAAACGAACCGAAAGCGGAACGAATCCGCGCTACTCGTTTGGGCTACAGACCGTTTATCTGCTCGGACCGGAGCCGCGGGCTGCTCTCGATCACGCTACACCGTTATACACAGCGCTGGGAGATACAGTTAATAAAGTAGAATCAATAACATCTCTGTCAGATCTTGTGAGAAGCCTTCAAATTCGGCACAGAATTATGTTAAAGCTAAAGACATCAGAACAAACGCCACTGATGTGGAAACCAGGATAAACATTGTTCAATAAACACATCTCCACCATTCACCATGGATTTAATATAACTAACGTTACAGGAACAACTTGTGGCAGAAATGGTCTAATGTCTTAAACTGTTTTTAAATGCTTCACACAACTTTTCCCAGCACTTCAAAGCTTTAAGTATTACTGAATTTTAAAGTTATTTTTAATGTGATGACATTATTTGTTCATCCTTCATAGGTTGCCCCATTTATAAAACTAAAAGTTTCATAATGTAGGAAAGCAAACACTTATTTAAAAATAAAAACATTACATTACCACTATTAGATGGCTGCAGATAAGTACTTATAGGCTTATCAGCCATTTCCACTCCCTAATATATTATATATATATATATATTTATTTATTAAATTATATTTAGACATTATGAATGACATTGATAAAAGTTAATTTTGAACTGCATCTCAACTCCCCAGACAGCACAAGTATATCTGTAAGACGTCTGCTAAAGATCTGGGAAACATCTGCTGTGTAATCTGATAAACGTCTCAGAAGCAGTTTTACATGCATTTAATAAATCTCTATTTGATATTTACATACTGGAAACATATTAGAGACGCATTGCAGATGAGCAAACACACTTAAAAAATACCTCTTGAATATGTAAATGTAGACATCTCTGAGATGTACATGTGTGATTAGGGTGAGTGCTTTACTGTCAGGTGCTGGTTCTGTAGGACTTAAAGGCATTGCTGCTGGTGTCCTTAAATGCTAGTTTGGAGCCCTACAATGGTTCTCGAAGTTAGAAAAGTCATAACAATATTAGAAGAATGTTGTATGTGGTATATTTTGAAGGATTTTTTAATAGGTTTAAGGCAGGGGAGGGGTTGTGAAGCACTGCACTAGAGCATCCCTTCATTCAGACACAGTGGAAGATCTGATCAGAATCAGTGTAGAGGAGTCAAGTCTGGAAGATGTTGATGCTAGAGAGAGTGTGTCCAGCTGGTTTAGCCGAGGCCAAAGATCAAGAAGGACAAACTACAGGAGTTGGCCACCTGAGGGGCATGTGACTGCAATGGAGGATAGTCCATAATACATTGAGCCATGAGATGTTTAGTTTGACAGCCTTAAAATACTTAATTTAGATGTTCTTTTTATTTAATTTATCTTGAGATGTTTTTAAGTTTAAATATTAGCTCAGTGAAGCACTTTAAGCACCATCACTTTTTCAGTAAGTTACCTTTCTTGTAGAATTGTGCTTCAAATAAAGAACTTTATGTTGACCAGATTGTTAGTTAATCGTTTACTAGTCAATATTGCCTTTATGAAAATGTGGGTGCACCTAACTTTTGTGCTGGTGCACCTAAGAAAAAAAGTTAGGCGCACCAGTGCACCCAGTGCAAAAAGTTAGTCTAGAGCCCTGCATCCACAAAGAAATATATGGATATTAATGTGTACTCTTTCTCTCATATGCTTGTGGAATATGAATATTAATTTAGGAAAACGTGGGCTGATTTCTAATCATACTTTAAGCTGGAATGTTTAGGTAGTGTTTAGACTTTTATGAATGGTTGCAAAATTTCATGAATCAGTACGATAACGAATGTGGTGATATTATAAATGTGTAAACTTGATAAAAGTTTTAATACAGGGATCAAAAGTTATTCTTTTCTCCATGAAAATGCCTTGCAAAAACCAGCCGTGCAGGCGGGGCTCCGCCCCGTACCGACGCTCTGATTGGACCAGCCGCCTTTGGGGATGTCCAAAAAAACGGACTGTTTAAAACGACGCGCGAGCGGCGCGCCTCTCTCCCTTCCCTCTTGCAACTCTCTGGTGCTCCTAAACTCGTAACTGCGCGCTCAAACGCGCGCAAGGCTGACCTGGAAGCCGGCCCGCTGGACTCTCACAACGAAACCAACCATCGGAGGGGGTCTAAGACTGTGCCAAAGCCGTAACGGAGCCACGAATTCAACGATTGCGGAGGAGAGCTTTCCCGGTGACGTCACGCAGCCGTCTCAAGTCTCCACACGAGAGCAACCGAAGGAGCCCGAGCTGAACACGTGACGCCCGAAACAAAGAACTCACGCGGGAAAACGAACCAACTTCGAGCCTGCTTTATACCAATCCAAGCAAGTACAAACTGAATTCCTAATCCTGACTGAACTGGTTAAAATATGATCTGAATGCAGTAACAAAACATACGTATTTGTTCGTGATCTTTGCTGGTTGGCTAAGTTATGAAATAGGAAAGAATGTCATTCTTTAAACCTTAACCTCAACTCTCGTATGTGTGTATGTTTGTGCTTTTATTAAATAATCCATTTATGTTAGAATAGCAATATCACGAATAAACCTTTTCCATTTTATAAACAAGTGTCTCTGGAATGTGATTTTATCCTTATTTGCCCTAAAGATAACGCAACCTAGCTCAAAAACGAGAAATTATTAATCTCGTTTATCGTTACCTGGGGCCACGGGGAATGTAAGCGAGATTTTAATTGAGATTAACAGAATGTACTTTTTAGTGATTGCTGGACAAGCACTTAATAAGGTGTAAACTGTAAAGAAATATTAATAGGGCTTAATCGAGCATATTAAATATTTAATAACTAATTCCCGGAGCTGAAACAATAGCTCCATATTAAACTGTGATTTTATTACAAAATGGTGGAGGAAAAAAGCGGGCAATTAAAGACTAAAATCTGAAAATCAAACCAGAGACAACATACATATTTCTCACTTTTATCCGGAAGAATTGAGTAAATATAGAGAAACAAACGGTTATTTGTGATATCGCATTCTTGTTTGTGAAACACAGTGAGTTTGAATGAAAGAGAGTGTAACTGTTAACTCGAGTTCGAGAAGAAATTAAACTGCAGTAAATAATTAATAAAAAGTCGCTCTAAAGCGCATGAGAGGCGAACGAGCGTGTCCCTTGTTGCCCCTCTCTTAAGGCCTTCGTGGTAATGCTTTTGTTAGTGCGTGTTCCACTGCAAACCCAGCCACGTGACTCCCGGCTGAAGGATATTAAAGTCGCTATTTAAGTAATCCTCAGCCAATTTTTGATTTCACGAGTGAAATTCAAACGCACGGCGCTCAAAGGAGTGGCCAGTCGTTTTTGAGAAAGGGAGACATTTTGCAAATCGATTTAATTGTTTGTTTTTTTATGTGTGCGGTCTAAACAGACAGATATTCGCATGATAGCCCGCCGAGGCTTTGATAATTTATAAGTAACCCGTAGATAAATGTATCTCGTCCTAAATGAGTGAGATTATATGTGCTATAGAAAATTCAAGTCTGAAGCGTGAAGCACATTTTCCTTCTTCCTATAGGCACTGAGTTGCCATAGCGACCAGTTTAGCCACGTGGAGACTTGGCCACGTGTAAGCTAATAGCGCTAGCGCATATAAGCTAACAAAGAAACTGTAGCATTGTAGCTTTAGCCATGCTGGTAGCATTACGGCTAGCGATTAGCACATAGCATTTAAAGCTTGAATGCAGTGTGTGTGGGGAAATGGGGTTCACAGCTAACACTAATTCTCTCTCTCTCTCTCTAACTCCCATTTAAAAGACTAACTACGTTTTAAGTTGGCTGTGTTAATGTTTCCCAATCATCAGTGTTAACAATTTCACAGGTTGGTTTAATATAACAGCTGATTAAAGTCTTTTTACCTTTTGTGGGACCAGCTTAATAACTGGTGGGTTATTAGAAGATAATTTAGTATTACCCCATTATCTTGATAATATGGTGATTTGATTGCATTCAATTATAATGGCTTTTATGATTTTGAAAACACATCAATGGATAAGCGCTATTGTTAGGAATTTTTAATTGTTAGTTGAATGTCACAATTGATTACAAATCAATTTTGGATTAATTTCATTTAATGAATTATTTCAATTCCTGCTTCCAGCAACAACAGTATCCATTTATGAACCATAAACGCTCTTATAATTTGACCACTACAATAAAACCTTAAGTTATCAAGAGGGCCAGAAATTTTTAATTTCACTTACAAGTAGGATACAGATTATTATTATTAAATTCTTTATTTTGATGTAATGACACAATGAGGAATGCTTAAGTTTGGAAATTATTTTAATTACTATTATGGGAATCCAAAACTAGTGATTTAGAAGCTGTAAATTAATTTAATAATTAATTATGAATTCGAAAATTCTAATTACATTTAATAATTAATTACACTTCCTGTTTACATTTTGCAACAATATTGGTTTATCAACTCAATTGTAGATTGCACGTGTAATTTCTAATCCTAGGTGAGCCTATTAATTTTAATTATAACATCATACATTTTAATTAGAAACCACAAAGTCTAATTTTAATTATAATTTCAGACTTAACACAAGTCTGGCGCCCCCTGTAGGCCATACTTCATTTCCTTAGGTGATCTGATTAACTCAAGTAAAAATTAATAATAATTTAATTAAAATAATTTTATTAAATTAAAATTAGTCCTCTTTACTTAGGCCTGAGAGTAGATAGTGCTCCCCCTAGTGCTGTGTTAGAGAAGTGACAGTGACACCATACAGTCAAAGTCATTTCTCACCAATCTGGAGCATGAAACGTAACCTTAGCATAGCGACTCAACAGCACCACCTTGTGCCAACGTATTAGTTTTAAATCTTGGGAATAAATCTTAATTTCTCTTTTCTTTTCTCCCTGTTACTAACTTCTAATTTGACTTGTTTGCTTAAAGCTAACCAAGGGAAGATCACGAATAGAGCGAAATGTCACAATTGAACAGATATGTATGAAACTTGAGAACCACATTCAAAACTGTTTACCATTTACCCTCTATTGTGAAATCCTATTCCCCCAGGTTAAAGCAGGCGCAATGAGAAGATAGACATCGGCAAAAGTTTTAACACGCGTGACACACGCTGACCAGCGTTGCGGTGTAAAATCCTGCCATTCAGGGACAAGTACTGTCATTGCTGTTGTTTTCCTCCATCAAGGAGAAAATTGGAATAGCAATACCAGTCTTGTTACAAAAGAGAAAACTCGCCTACAATCCTCTGATTAGAAGCGTCCTTCTAAATCAGACTTAACAAAGCGAAGAGAGAATCTGCTATTAAAAGAGAGATCGGTCTAGTGTTATTGTCCCTGTGTACTCATTCTGTTAGTGTGCTTTTCTTTCTGTTTCCCAACAGTGCTGCCTCTACGTGGGCGCAATTTCTACGCAGAAGCTGCAAATTACACGCACCCCACCACAGAGGACCACAGAAACAGAATCACACTCAACACTAGCATACACTACACTGTGCACATTCACACCCCTGTTGTTTTGTTTGTGTTTTTGTTTTGCTTTGTTTCCCATCCAAGGTCTGTGTCAGTTCGGTCCAAGATCCCATCACCGCCAGAACATGTATCACCAGCCAGAACATGTCGGTCACTGGGAAGGACTGGAAATGTGGCTAAGTGCTACAACAAACAGCATCCTCCCTAAAGCTGCTGAAGCACTCTAACATCAGACACAGGACCAACTAGATGACAACATCACAAGCATCATGAGACAAGACCCAAGTCAAAACTACAGTCACAAAGAATTAGCCAAGATCACCTCAAGCTTAAGTCACACACTCATCGCCACCCTCAAACTGAGCGACAAGCACGCCGCACAACGCCAGCAGGAGCTGACAAGCGCACAACGACGCATAGAGCAGCTGGAACGTGAACGACAGGAAGGGACCGATGAGGGGGAGCAAGGCGCCGATGCGGAGATCAACAGGCTAAAAGAAACTCTAGAAGCTACCAGCCACGAAATGCAGCAACTCAAAGAGGACTTCGCTGATCGTGCAGACAAGCTACAGTATGCAGAGAAGCTACTAGAGAGGGCAAAGACTGACTTCAGGGACAAAAACAGCAGAATCAAGGCCCTCGAAGCTCATTTGGCTGAATCAAGAAACGAGATCAGCCGCCTAACACAACAGCTCGACTACGTCACAGAGGAGTCTGAAAGTTTCCAAGAGGAACTCAAGCACGCTTACGAACTACGCCATGAGCCGTCAAGGACAGGACGTGCACCAACCGCACCCCTGCCAAGCAGGACCAAGTCACCTGTGCCTGGACTGACACGTGAACATAAGACAGAGGGGGTGATGTTAAAACAGTCACCAGCGCCGTCTGAAGGACTTTATATCACGACAGAACCAGAAGAATCTGCTGCAGCCAGCCGCAGATCATCGCACGGCTTGGACCTAAAAGACCTTGACAAGCTCGCCCGAAACGTTGGCAAATTCAACCCCAGCGTGCCAAACAGCCAAACGGTCCAAGCGTATCTGCAAGATATTGATTTCCATCTGGAAATGCGACCTAACGTTACGGACAAAGATAAACTCTATTTACTCCGAACGACATCCAGCCCTGAAGTACGCAGCTTCCTGGACCGGCAGCCTGTTAACACAAAGACTGATTATCAACGGCTGCGAAAAGCCCTCATTAAAGAGTTCGCCGACCCTGAGTCCGATCAAGGCTTAGTGGCTGCCCTGGAGACGAGACAAGGACGTCACGAACCTCCTCAAGCTTACTACAGTCGACTCAGACAAGCATATTTTGGAACTCGCAATGATTCTGACATGGAAGATGAACTGAACTTTAAAACCCTCTTCCTAAGAAACCTTCATCCTGGCATAAGCCACCATCTTGGCGTTCTCGCATGTCCACGAACGATGAACACTCAGCAGTTGCGAGACTTGGTGCAAAAGGCCTACTACAAACAAAAGATGGCCTCAGAAAAGAGCACAAAAACCCCAGCAGTTCTTGATTTCAACACGCAACACCATGAACTGGCTCTAGAGGGCACCCAACGCCAAGACAGCGCTAAGCCACCACACAGAAAGTGGAATGCACCCCCGTCCAACAGAGAACGATACTCACACGCTGACACCCGACCTAAACAGAGGTATGACCGATGGGATGGACCGCGTGGACGTCAACGCTCACCTGGACGACACTGGGATAAGTCATGGGACCAGGCAGGGCCTCATGAGAGCCCATGGGACAGATCGTGGAACCAGCCAAGCTCGTATGGAAACTCCAAGGGAAAGCGACAAACTCACCCTGGAGCAGTCAGCCCAAGGAATCGACGAAAGAAGTCACCAAGATTCCAAACTGACCGAGCTCAAACTGAATCCACACAAGAACAAGGAACACCACCGCATTTCGACTCACAGAAGCTGATGGAGATGATGGTGAAAGAGTTCTTCCAACGAAAAGAGGAGGACCGGAAGTGGGAAAAGAAAGAGAAACCAGATTCAGCCTGACTAGCTGTCAAACGGAAAGGCAGTGACAAGCTGAACAAATCAGCCACAGAAAACAGCACTGCTTCACCTTGCTCTCAGAGAACAGTAAACACCCTAACTTCAGATGGACATGAAACCCCACCTGAAAACCCAGCAACAGAGTTAAACACTAACTCAACACCCAATACTCCAAATCACAGCAGCGTCCAACAAACACCTGCTGATGAAACTCCTCAAGTTCCTGAAAGTGCTGTCTCAGTCACCTGCCATTCCTCCGGAGAACACCAGATCAGGTCTGACATCCTAAACGTTTCCTCCCAAACTCCAGCCCCTCAAATGACCAAAACGATGCCCTCACCACAGCAGGTGCATCACATGAAGAGTCCTGGACCTTTCATGCCCTCCCACCCAACCCTACAGTGGCAGCAGTAACCCGCCGCCAGCACGCCACTGGCGAGCACACCCCTGCCCTTCTGCATTACCATAACACCTCAGTTCGCTGCTGACGATCTCCTCACCCTCACATGCGGATTCGTCACTACGAACCATGACAGCTCACATGTCAAACCCATTTGAACATTCCAGTTCCTATACGGACCTGAACACATCCTCCGAGCTCCGCGAGCTCCACTCTGTCGACTACATGCTGCATCTGCAAGACGGTGTCCACACGCATGTCCCTGAGCCACTCACTGCGCCACAGCTCGTAGTACCTCACGGCCAGAGGGGGAGTATGCTGACACACGCACACGATGCACCATGATGGGTTGCCAGTGCCAACCGGCAAATCCAAACCACCGACAGGAAAAGGGGGAAGATCAAACCGACTGACACAGACCGACAACCATATGCACCACACAAGCATACGTATTGTCATTTTAGGAAAACATATAGCAACCATGCTTAGACACAACCCATATTCTCTCCTCCGCAGCACTGCTAGGACCAATCTAGTAGAGAGGAGTTACTCTCAAAAAATTTTTTTTTTTTATTATCATATAATTTTTTTTTTATTATCATTTTTTTTTTTTTTTTTTTTTTTTTTAAATTTTAAAAAAAAAAAATAAATTTATTTTATCGTTTGGTTTCTTTATCTCGTGTCTCACTTTGTGTTTCCTTTCCTCTCTTTCACTTTGAACCCCTTAACCAAACCTTGAATCCAGGTCCTGAAATTGAGATCGACTTCCGTCAGTAAAGTCGCTGTAACTCGCTGTGAGAACCGCTGTCGACCGATCGAGGCCACCCGCCAAAATCATGAACGACATGATACACGATGTAAGTTCCTCGATTGACAACGTAGCCATGAATAGGATTCCGTGCTACACGATACCTCTTAGCCTTGTTCAAACGTTGTAACTTCGGCCACTGCGGGCCCCGCTAGTCTCATCCAAACCCATCTCGCCCCTTTCCCGGTAGCGCTATTCCCATATACGCAAACCCGGAAACAGGTGATTTAGTTGTTTTTAGTTTGCCCATTATCGACGTTAATAATGTTTACCGGCTCAAAGACGTTGTGAATGTGGGATTACGGCAAGGGAAAACCTATGTCAAAATCCACGCTCCTAAAGTCGCGGCGTATTACGATAACAACGAACAGTTGTATCCGGCCCCAAACTTAAAGATGGGCATGCTCACTTAGGACATTCACTCCCCCCTACCCGAGTAAACTCTGCGTACGCGATAATACCAAGGGCATCTGCGGTTTAGAATCCATTAAACCCGACACTAGCTGCCCCGCCGAAACAACACCACGTTCTCAAGTTGAGGTAACGCAAGCCGAAATCATCAGAAACCGTTGGCTGGTCAGTACCCCAGCACGAACAGCCACCCTCACATGCGATTAACACGACGCCACGCGCATTAATTTGCCCAACCAAATGTTATGGATCACTGCCCCGAAGGGCGCGATCCTCCATATTGACGAGTTAGCATTGTATCACCTCACCGACGATGAATGTCAGGTTGAAATCGAAATCTCTTATTGAATTGACACCGGCTGACAGCGCTAGAAGCTATCGCTCGCCTTCCGCCCGCCGGCGCGCCAATTATTCGGTCCTGGTCTGCCGCTGACACGGCGCTTTGTATCTCTACTATCGTAGGATATGTTATGAATTTGACACTGGCCTTCCTCCTACACAAGCGAGTGAACGTCGTCCAAGAGTCTCTCAACAAATGCACGTCAGGCGTCCCTCGCTTTTTTCGACGTGGTAATCCCGACCGAGACCCCGAACCTGAGAATTTGAACAACCTGACTGAGATCATGCCTATACCGCCTCGTCGAGCCCCTGACAATTAAAACAGTCAAAAATGACCCAATTGTCAATAATGATAAACAATGCATCCCTATGTCTTCTCAAGTTTCTAACCTGTTCCTTCCCAAATTACCCTGCACCAGGCTTTAGTCAGTGATAGGAATGATGTTTGTGTCTTGTATGTGCCTGTTCTTCCTGCCTCTTGTTCCAGGGCCTTGACGAGGTTCCATCAGGGAACATCACCAAGCCCAAGGGGGATATGTAACGTATATCGGCAGGAATTCAACTCTACAAGTCACCAGAAGGGGGGGGCAGCTAAAGAATCAGCCGCCCTCTAAAGCCCCTCCTCCGCCTCAGCGCAAAAGCGCGCGTTTCTTCCTATTATGGAACAAAGGAATGTGCGGGAACGCTTCTCAAAGACATTCGTTCATTTCATGACTTTCAAAGCATCCACAAAGAAATATATGGATATTAATGTGTACTCTTTCTCTCATATGCTTGTGGAATATGAATATTAATTTAGGAAAACGTGGGCTGATTTCTAATCATACTTTAAGCTGGAATGTTTAGGTAGTGTTTAGACTTTTATGAATGGTTGCAAAATTTCATGAATCAGTACGATAACGAATGTGGTGATATTATAAATGTGTAAACTTGATAAAAGTTTTAATACAGGGATCAAAAGTTATTCTTTTCTCCATGAAAATGCCTTGCAAAAACCAGCCGTGCAGGCGGGGCTCCGCCCCGTACCGACGCTCTGATTGGACCAGCCGCCTTTGGGGAAACGCCCGAAACAAAGAACTCACGCGGGAAAACGAACCAACTTCGAGCCTGCTTTATACCAATCCAAGCAAGTACAAACTGAATTCCTAATCCTGACTGAACTGGTTAAAATATGATCTGAATGCAGTAACAAAACATACGTATTTGTTCGTGATCTTTGCTGGTTGGCTAAGTTATGAAATAGGAAAGAATGTCATTCTTTAAACCTTAACCTCAACTCTCGTATGTGTGTATGTTTGTGCTTTTATTAAATAATCCATTTATGTTAGAATAGCAATATCACGAATAAACCTTTTCCATTTTATAAACAAGTGTCTCTGGAATGTGATTTTAAGTGTTTTTATCCTTATTTGCCCTAAAGATAACGCAACCTAGCTCAAAAACGAGAAATTATTAATCTCGTTTATCGTTACCTGGGGCCACGGGGAATGTAAGCGAGATTTTAATTGAGATTAACAGAATGTACTTTTTAGTGATTGCTGGACAAGCACTTAATAAGGTGTAAACTGTAAAGAAATATTAATAGGGCTTAATCGAGCATATTAAATATTTAATAACTAATTCCCGGAGCTGAAACAATAGCTCCATATTAAACTGTGATTTTATTACAACAGTCCCAACAGTGAAGCATGGTGGTGGCAGCATCATGCTGTGGGGGTGTTTTTCAGCTGCAGGGACAGGACGACTGGTTGCAATCGAGGGAAACTAATTGAGTTGTTGGTTTCCAAATTGAGCTTTTTGATCGTTAATTACTATTCAAGCATAAATCGATTTCTTCCAAAGGTCTAGTCCGAGACAAGTTATTTGTTAACGTGATATAATTGAGTTGGACATGTTCCTTAATCAACAATCTTGAAGAACCCTCCTTAGGGCTACAATTAGCTGTTCATTGCCAGAGATTTTAGTATTATGGCTGCGTCTGTTTGAAAGAAGTTTTGATCCAAGTCCAACAAAGGATGATGTTCCAGGATCATGCCCTGCTTGGCAAATCACTTAATACTTTTTGGTTGTTTCTTACTGTGCATAATGTTGGGGATGTTTGTTTCACACTGTGACGTTGACCATAATGTTAATAATGTGCACAATTTTCAGTGAGGGTATGGTTTAGTGGTAATGGTCATGTTAAGACATTGGACATTTACTAACCTGATATAAAAAACAACTGTGTTCTTTACTAATGTGTGTTAGTGCGAAAAACTATTACATTTAATTTTGAGTACACAAAACTTTTTGTTTAATGATAGACACCATTGAAAGTAACAATAACTTCAGTGAGTGAGATGCTGATTCAGTAACGGTTCAGTGAGTTCATTTATTGAAGGAATCATCAGACTGATTCAAATGGAGCTTTTTAATCGATGAATTACAAGAACCAGAGCTGGTTCTTGTAATTCATAGATTAAAAGCTCCATTTGAATCAATGGAGAATTGTGCACACTGCTAAATTTTGCGCACTGCAAAATAAACGCTTTTCTTGCTTAAATTATTTGTCTTGTTTCCAGTCAAAATATCATACTCAGTTACTATCGTAACCTCGGTTCCCTGAGATATGGAACGAGTACTGCGTCAAAGACGCTTGTATGGGAAAAACAAATTTTTCCTCTTCAACTGAAGCCTTTTTTATAATCACGCAGCGAAACTGCATGGCCATTGATTCATTCAGGACAAAAAAATGAACCAATGGCTCAGCGCATATGGCTATGCAGCCTAAAATGGGAGGGGCGTCTGGCTATATAAATGGCCGCTTCGCCACCGCATCTCAGATATCTTCAAAGAAGCGACTGAGGAGTGCAGCTTATTGCACTGCCAGGAACGCAGTACTCATTCCATATCTCAGGGAACCGAGGTTAGGATAGTAACCGAGTACGTTCCCATTCAAAATGTCACTCTTACTGTGTCGAAGACGCTTGTATGGGAACAAGTACAATTACGCCGTGCTATGAAGTGGAACGACTCAACACCAATACTCACATGGGAGTAAGACCCAAGGGAGTCAAGAGAATACACCAAGCACAGGCTGAGCTATAGGGTCAACCGTGGCGTGGGTGTCGTTCCGTAAGTTGATACCCGGCATCCATATAGTATGGATAGATCAAGTGAATGAGGGGCTTGAGCAATGTTGGTCAAGGGAACCCCTAAGACAGCTTATTGAAGCAGAAAGGACTCTGGCCTGCAAGGCAGGTTGTAAAACCTTACAAATGTGGACGGCGAGGCCCAGCCGGCCGCCTCCCAAATTTCCAAAATGGATACCCCGCTGGACCATACCCAGGAAGATGCGATGCCTCTGGTGGAACGGGCTCTGACTCCTATGGGGCACTGCAAACCCACGGAGGAGTATGCTAGGGTAATAGCATCCACTAACCGCCTAAATTCCTTGCTTCGTAACATGGCCGCCCTTGGCACGATTACCGAAGCCAACAAAAAGCTGTTCTGATTTCCTGTATGAGGCAGAACGCTCCATGTATACCCTCAGGGCCCTGACGGGGCAGAGTAGGGACAATTCCTGGCTACCCGTTGCGGGGGGAAGCGCGGAAAGCGCTATAACCTGGGCTCTGAACGGAGTGGAGCGCACCTTAGGTACATAACCCAGCCTTGCTTTCAGGACGATCTTGGAGTCGTTAGGCCCGAATTCCAGGCAAGCCAGGTTGATTGATTGATAGGGCCTGCAGATCTTCTACTCGCTTGACCGATGCCAGTGCTAGCAGCAGGGCGGTTTTTAATGAGAGTGCTCTGAGGCTCGTGGATTGCAATGTTTCAAACGGGGGCCCTTTCAGTGCCCTTAGTACGGTAGGTAAGTCCCAAGGTGGAACTGTACGAGGACGCGGGGGATTCATTTTCATGGCGCCTCGTAAGAACTGAACAACCGCACTATTTCTGCCCACCAATCGGCCAGCAATAGGGCCGTGGAAAGCCGCTATGGCTGCCGCGTAAACTTTGACGTTGGATGAGGAGCGCTTTTTATCCAGCATCTCCTGCAGAAATGAGAGAACCACTGACACCTCGGAGGTGACCGGGTCTAAGTCGCGGTCTTCAGACCAAGTCAAGAAAATAGACTATTTCAGAGCGTAGAGGCGTCAAGTAGACATAGCTCTAGCTTCTGCCATCATTTTTAGGACACGCTCTGGGAGGACGAAAGGCTCCCGTTGATTGGCCACACATGCAGGCCCCATAACTCGGGCCGTGGATGCCATATCGTGCCATTCGCTTGAGAGAGGAGGTCCCATCTCAAGGGGATCAGCCATAGGGCTGCTTCGAGCAGCTGTAATAACTCCGACACCCACGGCTGGTTCCTCCAGAGGGGGGCTATTAGAATCCGCTTGTGCCGTTGCTCCCTGTTTCAAGCAAAAACTCACTTAATTTTGACTTGTTTTTTTTTCTGAAAACAAGATAATAATTGTTACTTATCTAGAAAATCCTTCTTGATTTAAGCATTTCTAGATATTTTGGCTGGGAACAAGACAAAAAAAATCTAAGAAAAGCATTTTTTTGCAGCGTATGAGTCATTTGCTGGTGAATTAGAGTGCCCTCGTCATGCTACATGTTATTGCGTTTGGCACATTAGAACAATTCAGTAAAATTATGTATTTTCTTTCCATTTCATCAAATTTATTTTGACTGGTAACTCACAGTCAGACTCAACTGGAAATGTAGCATTGCAAACACTGCAGTATTTATATACTATTACAGTATTTGATAGTGTTAATACATTATTGTTTTGCAGTTTTTATTTTAATCTTAGTTTTAGTCTTTTTATTTAGCTTAATTTTTGTTTATTCGATTTGAGTAATTTTAGTACTTCACCTTAGTTGCTTATATCCAAAGAAATATGGCATTACAAAGGCACTGTAGAAAAATCATGGTATTACAACATGAGGTAAAGATCAAGGCAGTGCCAAAAAAAGTGTAATTAAGGAAAATTGTTTTTGAGCTGATCCTAGCTTGAATCTACTGTTTTTTGTTTTATTCAAATTCATAAAATTCATGACTGTACCCCCTTCTTTTGATTATATTACAGGTGCTGGACATATAATTAGAATATCATCAAAAAGTTGATTTATTTCACTAATAACATTCAAAAAGTGAAACTTGTATAATGTATACATTCATTCCACACAGACTGATATATTTCAAGTGTTTATTTATTTTAATTTTGATGATTATAACTGACAACTAATGAAAACACCAAATTCAGTATCTCAGAAAATTAGAATATTACTTAAGACCAATACAAAGAAAGGATTTTTAGAAATCTTGGCCAACTGAAAAGTATGAACATGAAAAGTATGAGCATGTACAGCACTCAATACTTAGTTGGGGCTCCTTTTGCCTGAATTACTGCAGCAATGCGGCGTGGCATGGAGTCGATCAGTCTGTGGCACTGCTCAGGTGTTATGTGAGCCCAGGTTGCTCTGATAGTGGCCTTCAGCTCTTCTGCATTGTTGGGTCTGGCATATCGCATCTTCCTCTTCACGATACCCCATAGATTTTCTATGGGGTTAAGGTCAGGTGAGTTTGCTGGCCAATTAAGAACAGGGATACCATGGTCCTTAAACCAGGTACTGGTAGCTTTGGCACTGTGTGCAAGTCCTGTTGGAAAATGAAATCTGCTCCATAAAGTTGGTCAGCAGTAGGAAGCATGAAGTTCTCTAAAACTTCCTGGTATATGGCTGTGTTGACCTTGGACCTCAGAAAACACAGTGGACCAACACCAGCAGATGACATGGCACCCCAAACCATAACTGACTGTGGAAACTTTACACTGGACCTCAAGCAACGTGGATTCTGTGGCTCTCCTCTCTTCCTCCAGACTCTGGGACCCTGATTTCCAAAGGAAATGCTAAATTTACCTTCATCAGAGAACATAACTTTGGACCACTCAGCAGCAGTCCAGTCTTTTTTGTCTTTAGCCCAGGCGAGACGTTTCTGACGCTGTCTGTTGTTCAAGAGTGGCTTGACACAAGGAATGCGACAGCTGAAACCCATGTCTTGCATACGTCTGTGCGTTGTGGTTCTTGAAGCACTGACTACAGCTGCAGTCCACTCTTTGTGAATCTCCCCCACATTTTTGATTGGGTTTTGTTTCACAATCCTCTCCAGGGTGCGGTTATCCTTATTGCTTGTACACTTTTTTCTACCACATCTTTTCCTTCTCTTCGCCTCTCTATTAATGTGCTTGGACACAGAGCTCTGTGAACAGCCAGCCTCTTTTGCAATGACCTTTTGTGTCTTGCCCTCCTTGTGCAAGGTGTCAATGGTCGTCTTTTGGACAACTGTCAAGTCAGCAGTCTTCCCCATGATTGTGTAGCCTACAGAACTAGACTTAGAGACCATTTAAAGGCCTTTGCAAATGTTTTGAGTTAATTAGCTGATTAGAGTGTGGCACCAGGTGTCTTCAATATTGAACCTTTTCACAATATTCTAATACTGAGATACTGAGATACTGAATTTGGGGTTTTCATTAGTTGTCAGTTATAATCATCAAAATTAAAAGAAATAAACACTTGAAATATATCAGTCTGTGTGGAATGAATGTATACATTATACAAGTTTCACTTTTTGAATGGAATTAGTGAAATAAATCAACTTTTTGATGATATTCTAATTATATGACCAGCACCTGTATAGATTAAACTATATTCACTCGGTTGCTACTGATGGACTTAATGTCTGTGGTTAAACTAACTGCTGTGAATTATTATTATTATTCACAGCACATTGTCCATTTTGCATAACAATTTGCCAGAGCAGCTCAATGTTTTCAATGTATTCAGCTCGTAGAAGAGCTGTCTGGGGTTACGAGGATGAATTAGGCTTGAGTTATTAGCCATTAGACATAAAGCCTGACAGTTTAACGCCCCAGTCGAGCGCTTGTGATGGCAAATATATAAACGTAGCTGTTAATACAAATGTCTGATACAAGCGCTTACGTACACATTTATTACATGAGAGTCATTGTTGTGTCACGTCTCTTTCAATCGCATGGACTGGTGTGTCGCTGATGTTAATGTGCTGTGAAGCCAAGTCTCTCGTCAGCGTGGCTCATGGGGACACAATTATGCCGGCTGCTGCTGTCCCCGGCCCTGGGACATCATTACCACACCGTACTCATGGCGCTCTCTGGCACATTCTGTATCTTGGCCATTAGTACCAGCACCCCTCACTGTGTCCATCACAATAAAGAAGCCGTTAGTCTGTTTATGCCAGCGCTGGCGAGACAGGTCGGTGTCTTATTAAGAGGCGCTTCACGTGCTCAGACCGATTCAAGCATGTGTATGTGTAGTCAAGTTTGTGCACACGTGTTGTTCTGTGGGTTAAATCAAAGGGGAGCGAGCTTGGCGACTGTTTGTCACGCACAGCTGTTAGTAGATGACTTTCTCGTTTAGATCGGTCATTAATTTGATAGAATCTGGCAGATGTGATTGCAGACCCTCACTGTCACAGGATCAGACCACCTGCTGATTATCTGATGCATACTTCACATAAAAAAAAAACAAGCGTTGGCCAAAATAACAAGTTGTAATCTGAATGGAGGGATTTATGTAACTTGTGTGAGTCAGTCATTTTGGAAATGTGTTAATGGTTACTACAACAAACCCTTTTGAAGAGTGTGGGTGCATTTCAAGAACAGCGATGCAACTCACTGCTTTACCATTGTACGATGCATGGTTGGAAAATTAGGACATGCTAGAAATTAACTAGCTTGTTATGACTGTTGCCCAAAACCATAGTAACTTTGTTGGACGTCCTTCATTCATGCCATGTTCATTCAACAACACAGATCTGACGTGAATGGCTTCACACAGTAATTATGTCTGCTAATTAATTGGTTCAAGATTGAATACAAAAGGATTGCCCAAAAATTAATATTTTCTGTTAATTTTCTTGCACAGACCAGTTGTTTCCTCATCAGGAGTTACGGGAATTTATTTTGTGTTCTTTTATTTATTTAGTTTTTTAAATGGCTCGCATTTTATGAGACTTGTTGAAAAACTTTAGATAGTTTCAAAGAGACAGGAGCTGTACTCATGACTGAAATAGTCGCATGAGAAGCATTTCAAAGATGGCTGCCAAGTGAAAAATGACTTTCTTTAAAGGGGTGGTTGATTGCGATTTCACTTTTTTAACATTAGTTAGTGTGTAATGTTGCTGTTTGGGCATAAACAATATCTGCAGAGTTGCGGCACTGAAAGTTCAATGCAGACCGAGATATCGTCTTTTAAAATTCTGGAAGTTTAATGCCTACAAAAACGACTGGTAAGGGACTACAATGAGTTACTTCCCGGGTCTGATACGTCACAAACCCAGATAAACCCTGCCCCCAGGAACATGTAAAGAAGAGGGCAAGGCCATGCTGCGCTGCTTTAGAGAAGAGGAAGAGAAAGCTAGGGATGCACGTAAAAATCTATTCATTTGAATCGCGATTCTGTCTTCTAACGATTCTAATGGATTCACAAGTTTCAAAATCATTAAAGCAGCAGTTCTTAATACCGTTACTCGTGTCGCCCTGCTCTGCATCTCTCTCTCTCTCTCTCTCATTCAGATCGTCAGATCAGCTCCAACAAACTGTTCCAATTATACACTTATTTTCACACAGCAATGAGAAGCATTATAAATGGACACACGTGTGGTTGCTGTGCTGTATTAAAGTTTTAATCAGGATAAAACCTTATATTAAAAGCTAACAGAAGCAGTAGCACTTACAAATAGCAGCGTATTTAAAAGTATGAGACAACAACAACCAAACATACCATTAAGAGCCGTGCTTGCACAGGTTCTGCACAATCCTCTTCACTAATATCCTCTGGGTCTCAATCGGGCTCAAATTGATAAGCATTATAGACAACACCACTGTTTACAATTCAACCGGAGCACATGCCACTGAGGTAAGGGGCGGGGACGTTCAGACGTGCAGTAGAGGCGGTTTAGCAAATCACAACACACTGAGCCAGCTAACCAATCTCAGCCCATCGCGTATTTCTGAAGGAGGAGCTTCATAAAACCAGGAAATAAATCGAGGCGTTTGTCAGAGAAGGGACAGAGAAGTGTGGAATAAAGGTAAATTATGTGAAAAAAAATGCGTGTAAAAAAAAACCAAGCATGAACACATGCTAGACTGCACCCCATAAACACAATCAAGCCTAAAAAAAAAACAGTCAACCACCCCTTTAAAGGGACTTTGCTATGCTTCTAACCAGAGGTGAAGAGCTGTAGTTTCAAGCACGGAAGTTTGCAATGTTGTTTGTATTCTTTGTTTGAACTTTGGTTTCGGGAAACACAACATAAAATTGAAACCTCTGGCTGCTGATAATACATTGTGGTATTAAGAAGTTAAACGATCGGGCTATGTAAGAAACTGAATATCATTTACAGCATTATGACCTGTAATCCAGAGCCACAGAGAAAGAAATCTGATTATTTTCCACAAACTCTTCCGAACAGTTTGTTTTAAAGGGGTAATTAACTGCCTCTGTTTTTTATTTTGTTCTGTTCTCTGAGGTCCACTTATAATAACCCCCCCCCCCCCCTTCATCAGAACCCTCTGTTCACGGGCGTAAATTTCATTTAACAGTAGGGGGGGGACAATAAATATAAAATTTCTCATGAGCAATTTTTGAAGGGGACACAAATAATACAGTCAAATTGTACTTATAAAGATATGTCCCCACAGTGAAAAACTTTGCTTCTATCATTATTATTGTAGCACGGAGACTGCGTCATTATGGTTATTTTGAAAGTTTTTCTCAGGTTCAATGACAAAGCAGATCAGCGCATTTCAAGCAGCCACAAACCAAGGATAAGAAATAAAATCCCTTTTATTTCATCCATGCTGACGATTGTAATGATGCCAGGTTGTTTACCTCAGCTTAGAGCGCTCTGCTCATGCTGCTTCTCGGAATGTTTGGTCGCTATAGCAACCAGTTGTAGTGGAAAACTGTAGGTCCGAAACAACAGAACCGAACTGAACCGAGCTGGTACCAGTCAGTGGAAAACCCCCATAAGTTGCAGTGCACTATGCAACAAGCTATTGTAAACAAGTTAACGTTAACTAGATAAGTAATATTTTAATCGCTAATATAGCAGATTCTTGGAAAATTAAATCGGTAACGTTAATCAGCATTTTTGCCGCAACTAATTTATGAATGAGTCTGCTGCATCAACTACATTAAAAATAATCGCTTTATTTAAAGTGAATAAAGTATCCTACTTACTGGATTCCAACATTAACTGAGCCGCAGCCACACACCTGACTCGTGTGTGGAGTAGGTGAGATGATGAACTGGGAAAGCAGGCAGTGGGCCAAACCACTGTGAGGAAGGGGAGGGGGAACTCAACTGTTTCTAAAAGCACTTTTTGCGTTTGTTTTTTTTCTACTTACAAAATTATTTTAGGTATACATATATATATTTTTCACAATAGAGAGTGATTTTTTTTTAGATATTTTTTGGGGGGGACAACCCTCGGATGGGGGGGGACATGTCCCCTCCGTCCCCCCCGGGATTTACGCCCGTGCCTCTGTTTGAATAAGCGTAGCAGATTTTAGACTCAGAAGAAAACGCCCACTGCTATGATTGGCTAATAGTTGACTTGTGAGTTGTGTTTGACCGCGTACATTCCTCATAGATGGATGCTGCTGTGAGTTAGGTTAAAACCGCATAAGTAACCATAGATTTGTGCCTTGTTTGTAAATTAATCCGTGGTAAAATGAAGTGAACAAAAGAACAAGTTCTTACTGACACAGTCTTCATTAAAAAATAAAGTTCATCCACTCTCTCCTAACATTGGGATCAGAAGGACGGCCTGAGGGTGAGTAAATGAACTACACATTTACATTTTTGGATGAACTATGTGTCATTTAACAGTAGTCACATAAACGTAGTTCAAATGACTAATTCTGAAGTCATACGCTAGATCAGAAGTGAACATTCAAACTTGATCCCTCAAAACTCTTTTCACTAAGTTTGACATCAGTGATATCAAATGCCCTTAGGTTCATCAAGTGGCTGTTCTAGCTATTACACATGGCTGTGTCCATTCATTTTTCAATAATTTTGAATAAATAAATAATTTACAGAAGCTCCTGGTGGGCTGCGCGCCACCCACTCGCCGTCTGACACCCCCCTGTCTTAGCAGACCCTCAGACCTCCAGAAACTGACCATAAAAAGGTGCTAGTGAGAGCGGGAAAGAGAACAGCAGGTCTCACATCTTCAATTAATCAATGTCAGCACTCAGGCGAAAACAGCCGATGCCTCTCTTTCCTTCGGTCTCCATGTGGCTTCACTCATGTTTGCTCTCATTCAATCTTTTCTCTGCGACAGGCTGCATTTCTCTCCAATAATCTGTGAATATTTCATAAAGCGTGACGACGGTGGCCCGTGGAGGGCAGAGGAGGGCGGCCCGGTCCCGCTGAGCTCGCAGGTGCTGCCTGACGCCTGATTGCCTCTGATCTCTACAATGAAATGGATCGGCGTCACATCTCGGTCCCAAATCTCGGTCCGTTCCCCGCCGCGTCCTCGTTCAAGCTTCATCACATCGCACAGCAGTGCGCTCGTGTTTGCATGTCTTATTATTCACTCTGTGTACTGCCGATGAAAGCGGCTAATGAAAAATAAAATAAACCCTGGTCTGAGAGGGGGTGTGGGGAGGTCTGGGCTGGCAAACGGGGCGAAGGGTGCGGACCGACAATAGAAGACAGGGATGATCTTTGTTTTGGCACTGATGTGAAGTCGCTCACTGATGCAAAACAATTTCCTCCCTCAAATTGCATTTTCAGCAGTGTAGTTTTTTTTTATATTTGCGTGTATGTATTGCATTATACATTTTAGCTTCCTATGTCTGCTGTCTTGCTCTAGAGAATGAGTCATTTGTCGGACATTTGGACTGCGGGTTGAATTGAATAGAGCACCATACTGTGCACTAAAAATGCTTTTTTCACTGGTGATGGCAAAGCATGTACTGTGGAATATGTAGTGGTTTACCAGTATAGGACAGATGCTACTCATATATTTTATTGCCTCTTGAAATTCAGACTCATTTGCCTTTGAAGTGTGCCTAATTATGTTGAATTCTATTATTTTTATTCAAATTTTTAACAAGTGCACTCGTAAAGTTATTAATTGTCATTTTAAATGTAATGTCATTCAGTATTACATTTAAATCTATTTTAAATATGCTAAATTGCAATATCATGATTACAGATGTGTAGTTTTAAATATATTTCAATTAGTGCTGCCAAATGATGAATCACATCCAAAATAAGTTGTTGTTTACATTAAATATGTTTGTGTACTTTGTATATTTATAATGTATATATAAATACACACACATTCATCTATATTTAATAAAAATATTATGTTTATGTATTAAATATATTTATATATTATCTAACTTATTTGAATATAAACATGTACATATTTTCAAAATATATGCTGTGTTTTTGTATTTATATATACATAATAAATATACACAACACACACACTTATATTATGCAAACAAAAACTTTAATTTTGGATGTGATTTAATCACGATTAATTGATACAGCATTATTTTAAATACATGACATGCAAGTTTCAATAAAAAATATATTGACGTAGTTTAGTTTACCATAAATGCTTATCAATTGTAATTCAATGGTACACTTTAACCGTATCAAAGACATAGAAGTAATTATGAAATATAAGGATGTGCTACTCCAGTGGGTCATAAAATCACTTTAAAGCTTTAACTAATTGTTTAATTTTAATTTAAACTACATATTTAAAGATTTTAATTTAATTGCAGTTAACGTGGTTACAGTTTTGAAATTCAGTTTAATGATTCTGAAAATGTCATATACCTTAAGTAAAAAGTGATTTAATGTAAGTGCACATTACATTATACAACTTTGAACCTATATTGCACTGTCATAAAGTATTTATTTATTTTATTTTTTGTTTATTTCATCTTGGTTACACAATATGGATTTGATTATTATTATTATTAATTTATTATTTTTTTCTAATATTAATAAGTATGCTGTTTCTATTGTTGCATACATTATTTTACTGACCGGTTTCTTCAAATTAAGAAGTTTAAAGTGAGCCATCACAAACCTCTCTTAGAGTGCACATGATTTTGGGCAATATCAGTCAATACAACATGCATGAATTTACACTTTTCATAAAGGTAACGCGAGTTAAGTCTCACTAATTCTAATCGTGAATGTTTTTAATAATGAAAATGTGTGAATTGGGACGCAGTGACATTCCCACCTAAGGAGTGTTTGTCTGTCCTATCAGAGCTCCTAAAGACAATCAGAGCATGCTGGGATTTGTGGGCATGTGTTTGGTCTTTTGGAGATGTGCCCACTGTCTCATCTTTACAGCAGTGGGGGTTAACTGCTGTGCTGATCAATCTAAACGTCTCAGGGTTTGCCAAGTCACATGGCCAGGAGCAGGATAAAAGATGGTAGCCAGCACTCACTCTTTTCATCTTGCTCTGTCCTTCACAGCTCGTTTGTTTGCCCTCTTTATTGAGCTTCAATGTGTTGCTGTTAAATTGTATTTTGCTAACTCTAACACTAATTGATGAGCCAACAGTATCCAAGGACACATTTCCAGTGTTCTGTACTGTATTTTATTTTCTTCTTCAGCGTTAACTAGCAGAGGCTCATTAAAAGCAAACTCCGGTCAAAAGTTTAGGTTCAGCAAGTTTTTTTTTATTATCATTATTTGTATTATTATCCTTTATTTATTAAAATGACAGTAAATATTTAATGTTTTTAGTATAGGAGACTTCAAAAATATTACAGATGCTAAACTTTTGAATGGCTGTGTATATATATAGATATATCGATATGTATAGATAGATAGATAGATATATCTCATAATACACACATTTTCATAGAAAATCTGATTAAAAACTGGTAAAAAAAAAAAACTATAGGTAAGTGATAAAGTTGTTGAAGAGACAAACTGAAAAGCAGTTATTGTAACGGTCTTTAATTCAAACACACTCCGGAGTCAGGAGAACAGGAGAACTCACAACCACAGGCATGTCAACTAAAGATAATACAGGACAAAGAAGTGGGGAAAGACAGGGCCATAAACGCTAACCAATCGAGGGACCAATGAGTGAATTAACAAGGAACAGGTGACTAACTGACAATGAGGACAGGAACAGAAACCAAATAAGGGCAAACAGGATCTCAGACATGTGACAGTTACTCCACCTGAGCTAAACTATCTGACATTATTACACATAATTGTTTATTACTCATGATTACACAGAACAATACTTGTGATTTGGTCATTTGCTACTTTCTGAGGACGTTTGTTTTTGTATAAGGAGACTAAATGACCAGTGTCCTACATAAATACATTCCTGCATTAATTTATAACTTATCAATTTTTTGTTCCACATAATTAAATAAAAACAAGTGTTCCTGTGGCTCAGTGATTAGAGCATTGCGTTAGCAGCGCAAAGGTTGTGGGTTCGATTCCCAGGGAACACATGTACTGACAAAAATATGTATAGCATGAATGTACTGTAAGTCGCTTTGGATAAAAGCATCTGCTAAATGCATAAATGTAAATGTAAACAAACTGTAGAATGTAAAGTTGAGGTTTAAATGATGACAGACCTGTAATATTTGGGAGAACAATTATTTTAATGTTTCTTCAGTAGTCTTGTTAGCCCAGTGGATACATACAAGAGAGCAGCACAAACTCCTCAGACCCGCACGACTCTGACTTACATTCAAAACACGCTAATTTCATCACTCGCTGTGTCGCTCTCTTCCTCTCTGTAATTTGGCATTGGTTTAATTTGTGGTTGCGGCACTGTGCTCCAGGGGTTAGTCTAGACGTCCCCATTCACCGGCAGCCAGCGCTGAAGGCTCTCATTTGGCTCGTGGAGGGATGCGTGTGTACGTTACACCGCGAGTGGGTGTGTATGTGGGACAGGCCGCTTAAATATGCTAATTAGTGTCATTTGCAGATTTTCATGAGAGGTTGAGAGCTCAGCTGAGATAATCCATCTGTGCTTGTATATGCATGTGTGAGAAGTTTGCAGCACTGCATTGACCAGGTGACAGATGTACTGTATGTGAGAACAGGTCAAATACTTCAAATACTTTCAGTGTAAGGTATTAAAGTTGTAAGCTGTATGTAATTGGTTCACTGTAAAAAAAAAAAATAATAATTAATAATACAAGTAATTTGTTCAGGAATGCATTGAATTGTATTATATATGAATTGGATACTTTTGATTTACTGCATACGACTCATTTGTTCATTTGGACTACATTGATTACATTGTGTGGATATGATTCACTGTAAAGAACTTGAAAAGCATTCTATCAATAATCATTTGAACTACATTGAATGTGCTGTATGAGCTCGATTCACTGAAAGAACCAGCTCACAAGAGTCATTCTATCAATAATCATTTGGACTACATTGGATTTCCTTGTGGATTGGATTAACTGAAAAGAGCTTGTTAGAGTCAATCTTTGGACTACATTGATTTTGCTGTATTGATTTGATTCACTAGCTCATAAGAATCATTCTTTGAAGAATCGGTTGGACTACATTGATTTTACTGTATTGATTTGATTCACTAGCTTATAAGAATCATTCTTTGAAGAATCAGTTGGACTACATTGATTTTACTGTATTGATTTGATTCACTAGCTCATAAGAATCATTCTTTGAAGAATCGGTTGGACTACATTGATTTTACTGTATTGATTTGATTCACTAGCTTATAAGAATCATTCTTTGAAGAATCAGTTGGACTACATTGATTTTACTGTATTGATTTGATTCACTAGCTCATAAGAATCATTCTTTGCAGAATCGGTTGGACTACATTGATTTTACTGTATTGATTTGATTCACTAGCTCATACAAATCATTCTTGAAGAATCAGTTGGACTACATTGATTTTGCTTTATTGATTTTATTTACTGGCTCATAAGTCATTTTTTTCAAGAATCAGTTGTTGTACTTTATGGGTTTTATTAATTTGATTGACTAGCTCATAAAAGTAATTCTTTCGAGAATCAGTTGGACTGAATTGATCGGGTTGTATGGTTTTGATTCGTTGAAAGAACCAGCTCATTAGAGTCATTATTTCATGAATCCATCAGACTGCACTGAACATGCTGTGTGGATTTGATTAGAATCCATTGGACTACATTGCTTGTACTGTATGGATTTGATTCACCGGCTCATAAGAGACGTTTGTTCAGTAATCAGACTATAATGATCGGTTTATATTTTGATTTAGCATGCATTTGATCCAAATCAGTAAAAGAATACACATGCAAGACATGTTAACGGAACCAAATCCTTTTAAAAATAGAACTGATTCTCAATAAGAACCTGTTTGTGATTCTGTAGATGAACATTTCAGCATTAATTCAGTCAGTGGTGTGAGTTACATGGGCTGTCTGTTTGACAAATGGCAGGCTGAGGCATGTATTTTATAAAACTTTTTTTGTTTGAAATCCATCTCAGCTTGGGCTTACATGACTACTCATTTTCACTAGTCATCCAGAAAAGTAATCGACTTGTCGGCAGGTAAATGTTTACCTGATGCAAACGACACTGCGTCTGATATGCAGCAACATCAGCAGGTTTTGGAGCTCAATACTGTGAGTGCAGAGACTGTCTGAATAACTATCCTGTGTCTCTAAATATATCCACTTTAAAGCATTCAGAGCAGCGCTATTGTAACAAATCTACTGCCTTCAACAATACATTTCAAGACAATTACCGTCAGACTCCAAATATTTGTTCATTGTTGGTCTGTGTACACATGCAGATGGATGTCTTTGGTGGTTGCGTTATATTTTGACATGTCTCATTTCATGAGGTTTTGCATCTGTAAGACTTAAAACTAGTCCATCTAATAAACTGTGTTGTGTTCTCAACGACTGCAGTCTGTTCTCCATGTAGTTCTACAAAGCCACTAAACCAGAGAGTTGTTCAGAGATAACCCACAGAAATGTGAAATATGTTGATCATATGTTGATTTAGTGTTTGTGTTTTCACTTTCATCTCTTTCATGCTGTTCCTCTCTCAGCTGTAATGAACTGTTCATCTATCCGTGATAGCATGTCCACAGTTTGCTTCTATCTGTCTCACTTACCTGTCCTTTAGTTCTGCTGGAAATGGACACACTCACCTGTTGACTAAATTAAATTTAGTCCAGTGTTGCGCACTGTTCCACTGGGATGGAGTGACATTCTCATACACACAGTTTGTCTTTCTGAGTTATATATCTTCACTTATGGTCCAATCCAGTGTTAGTGAAGCTACTTTTACTTGTCAACATAAGGCATGCTACTAAAAAACAAAACAACACTTTATAGTTAAATACAATGCAATCTACTAGCCAACCAGACTGATGCTACTTACAATATCTTTTTAGGTTGCATTAACAATTATCTGTATGTAATATAACTATATTGTTATGTAATGATGCAAAATATTTATTTTTCAACAAAATTTCAAAATGTTTAAATCATATTGTCAGAGGTGAAAAGTAACGAATTACATTTACGCGCGTTACTGTAATTGAGTAGCTTTTTTGTGTACTTGTACTTTTTGTAAGTAATTTTTTTAATCTGTAATTTTACTTTTACTTAAGTATATTTTGTGTGAAGTATTGTACTTCGCTACATTTTAAAACACATGAATTACTGAGTAAAAAAAAAAATCGCTCCGTGGAAACAACTGCAGTAAATAATGGGCAGAAGAAGAAACTGGCGCTAAAAACCACAAGAAAGATGCAGACGGACAAGACAGGCGTTAATGGTGCAGACCCAGCTTAAAACCAAACCCTGTCGTATTCGGCTGAAGTTGAACTCGAAGGAATGATGTGAACCCCTGGCCATATATTCATGCTCTATTGTGCAGTGTAAGCTGTGCTTGCCTCGGGAGACCAAACTAGCAGCTTATAACATCTCGACATCAACCCTTCGCAAGCATGTAGAGGTAACATAAGGTACATACTTGCATCGTTGCATTGGTGGTTAAAATGAAGCTTTAACAGTTTAACAAAAGGTTTTGCACAAATGAGCCAAAAAGACAGTGGTGCAGGGTGTGCAATATTGTCTGCGATAATATAGTAATTGTTGTTTTAACGATGTGCGATTTGACATTATCAGTATTTTGCCAAAAACCAAACAAATCACTCTAAACAGTGTGCCGTGAAATTTAGTACATTTAGAGTGCTTTCTTTCACTGCGTGATTCAGTCTGTTAAAATGTGTTTAGAATGGTCACAAAATTGAAGATATAGAAGCAGAAAATGTATATGTTTATATAATTTAATATAGTAAGTCAACATCACATGAAGAATGCTGTTTTTCTCAAAAAATCACCATGATTACACAGGCCTGTAGTTTTTCTTTTTACAACAGTTCAAAAAACAAGAAGTTAATTAAGAGGCTTACGTTTTAGACACTATTGCCTGTTTTTGCTCTATTTCGACAACAAAAATAATTCCAAACACAGCCACCATACACAGTTTTGCGTCTCTGACTCTGAGCAATGACGGTTTTTCATTGCTTGAATTAACCGTTTAAATGATTCTGTTCAATCCCATTGATTCACTTATCAGTGACTTACTGACACCTACTGGTGGTTCTAATTTAACATTTAAAGTATCTTTTGATTAGTTTTTTTTTTTACTTCAAATGACTATTTAACATTTGTGACCCTGGCCTGGAGCACAAAACCAGTCTTAAGTCGCTGGGGTATATTTGTAGCAATAGCCTACATTGTATGGGTCAAAATTATACATTTTTCTTTTATGCCAAAAATCATTAGCATATTAAGTAAAGATCATGTTCCATTAATATATTTAGTAAATTTCCTACTGTAAATATATCAAAACTAAGAGCTTAATTTGAACAACTTTAAAGGAGATTTTCTCAATATTTGGATTTTTTTGCACCCTCAGATTCCAGATTTTCAAATATTGTCCTATCATAACAAACCCTACACCAATGGAAATAAGATTTATTCAGCTTTCGGATGATGTATAAATCGCAATTTAGGAAAATGGACCCTTATGGTTTTGTGGTTCAGGGTCACATTTTATGTCTTATTTATCAAAACATTATTTCTGCATTTGTAACTGAGGCTAAATGCATTCATGTCAGTGTGTAAATACATCTATGCCACTTCAGATGAAGCTTCTGTGTTTCCTCTGCATTGTAAAGATTAATTTTGTTGATACTGATTTAATTTGCCTGGTAACAGCCCAAATGTCTTATTATTCTAATTAACCGATTCCTTTAATTAAAAAAAAACTAGTTTGAGATTTATAGGCCCATATCCCAGTGGTGTCAAACTCAGTTCCTGGAGGGCCACAGCCCTAAAGAGTTTAGTTCCAACCCTGCTCCAATACACACACCATGTAGTTTTCAAATAAGCCTAAATGATTAGTTTAGCTGGATCCAAAGTGTTTAATTCGGGTAATATCTATACTGTGCAGGGCTGTGGCCCTCCAGGTACTGAGTTTGACACCTTTGGTCTATCCCATTTTTTCCTCCCTCCCATTGTTAAAATGTAACTAAGTAATTTTTACTCAGAGTAAATTTTAAATTAGCTACTTTTTACTTTTACTTGAGTATATTTTTAGACTGGTACTTTTACTTGTACTTAAGTAAAATTTCAGTAACGTAATGGTACTTTTACTTGAGTAGAATATTTTTGTACTCTTTCCACCTCTGCATATTGTGTATTTCTGGTTTCTAGCACCAAAATAATGCTAGTTATGGCAGACGTATTAAGCAGAACAAATACACATTACAAATGCACAATTACAGTACTACATTTATTTAAGCAGATCCATTTTCATTAAAACAACTAATAAAATGTTAAAACATGATAATATGTCCAACTAAAGCAGTGATAAACTACATTTTTGCTAAAAAGTTCAAAGTTGAAAATAAAACAAATGTTTTACAAGAAAATGCTATTTCAGTCTTTCTACTTATATTTCAAATGTACTTATACGCGTTTCATGTTTAATTCAGTGTGTTATTTGCAATTTATTTGTGATATTTACAAGCAACTGTTCTAAACATATATATATATATATATTATATATATATATATATATATATATATATAGTTATTTATTTATTTCATTTTTCATAATTTATTTCACTGCATACATTTTGCAGTCTCTCTCTCTCTCTCTCTCTCTCTCTCTCTCTCTCTCTCTCTCTCTCTCTCTCTCTCTCTCTATATATATATATATATATATATATATATATATATATATATATATATATATCTATGTGTGTGTGTGTCACGGTGCACACACAGGGATGAAAAAGGAACATGAGACATGGATGTAAACTCAAATGTCAGTCTATAATGACTCCAAACAAGGCAGGGCAAGACAAGGCAAGGCTGATACAGACAGGGAGTAGACCAGATTAAATCAAACTGAACAGACAGGACTATAAATACACAGGATAATCATAGATATGATACAAACACAGCTGGACAAGAATTAAATAATGATCACAAGAAACGAGGACAGAAAAAAAAAACAAATAAGGACACAAGAGGTGGGAACAGGTGACACACACGACAGAGGACTGGCATAACTCCAGCACTCTAGAGACCTCTCAGGACACGCATGGACAGGACACAGGACGGGGACCTCCAGAGCGGAACAGACAGATGGAGGCCAAGGCGGGTGACCTTGGCATCTGTGCCCTCAGCCTGGCCACCACAGCCAGAGTTCTACTACCCCCCCCAAACAAAAATTACATGGGGAAGCTAGAGGGTATCAGGATCCCTCTGGGGTTAGACAAACGGGACAGGAGTTCTACTACCCCCCCCAAACAAAAATTACATGGGGAAGCTAGAGGGTATCAGGATCCCTCTGGGGCTAGACAAACGGGACAGACCGCAGGGCTATACAAATCAGAGAGGACGGGACAGCCCACAGGAACAGGAATCCCTCCTGGGCTAGGCTTGGAAGCTGAGGCTTCTTCTGGGCATGACAAGGAGTCAGGGGCCCTCGCAGGGTCCCTCAGCAACCGCTTCCACTTCCGCGACAAGGAGGCACGAGTCCCAGATGAGTCTCCATGGACATGACCGACAAGATAACTTAAAACTGTTCCTTAGTGCAAGACAAGACTTAAAAACGGCACTCCTGGCCGTGACATGTGGACTGGATCCACAGGACCGGCATTCCTGGCTGAAATTTGGGAACTGGATCCACGGGACCTTGGAACGGCACTCCTGGCCGAAATGAAGGAACTGGATCCACTGGACCTGTGAACTGCACTCCTGATCGAAATTAGGGAACTGGATCTGCAGGACCTTGGAACGGCACTCCTGGCCGAAATTAGTGAACTGAATCCACGGGACCTGTGAACGGCACTCCTGGCCGAAATTAGGGAACTGGATCCACGGGACCTGGAAACGGCACTCCTAGCCGAAATTAAGGAACTGGATCCACTGGAGCACCAATCCACCAATAGCACTCCTGACCGAAATTAGGTAACTGAATCTATGGCGGCGGCCGGTGGGCCTGAGTCACCGGCGGGCCTGAATCAGCGGCGGGCTTGGGAGAGCTGCAGACAGCGGCGTCGGCATCGATATTCCACAACCGTGGGCTTGGTAAGCCGCGGACGGCGGCGTTGATCTCCCGTGAACGGCGGGCTTGGGAGAGCCGCGGGACAGACAAATGGGAACAAATAAAAATGTAAAAAAAAAATGAACAAAACAAAAAGAGGGGAAGGGGGCGCCGCTTACTGTTACGGTCTGGTCTTCTTTCACCGTGCACACACGAGGGATGAACGAGGAACACAAGACGTGGATGTTAACTCAAATGACAGTCTTTAATGACTCCAAACAAGACAGGGCAAGACAAGGCAAGGCTGACACAGACAGGAATTATAAATACACAGGATAATATAGATAATGAGAAAAACACAGCTGGACAATAATTAAATAATAATCGCAAGATACGAGGACAAGAAACAAACCAACTAAGGACACAAGAGGCGGGAACACATGACGCACACGACAGAGGATTGACAGTGTGTGTTTGTGTGTGCTATTAACATTCAAAATTAATGTTTTTGTTTAGTGTGTACTGTGTATATTTATTATGTGTATATATAAAAACACACATGCATGTATATATTTAAGAACATTTTTATATTTGTATATTAAATACAATTTCTATATTTCTATGTAAATATAAAAATATACATGTAAATATTTGAACAAATATATATTGTGTGTGTGTGTGTATTTATATATATATATATATATATACATAATAAATATACACAGTACACAAACCTATATTACATAAACAAAAACTTTTATTTTGGATGGGGTTAATTGTTCTACACGCTTATAAACTATATATTTATTTATATAATTATATTTGATAATTTATTTTTGTCACAGAGTTCATAAATGACTGAGCTGTCAAACTACTGAAATATTTAATTTAGTTAGTAGAGTCGTTACTTTAGTGATTCTCCAGCATCGATCTGTCTCTGTTCTGCTATTATGGCAACTGAAAACTTTCTTAATATATCCCATAACACAGATCGGATCATACACAACATGATTATGTAGATTCAGCTGTAGTATGCCTTACATAGTCCTGACGTGGAGCAACTGTGCTTGTTTTTCCCACGACTTGTTGTTTGCAAGTGCACATGGAGGCACGCGCCACTCGTAGCATCATTTATGCAACGTTTGTACGTTGTATCTGAATCTACTGTAGTTGCTATGAAATGTAGCTCATGGCTCACGACATTCAAGGTTTCATTAAACCGAGACCTTAGGGAGAAAACCTGACTGAAAAACATTATGAACACGTTATGATTGTTGACTTGAATAAACTATTTTAGTGCATTCCTATGCAGTGCTTAGTGCTGCCCGAGGCTCTCTTTTTTGTCTATTGTTCATTTCAGGCCGTTACATATCCGGTGCGCTAACACAACTGGCTGAGGTGTGCATGATGAGAAATATATTACATGTTCTTGCACACGCACATGTGCCCAGTATATATGTTAAATTTGGGGGTTTGAATCAAATTATTTTCCACATGCTGCATCTCCCCCAGCGCTGTGTGTTTGTATTCTCCTCTGAGATACTGCTGATGTATCAGATATACTCATTTCACCAATTTACTCTTAGATTTAAAACCTTTCATGAGTCCAAAGCAGCTCTGAAGAGCTGAAAAAGGCTTTTTGAGGCTTCTCTTGTTCTCTGTGGATGTCCATGGCAGTATCAGATCGTATGCCATTGGATATGATGATAATTACTGTTGTTGTAGAAGTAAATTACTACAATTGACTGGAAATTTCTGCACAATAGCAGCCCGATGTCTGATATAAATTCAGGATGTCAATGGATCATATGAGTCCACCAGTGGAATAAGGACATAAATGCCATGTTCAGTGATTTAGATGAGTGTTGCTCTTTTATTTGTCTGTAGTCTTAAAGGCATTTTTCACTCAAAGGGCAGTTTCTTTATCTTTCAGCACTTTTGTTGTTTTTGATTGATTTATAACTAATAGATTGTTATATGAAGTTAAGATAACACTTTTATTTTAGGGTCTCGTTACTAGTCTTATTACCATGCATATTACTAGAATATTAGCCATTCATTAGTACTAATTAAGCACATATTAATGCCTTATTCTACATCTCTAATCTTACCAAATACCTACACTTAACAACTACCTTATTAACTATTAGTAAGCAGCAACTTAGGAATTTATTGAGGGAAAAATTGTAGTTAATAGTGAATAAGTGTTCCTCTTCTAAAGTGTTACCGAAGTTCACAAACCGTTATGGGAAACTTTTGTAGCATTTTCTTAATGCTGCTTTTCAAATGTCTTTTATTCACAGATTTGGTTGTTTTAGCCTTTTCCCAGAACCAAACTTTCAAAATTTTTAACGTTGGGTTTTCATATTTTATTACATTTTAAACAAAGCAATGGATACAATAAAGTTTCTTCAAATGCTTGTGTACTTGTACAAAGAAAAGCGGGGGTAAACATCACCCATGACCAAAATATTTTTATTTAAGGACATTTCCAATCAAGCTGTAAATTTTTCTAGATATGCCCAAAAGCATGAAGACATTTATTTAGTAACAAATGTTCTGTGCATTTTTAGTGTTGTTTTGTTTTTAAACTAAATTATTACTTTCCAACAGGATGCATTAAATTGCTCAAAAGTGACATTGAAGACATTTAAATTGTTGCAAAATATTTCCATATCAGATAAATGCTGTAATTTTGAACTTTATATTCATCAAAATAAAAAAATCATTAAAACGTATCAGTTTCTACAACAATATGAAGCTGTACAACGGTTTTCAGCATTGATCATAATCATTATGTTTCTTGAGCAGCAATTCATCATATTATAATGATTTCTGCAGGATCATGTGACACTGAAGACTGGATTAATGATGCTGAAAATACAGCTTTGATCACAGGAATAGATTACTTTTTGCAGTACATCACAACAAAAAATATTCTGTAAAAATCAATTTGTCTTTTTTTTATAATGTTTTTTTATAATGCTTCAGGGAAGAATGGCAAACATGATGGCATTCTCCTGTGATGCATGCATGTGCTCTGTTGGACATTATTAGTGTATAAAGTTAAAGTTAATAAGCATGAACCAGTAAAACAGACACATGGCTCTGTGTGGGCTTTTGTTTTGTGAGCTTTTAGGACTACAAACTGTCTTATTCCTGTTTTCTGTTATTATTCTCTGATTGTCTGCGTCTGTGTCTTATCTAATTAGCTCTGGTTAGGTTAAGCGTTTGCCTTTCTAGTGCTGATTGTCAGCTCTTGTCTGTTTATTGTTGTATTGGCGATGAGCTCATCTCCATCTGAGTTCCTGACGTTACAGAAGACCTAACCGTCAACAATGGTAACACAAGAGTTTAAACCAGGGGTGTCAAACTCAATTCCTGGAGGGCCGCAGCCCTGCAGAGTTTAGCTCCAACCCTAATTAAACACACCTGATCCAGCTAATCACATCCTTCAGGCTCAATTGGAAACTACATGTATGTGTGTTGGAGCAGGGTTGGATCTAAACTCTCCAGGTATTCCATGGTCCATTTTCGCGGGGCTTAACATGGTCAAAAACTCTTGAAAATTTGCACACACATTGGAACCCGCGGCAGTTAGGACGCCGCTGAGGCTGGGACCCAGGCATGGCACAGAGGCTCTATGGCGCCCCCTGGAACACCATCAGAAAACTTGATGTGTAGCTCACACATACTTGTACGTATTCATATGAAACTCGGTACACATATAGATCTCATCGAGCCGAACAACTTTTGTGCCACATGTCATGGGAGCGCCCAACAGGAAGTCGGCGATTCAGGGCTGTTTAAAAAGCACATGCTCTGGAATTTGAAATACTCCTCCCAGGATTTTCAACACACGAGCACCAGACTCGGTGAACGACATTGGGGATGCTAAATTGCGGAGGGATTTTTGATATCTCGAACGGTTTGCCCGTGGTGAGGCGATGAAGTTATGGCGAGAATTGAGATACAGGAAGTGTCTAATAAAGTCCACATTGTCTGATTTTGATCACACTTCAGTGGTTTGTTCGGTGTATGAAGCCGATTGCATCGATGTGACAATTATGAGGCAAAGTTATAGCGCCACCAACTGGCAGCAGGAAGTGTGTCATTTTCAAAATGCTTTGAATTCACCATCTTACTTTTACCCAATTTGCTTCAAACTTCATCAGAATAATGTAAAAACACGGCCGATGTGAAACTGTCAAGGGAATATTGATATCTAAAATACTGTTGCCATGGCAATGCGTCAAACCTCAATATTATTTCTGGTGATTTTGAGGCACTTAAGATGTTTAGAATTTCATAAAACTCAACACACACATCAGTATTAATTATAGATAGACATTGGCAAAAGCTCATAAACGGGCGTGGAGGAGGCACTCTCTAGCGCCACCTTTGGTCAAAACTTGGGGGGTTAGTTTTAGCTACAGTCACCAAACTCAGTATATATATTGATCTAATCAAGCCGGACAACTTTCTATTTTACACTTATTAGCTACGACCAACAGGAAGCCGGCTATTTTTGTTTTAGTGTCAATTTCTGGAATAATCAAGTTGCAAAGTAATTCATACTCCTCCAAGAAGAAATAAGTAGTTCACACCAAACTTTGTCAACATGATGCCAAGACACTGAAGATGCTAAATTGCGAAAGGCTTGTGGATAGCTTGAACGGTGTTGAAATGGTGGTTTATTAAAATGAGCGTAAAAAAAGATAGCAGAAATATCTTATATCTTTAAAGTGCAGATTCCAAAAACGTCAAAACTTTTGACATGCAGGGAAAAAGTCATTCTGAGGAAGTATGGTTAGTTTCATGACTTTACAAAACTCTATGTATAAGAGAAAATTAAAAAACCATCAGGCATTTGATCACACTCTCTTCTATGACTGTGTGTGTGTGTGTGTGTTGGTGTGTGTCTGTGCAGGGCCGGCCCTGTGTGTATGTGTGTGTGTGTGTGTCCGAAGTGGTTTGAGGGGGGTCGGACTGTCTTTTCAGTTTGATAGGGAGTGAGCAGGGTTAAGGGAGAGAGAGAGAGACAGAGAGAGAGAGGGAGACCGTGAGAGACTTTTAAACATATCTTTAATCACCAGAAAAAAATAATCAGTCATTTTTAGTTGTTGTTGGTGTTTTTTTGCATGGTATCATGGTAAACGATGTTAAACAATCAAAACAGGTTTTTGTTTGCTTGACAAAGCATGTGTTTATTCAAATGTAATTCATCAAAAACATTCAAGTATATATCATCATTGATTTATATATTAGTTTAACAACTTATATTCATCATTAATACTTCATAACAATTCATAAATTCTGGTTTGACTTATTTTTTTCCGGATTCTGTATTTTTATGACATAATACAAATATAGTATCAAAAATGGTGGTAATGAAATTACTGTATAAAGCTTTAACAATTTAATTAATGCTTTAAAATGTAATCAAATTAAAATAACTTTTATCCTTTTATGCTTTCATAAAGGGCTGCACAACAGAGATTTACTAAATAAAAATGAGGGGGAAATTAAATTCCTTAATTTTTCTATTTGTAATTATTATTATTTTAGAAGTAGTCTACATAGTACAATCGTAATTTCTGTCAATATCTTCAAGTTTAAAAGCGGGCTTTTATTTTGACGGGTAGTAGTGAACTGAAGGGGGCAGTAATAAGCATTTGAAGCATCTAAGCTGCCGCAAATCAGAGAAGGAGAAGACAGGTAACGTTAGTGGAGAGCTTTGCGTGTATTTGACAATGGTTTTCTCAAATAAAAGGAAGAAAGGATTATTAATTGTTCTCTCAGTGTCAGTAAGGCTCTCAATGTTTGTGCTCAGATAGGAGACAGCAGGCGCTGTTAAACACTGAGCGGCGCCAGCGAGCATACTTGAGTAAGTTAAGTACATGACAACCGCTCACTCATAGAGAGACACGCAAAACAAACAGATTATATTTTTATATAGCAGTATTTTTGTGCTTTAATAATCACAGACACTAGACCATGTAGTGATTTGACAGCTCTGTTTTTGATTTATTCATCAAACCACACGTTTTATGTGACATCTGCATTGTAAATTCATTGTCATTACTGGATTCTGGGATTCACTCCGCATCACGGAAATCACAAGACTTTAACCTTAAGTTATAAATGAGACAAAACTGTATCCGCACAGAGGGATGCTGTTCTGAAATATAGGTAAACATGTTTGATGTGTTTCCTCTTTTTGCGGCTGCTTTGCGACCAGTTTTTGTGAACTGTGTCTATCATCGAGGACAAATAAGCGTTCGTCTTTTCTATATCCAAAGTATTCTCATACTACCAATTTAGGTTTATATTTGGACGAGGGATAGAGATTAGAGATAACGGCCTCTGTCTCTGATGTTGTCTCCGCTGCACTTTTTGGGACAATGCTTTATAGATGATGAACTGACTATTTACTAATGATTCATAGTGTTCAGTTATTAAAATTTAAGCTATCACTGATAATAGGTAAAGGGTGAAGACTGTAATACTAAGGATGAACACCAGATGGAGGCATAACCTTAATCCTGATGAGCTGCATGATCTGACTCTGTTTATCGGAGTAAAATATAATACATAGAATCTGTTGAAATGTTCTGTACTATCAGTATACGTTTACATAATTATTGTTGAAGTGCCTATAGAGCATTAAAATAATTTGTACAAATATTTAAAGGAAAAATCATTACAACTTTTATGTTTCCTAAAATGTCTCACTGATAGTATAAGAAATCATTTAAATCTGACCCTTTACTGCTCAGTTCAATTAAGCATAATAAGAAACATATACATAAAATAAATTAATATATATTTTATTGGTAATATAGTTTTATATAATTGTTTCACAAATGCTTATAGACAATTACATTTTTTAATGATTATCATAAAATTGTTTTTATTATTTATTGTTTAAATTATTAATATTTTTGTAATGTTGGGTAATACTAAAATTAAACATATTAATGTACATGTTAATTCACAGGACAAGGGCTCGCAAAATTTCAAAATCTCTGTTTCAGATTTTGGTATCCCAAAAATGCATTTAACTAGCCCAAATAAAAAGAACACACACATATACACACACATATACACACACATATACACACATATACATATATATATATATATATATATATATATATATATAATCAGATTGGTGTCTAAATTTCAATCAAATACTTTTTCAATACACAAATATAAAGGGAGTATATTTCATTATTTACAGGATATCTGCAGGATATTTGTTGTATATATTTATTTATTTACTGTGATTTATTTACAGTGATATATATTGGTAGCCCAACTGGTAAACACAATAGCCCCGGGACTATGTGCTGGTGATTTTGCTAGAATTGCTGAATTTGCTGGAATTGAGAACCGCTGCTGTAACTATAGTTCAATAATATTGTTTTAAACATTAATTCATTCAAAACTAACAGACTAAGTACTAACAACATATTTTTACTGTATTTGTGTTAAGTAGTTTTTATTTTATTTTAGGTCATGGTACAGTAACAAAAGTACATTAACACATTTTTTATTTATAATGTAGTAGTCAATTTGGAACATAATATTAACTAAGATTCATAAATTCTATAACAAACTATTGTTCATTTTAACTTATATAATGTTATAAGCTAAAACCTTATTGAAAACGGTTTGTTACAAAAGTTTCAAGTATTGTTCTGTGTGTGTGTGTGTGTGTGTGTGTGTGAGAGAGAGAGGGTAGAGAGAGACTAACATTAATAAATGTTGTATAATTATTGTTCATGATAATTAATATAGTTAATGCTAATTAATTAAACCTTATTGAAAGTATAATGTTAAAAGCTAAAACCTTATTGAAAAGTTTTATATATTGTTATTTTGTGTGTGTATGTGTGAGAGAGAGAGATAGAGAGAGAGAGAGACTAACATTAATAAATGCTGTATAATTATTGTTCATGTTAATTAATATAGTTAATGCTAGTGCTGGGCGGTATACCGGTTCATACCGAATACCGGTGTTTATTTTTCTTATGATATGAATTTTTAAAATACCGCAATACCGGTGTCATTTAAATAACGTTCGTAACGCGACACTGTTAGAGAGGGGTCTATTAGGATACAGCTGTATGTGTTACTAAGCGTGAAAGTTCCGAAACTAAAGCACTAGTAGAATGTGATGAGAGAGAAGTCATCCACAACAAATATCCACCGTCCGCTGCCATCAGCTCCCGCGGCTCTCACACACAACAGTTCTCCGTCGATACGACGGATTCCCGTCATTTGCAGGGTTCCCGCCTTCTTAAATTCACTTTTCATAACTTTAAGACCGTAAATACGCTTACATTTCTCAAATAGTGTTATAGATGTCTTATTTAGCTTGAATAGGTCTTAAATGAAGGAAAGACGAGGTGCATTCAGTCTGCTGAGGGGGATGTGATCAAAGCCTGGAGTGGATTAAAGCACGTTCCTCTCTCCACTCTAAACTTTCTGTAATCACTCCGCTCTGCATCCACTCCGGGTTTTACATTCCGGGTTCACTCCATTTAAACGTTATGAGGGATTACTGAGGGGAAATAAACTTGTAGCGCACTGTTGTTGTTCTGCTGGCACACCAAAAATCATCCCCGCCTCGGCTGCAGTTTCTCATCGACAGCATAAGTAACGCCGCTCGCATCATTCACAGTCGGGTTCTTAGCAGAGAACACAGAGCAGAACTTGAATTTCGGCGCGGGATTGCTATTAATAATAATTATACTCATTCCCGCAGGTTCCGATGGAATGCATCACATTCGCACGTGCTTTTGAGTCCCGAGAGCTCACTCACGCACTCTCAATTTCTGTGCGCCCACAGATCACGATAAGGAGAGTGACAGCTTTTAATAATTATAAGGGAAGTTTGCAAATGTGATATATTGATTTAATACAACAGATCAATAAACAAGTACTGCATGATTTTGCTCTATATCATCAACGAAAATAGTTCCAAATAAAGTAACAGCTGAGCCGTTGTGCATCTCTAAAAGCTAATTTATATTTAAAACATTAATGTCCACATGAATCTATGAATGTAATTGCGCTCATGCCACCCCTGAGACTCATTAAACGTCTGAAAATGTACGTTCAAGCCACGTTTGTGTTCTTCTGTGCCACCTCTGTAGTACAAATACATTTTTTTATTAATACTAATTTCATGATTAATAACTTATTTGTCGTATTGTACTTATATTGTTTTAAATATACATTTTACAAAGCTTATAAACATAATTTTTTTTATTTTACATAGATGACAATTATGCCATTGCAAAGGTAAAAAGAAAATACCCCTGTAAGTCACTTTAAGGAGTCAAATGTCACCTCGTGTTCGGAAGACTCATTTTTTATCAGAATTTTTTTATTATTGATCAGAAGGCGCTCCTAAATAGTCTAAATTAGGAGGACAAGCACTCCTGATTACACGAAGAAAAACAGCTCTTAAACTGTGTGTGACTGTAGCTGTATGGCTGTGGAATGGGGTTTGGCCGAGGAAATATTTACAGTCAAAATATTTTTTTTTGCTTTAACCCCTGTATTTAGTGTGGAATTTTTTACAATATTCACTCACCATGACACTAAAATATGGCATTCTAAGTCAATCTACTGCAGTTTTTCCTCAGTCAGTAGAAAATGTGGTTAACACCCGGTCATCCATGGGGAAAAAAAATACCGTCATATACCGTGAAACCGTTATAATTTAGAAAAATACCGTGATATACATTTTTGGTCATACCGCCCAGCTCTAGTTAATGCTAATAACTGAAACATTATTGAAAGGGTTACCAAAGTTTTATATTTTGTTGTGTGTGTGTCTTGATGGCTCGGATGAACCCTTTCATTGCTGTATCCCTTAAATCCAAACTGCTAGAGGGTTACTATAATGCATGTGACCGTTGGCCACAGTTTTCCTGATGCCACCGGGGTGGCGTTTGCACTCGGCTTGGGCCCGCCATCGCTGCTTGCAGCTATATTTTAGTTTTTATATTTCCTTTATATTTTTTAGAATTTTATGTTTTTATTTTAGTTTTGAAGTTTTAGTTTGTTTAGTCATTTTTGTTATTATTATTTGAAAAATCTATGAAAAAAATCATTCTAATTGCAGTGTTAGTGTTATTTTAATATATTAATACTAAATTAACAGACTAAATAAAATTTTGCCTTTGCAACTAGCTGAAATATATATATATATATATATATATATAGATATACACATACTAATCGCACATTTTTCTGAAATTAATCGCGGTTAATCGTGACTAGACTTAAAGTTATTAGACTTTAAAAATAACTTCTAATTTAAGTGAACTTTAAACAATCTTCATATAAACCCTATAACAAATGTCATCTTTATCTATCTGTGCCCCTCGGGAGAAATATAAAGCAATTGAACACATTTATCAAACACTAAATTCTGAACTATGTACATATGTATACTGGAAGCTATGCAAGTTATTGATTTCCTCTTTTTTTGTTTTTCTTTGATGAATAGACATCACAGCAGCTGGTTATTACATTGTTTTGACTGCTATTTATTTAAGAGCCGTCGCTGCTGAATGGGACACGCATCCCATTCGAACATATATAACATATTACATGCATGTACAGTTTTGAGGTAGCTTAATTGCCTTTTTGGTAACTTCGTGTCTAAACTGACCACGACATTGCATGCTTGTCGTTTATTTCATGCTTTGATATGAAATGATAAAAGCTACAGCGCACGCGTTACGAGCACAGGACCTTTTCCACACTTGTTTGTCCTGCGCCTGACGCTGAAGTGAAATGGAAGTGCGTGACGTGCATCTGAAATGTCTCCAGTTAAATCATTTTAACGCGTTAAACTGAAAAAAATGAATCACTTGCGTTAACGCGCAATTTATATATACACATACATATACACATACACATATATATATATATATATATATACACATATATATATATATATATATATATATATATATATATATATATACATACATACATACATATATGTACACACATACATATATATATATATATATATACATACATATACATACATATATATACACACATACATATATATTAGGGGTGTAACGATTCGTTTTAACAACGATTCGATTCATATCACGATTCGTGGTTGTCGATACGATACAAGGACGATATTGGTTCATTTAGAACGATACGATCCGAAACGATTCAGTGACTTGAAATCGATTCAGTAACTTTTTAGCCAAAAATTCAACCAGTGAGACTGAAATAAATACCTGGATACTGGACAGTGCAGGTGAAGTTTCCTAGATTCCTGTTGTTTCTTGTAAGGGAATCAGGTATCAATTAATTATGGATATAAACAAACAAGTAAACAACAATTAATGGTAAATGCATTCACATTGTATTTGAATAAAGTGCAACAAACATTTTAGGTTGAATTAACAGGAAGTTAACCGTTTCTGCTCTCATTTACATATCCTACAAACAGCGAGCGACTTATTTAGAAAATCTCCGTCTTTGCAAAAGCCAAAGTGTTTCCACACGCTGGAACGCAATGGTGGCTTGCAGGGGCGGCGCCAGCAAATTTTGAAGGCAGGTGCTGAGGGGGTGCTAGATCACTGACCAGGGGAGCTGCGCATTTTTTTTTATACATATATATATATATATATATATATATATATATATATATATATATATTACTGTGTATATATATATGTTAATGTCGCAAACTTGGAAATATTTCTGTTTTAAACCGTGAAGGCGAGCCAATGGATATTACATCAGCAACGTGAAAATTTTGCACAAGAGGTATGTCGGTGAACGTCTTAATCTCAGTAAATTAGAGAAAGTGAAAGTAAAAACGGAATAACGAAGTAATGACGAAGCTTTCGGCATTTGACGGCGCATATTCTCTCAGAGACGAATCTACTTCAACATATACTGATAACGGTATACCTAGCTGTTTTAATTTATTCCCTTAATATTTCTCGTGGCCTGTACATAGTGAAAAAAGAGAAGAAACGCAGCTATTTCGTGTTAAACAGGTTGTTTTTTTAAAGTCGGTGCTTAAAATAGGCTAAAGCTTATTATTTCGTTGATTTTTATTGATGACTGCAGTGTTAATAATAGGTCTATAATTCATTGTATAATTATAGACCTGTTTTAACATTTTATTTGAGGAGTAAAAAGCCAATCTTTTATCTATGTATCTATCTATCTATCTATCTATCTACACACACACATTATTAATCGGTCTACTATCAATAAATATGAGCAAAACTTGGCTACTCAATTTTTAATATTAAATTATTTTATTAATCACAATTTAAGAGATTTTATTAAATTAAACAAGCACAATATTCAGCATTCAATCAAATATTGTTGAAGATTTTGCATATTGACATTCATTGAACAACATTTCAGAATTTCAGTCAAGGGCAATATCGAAATGCACCCATAGCACTGTGGAAATATCAGTATTCAAAAAAGCTTTGACAACGATCACTTACTATTTACAATCTCAAACTAGGACAATGCAACGGTTGTTGTGGTTGACGGCAAAAGCATCAATGCTAATTTGAATGGAATTTGAAGTTGTAGGCTACTAGCTGCAGTCTCTGCATCCGCGGCAAACGCGTCAGCGGACTCCTCCGTTTCAGAATCAACATCTGAAACGTTCTCAACATCGGGCAAATTTACGTTTATGTTCTCATTTTCACTAGGAACTAAACTACAATTACGAGATCGCTTACTTGGCAGAAGGAACTGTGGGAACCGCTCCATTTTTTATTTTATAAAAAGCGCGAACGCGACAGCGTAGCTAATTCACGTGACCCATCACGTCACATATATGATACGCATACGTAATGAGTAATTTTTTTTTATTTTATTTGTTGTTTAAAATTATCTATTTATTACAATATAGGCTGCATAAAATTGCTTCCAGAAAAAAAATATTTGGGGGTGCTATGGGGGTGCTTTGGTCTTTCTTGGAGGAGCTGAAGCACCTGCTAGCCCCTCAGTGGCGCCGCCACTGGTGGCTTGATAATTTCTCGCTCGTCGACTTCTCCTCTGCCATCCGCCATGCTATGTTTTGTTGTCTTTGCGCTGCTGCTGGCGCGTGGCGATGACGTCACAGATAGGCAGACTGAACCAAATAACGTTTAACGCCTTTATCATTAAAAGACTAAGTGCTAAGAAAAAACATCCATATAAAGTCTGATGTGCTTAAATCCAATGCGTTATTTCCTAGTATCGATACAATCGATTGATTACATTTTAAAACGATGTTAAATCGATATATGTCGTCCGGAAGGCCAACTTGCCGAGCACAGATCGAGGGAGTGGATCATTGAGATAAAGCGATACATCGAGTGAGTTGATGAATCGTTACACCCCTATAGAGAAGAGAGAGAGAGAGAGAGAGAGAGAGGAGAGAGAGAGAGAGAGAGAGAGAGAGAGAGAGAGAGAGAGAGAGAGAGAGAGAGGGAGAGAGAACACAGAGAGACAGAACACAGAGAGAGGAGAGAGAAGAGAGAGAAAGAGAGAGAGAGAGAGAGAGACAGACAGACAGAGAGAGACACACAGACAGAGTAGAGAGGAGAGAGAGAGAGAGAGAGGCAGACAGAGAGAGACACACAGACAGAGACAGAGAGAGAGACAGAGACAGACACACACAGAGAGAGAGAGAGAGAGAGAGAGAGATAGACAGACACACACAGAGAAGAGAAGGAGAGAGAGAGAGACAGAGAGACACACATACAGGGAGAGAGAGAGATAGACAGACACACACAGAGAGACAGACAGACATACATATATACATATATATACATACATACATACATATATACATATATATATATATACATATATACATACATTCATACATATATATATATATATATATACATACATACATACATACATATATATACTGTATATATTATTATTATTTTTTTAATATATATAACTTTATATATATTATTTATATATAATTTATTTATATATATATTATTTATTTATATATATACTTTTTACAAAAGTTTTAGTTTTGGAGTTTAATGCAGTTTGAATGGGGTTTAGTTTGACTAAATAATTGTAGCATATGTCACCAAAGAAAAACCTGTTGTTTCACTGGAAGATCGAGATAAAGTTAAATTTAATTTCATATAGACTAAAAAAGGGTTAAGAAATACACATTCAGTAACAACAGTTCTGCCATTATTTACTCATCCTCATTAAAAACAAGCTGTTTCACTGTTTTCCCACCAATTTAAAGTCATACGATGTGACACGTGTGAGTTTCTGTTACAGTTTTAAACATATATTCACAGCTGAACAATAGCTTGTGCTGAATGCATTTTCTCATGACAGTGTGTATTGAATGTGTGTGTAATAATAAGCACATCCACTTTGTTAGCTTATAATTACATCACACTCCGACAGTGTTAATTGTCAAGTGTTTCTGCTGCAAACGCCCGTAACACTCTTCTTCTGCCCCGTGCTCGCTGGCATCAGTGTTATTATGCAAGTCCTTGCAACTTTTACTTTTAGTTTGTACCTTGCTTTGACCCCATTTGGCACGGGCCTGACCTTGTGCAGCTGACAGCGGTTGTCCATCTCTCCGAACAGGTGCGTATGTTTGTGCCAGAGTCCACCTGTTCTCCCAGCACAGCCGTCTGAGAGCCACGGCTCAGGGTCGCGCTGCAGAGGGCATGTCGGGGTTCAAGAGGCAATGCGGCAATTTTGATTGATGGATGCAGCAGTGCGGGTCATGCTGACCTCTTGTTAGGTCATTTTCACATGGGATGTTGATTTGGTAACTAGTCAGTGTAAGTGTTTAAGGCCTCTCTTGGCACTCAGAGCATGTGACTTAAAAATGAAATCTTGTCGTCAATCACTTACCCTCATGCTTTAATCCCGTCGATTCACTGTAATACACAGTTTATTCATCACTTTCAGTATTTATTACAGGCTTTCAGTCTGTGAGTTGCTTGGCTGCACTTAAAGCCAGAGGCTTTGGCTGCTGTAGTGGGATTATTTTTGTTGGTGAAAGAGAAAAAAATAAAATAACTGCAAAATTTTGGCCTTAAATGTAATTTATAAAATATTTATTCGACTACATTCACTGAAATTGTAAAAGCAATTCTGTACAAGCTGTATAAAGATGTTCACAACAAGAATGATAGCTATAATAATAATAACAAAAAATATATAGTATTAAAACAATTTATAAATTTAGAAGAAAAGCAGAATACACACCACAATTGTACTGAAAACATCACAGATTAACTATATTGTTGGAATCACTTTTAAAATGATTTTGTTTTCAGCTGATGAACGATAAAAGCATTGACAGCTATTCAGAATCCACCCTGCTTTAAAGAGAACAAGCATTTAAAGCGACAGACAACTTTTAATACAGTCTGGGCTAATAATAAACATAACTTCATCGTTATATAGAAATATATACACTTTACATTGCTATTCTCTTTGTAACGGTGTTCATAAATGACTAATAACTAATTTACAAATGCATTATGAATAGTTGACAAGCAGTGATTTTAATAATTTCATCTTGATAAACAAAATAAAACAAAATGTTATCATCTTGATAAACAAAAACACCCCTCAGTCTCGCTATAATCGTCTATTTTTGATGCATCATGAAATAAACCAGGAATCTAGTTTTGAGTTAATTATGAATAAAAATATTTATTAAGCATTTATAACGTCTTGTTAGGTAATTTTTACATGGGTGTGCGGGTTTAACGTCTCGCTTGGCATTCAGGGTACATGATTTAAATTAAATCATGTCGTCGTTCACTCGCCCTCATGCTGTTCTTGATCTTCTTTCTTGCACACACCCTTAACTCATCTGAGCTATGCACGCACGTACATGCACGCACACACACACACACACTCAACTCATCTGAGCTATACATACGCACGCACACGCACGCACACACACGCACGCATGCACACACACGCGCACACACACACACACACACACACACACACACACACACACACACGCATCTCATCTGAGCTATACATGCACGCACGCACACACACACACACACACATACACTCAACTAATCTGAGCTATACATACACGCACGCACACACACACACACACACACACACACACACACACACTCAACTCATCTGAGCTATACATACATGCGAACGCACACACACACACACACACACACACACACACACACACACACACACAATCACTCACTCAACTAATCTGAGCTATACCTGCACACACACACACACACATTGAGAATCATCACTACCTTCTGTCGATACATACATCTCAGACAACACACAAACACACACACACATCAAAAGTTGGCATCTTTTTCATTTCCTGTTCTCTTCTCTCTCCTTAATGGCTTTGCATGATTCTACTTTGCTCCATTTCTTTTTTTATCACTCCATTTATTTTCACATTTACTTCACTCGGCTCATTTGAAGTTTGTCCTCTCCTCTCTTCTACTTAGTCTTTCTGCGCGTACACACACACACACACACACACATGCACACACACACACACACACACACACACACACACACACACACACACAAACACTTACAGAACATGCCATTAGTCAGCGAGTGCATCATACGAGTGTGTTTGTGTATGTTTGGTCATGCTGCTATACGTATTGTTGGAGGAAGTCGGATTATTGACTGCTGTGTTCTTTGATGCAGACAAATATGGGCCGCTGAATGTCAAATAAATAGATGTTGCCACACACACACACACACAAATAAAGACAAAAAATCCTAGATTTACCTTAATGAACATAAAATTCCAGATATGAATATAAAATTCTGTAAGTAATAAATATTTTAAAAATGTAGAAATATAAAATTAAAATATATGTGCATACATGTTAAAGTGCTTTGTTTAGTAAAACTAGTCCATATCTCTTAATTTGCATAGTGTAGGACTTACACACTAATCTATTTTGACATTCGCTTCATAAAACCAGCTCCATATATGGCTTTTCTAACGTGGTAAACTTGCTCTGTAGCGCACTGTATTTGCAATGAGGAGGCTTGGGTAAGAGTCCTGTGAAACGCACGTTCCTATAAAACCTCAAAGCAAGCTTAAAATTACATGATTGTTTCAGTGAATGTGTTTTATTTGATCTCACACATCATCTCTATCATCAGTCAGGTTCTGTTTCTGATACAACTGAATGCACTTTAGCACCACTCACTAGACATTTTTACTTTGAAAGTGACACAAAACATTCAAGATGAAATGCAATACCAGAATTTACAGAGGCGGACTTTTCCAATGAGCCATGTTTGAAATTTACCAAACGATAATTTAAAAGTAGCTTTTATTTTACTTAAAATAAAATAAATAAAATAAAATAGGTGAATCTTCATCTTGTTAACATCTTGCACTCTGTTAATCATTCAGCGGGTTTTTTATATCAAGCCTACTGCTATTATCACAAGCAAAATTGACAGGAACTGGAAACACTAATCACGAGAGAAACAAGCACCTGAAAGATGGTGTGACTTCTTCAAATGAATGTGAGATTTGTTGTGTGCATTTAAGCGAGAGAAAATAAAATCTCAGTATGTTTGTGGTGTTTATTTGAGGTTATTTAAGTGCAGTGTGGTTTAAAAAGCTTGATTTATGACTTAACAAAAAGCTTAATGAATGAAACAATGAGACATTGCTTTGGCCTACCATACTGTATGATGATGATAATGACAACAGAATTAGACATCATATTAGGTAAATCAATTAAAACAGCAGATGGGTATTGCACTTATTGCAAATAAATAGTGGTAAATGCTATTGACACTATATGTAAATAGTGTTAGATGCTATTTATACTTAGTGCAAACAGTGGCAGAAACCATTTGCACCTCGGTGTACTGTAGTAAATTTTAAAACTGCTGTATGCAGTATTAACATTCAAAAAAGCTTTGTTAAAAATCATAACTGGATGCTGCCTTACTGGGACCACACTTGTCCCTGTGCCTAAAGCCCACCCCACACGACCCCTAACCATACTAAGATAGTTAAAGAGGTAGTTAAGGAGAACTACCTTAATTGATGTAATTTACCTTATAAAATAAATGCCACTTTCATCTGATATTAAATGGGCATTGGGTGAAGAATAGGATTGAAAAAGGCCTTTTCAAACTTGTGAAAACTAAGTCTTTAGTCTCCACACAACTGCTCCGGTTACCAGACAGGTTTCCTTTGCAATTTTGTTAATGGTGGAGTTAGAGTAAATAGCCTTTTCCAACAAGGTGGACTATACTTGCACTTGGTGTAAACAGACACTTCCAAAAAGCTAATAACTTTTGGTTGTCATGTGTAGAAATAGATCAACCAAGATGTAGGAATTGAACTGAGACTGCTGATAAATAATAGATACACACTATAATCCATCGGTTTACTCTTTTCCATCCCCTTTGCTGCTTTGCTAATATTTACTGTCCTGTATCACTGATCCTGTTCTGTTTGCTTGCTCCTCCTTTCCCCGAGGAAGCTGTGGATTCTTTCCCAGTATTTCCTTGTTTTATCCTCTCTGAAGCCTTCATTTTGTCTGTCTCATGCTGGAAGAAAATATCGAGCTGAGACATGAGATATAATGCAGGATAAGAAAGCAGCATACTATTGTAGTGTCAATTTCTGTTCCCAAGATCATTTGTGAATGTAATTCACAAAGCTTTGTCATATTTGTTCTAATGTATTATTTAGTAGATCTGTTGGTTAATTAATTAATTAATTAATTAATTAATGATAATTTGGAAAAAAAAATTGCCAAATAGCCTATGCTTTCAGCTAATAATAACAATAGCGTAATTCAACCCTGATTAGTACCTCTGAATAGTTAACATACACTCACTGGCCACTTTATTAGGTACACCTTGCTAGTACCGGGTTGGACCCCCTTTTGACTTCAGAACTACCTTAATTCTTCATGGCATAGATTCAACAAGGTGTTGGAAACATTCCTCAGAGATTTTGCTCCATATTGACATGATAGCATCACGCAGTTGCTGCAGATTAGTCGGCTGCACATCCATGATGCAAATCTCCGAAAATGTCTTGTTGATGTCAGAGGTCAGAGGAGAATGGGCAGACTGGTTAGAGATGATAGAAAGGCAACAGTAACTCAAATAACCACTCGTGACACTCACTGCAAATTCACTCCAAATCTCCACCACATCCCAAAGGTGCTCTTTCGGATTGAGATCTGGTGACTGTGGAGGCCATTTGAGTAAAATTAACTCATTGTCATGTTCAAGAAACCACTCTGAGATGATTTGAGCTTTGTGATATGGTGCATTATCCTGCTGGAAATACCCATCAGAAGATGGGTACACTGTAGACATAAAGGGATGGACATGGTCAGCAACAATACTCGGGTAGGCTGTGGTGTTTAAACGATGCTCAATTGGTACTAAGGGGCACAAAGTGTGCCAAGAAAATATCCCCCACATCATTACACCACCACCAGCCTGAACCGTTGAGACAAGGCAGGATGGATCCATGCTTTCATGTTCTTTACGCAAATTCTGACCCTACCATCTGAATGTCACAGCAGAAAGCGAGACTCATCAGACCAGGCAATGTTTTTCCAATCTTCTATTGTCCAATTTTGGTGAGCCTGTGTGAATTGTAGTCTCCGTTTCCTGTTCTTAGCTGACAGGAGCAGCACCCAGTGTGGTCTTCTGCTGCTGTAGCCCATCTTCTTCAGGGTTCGACGTGTTGTGCATTCAGAGATGGTATTCTGCATACCTTGGTTGTAACAAGTGGTTATTTGAGTTACTGTTGCCTTTCTATCATCTCTAACCAGTCTGCCCATTCTCCTCTGACCTCTGACATCAACAAGACATTTTCGTCCACATAATTCCCACTCACTGGATATTTTCTGTTTTTCGGACCATTCTCTGTAAACCCTAGAGATGGTTGTGCGTGAAAATCCCAGTAGATCAGCAGTTTTTGAAATACTCAGACCAGCCCTTCTGGCACCAACAACCATTCCACGTTCAAAGTCACTTAAATCCCCTTTCTTCCCCATTCTGATGCTCGGTTTGAACTTCAGCAAGTCATCTTCACCACATCTAGATGCCTAAATGCATTGAGTTGCTGCCATGTGATTGGCTGATTAGCAATATGTGTTACCAAACAATTGAACAAGTGTACCTAATAAAGCGTACATGCATATTTGCAGTTAAATTCAGAAGATCTAATATAAGATATATATTAGTGCTGTCAATTGATTAAAATTAACTAAATAATCAAAAAAGAATTCCTGAAATTAATCACGATTAATAATTCAAGTTTTTAAATATACTTTTATATTGCAATAATTTCACATTCAATCTATAAATAAAAAATAAAATGTCTTTATTTTTGCATATTTTATCACTTATTATGCTTGATTGTCTGTATTTGTAGTGCTGCTAAAATGGTATTAACATTTTCAGCTAAAATGTCTGGCTATTAAAACTGGCTCATTGATTGAAGTGTCAGTACACAGCTAATGCTTTTGATCAACATCACGTTATAGGACAGCTAATTTTTAGATTTGCATGTCAGAACATTTCATTTCATTAATTTACACAGTTTTGTTTTGAAAGAGTCGATTCAAAGTTCCTTGGGAATGCAGACGTCCTCAAACAAATCCCCTAAATCATCAAGCATTTATATTATTGTCAATTTACAAACTACATCCATTTATAATCTAAGGGATGAAAGGGGTTTCAAAAGGTAAACGCATTTAGCAAAATGGATCCATTAAAGTATGCAAATACTCTACTAAATGCTTGCTGCCGAGAATCTCTCGGGGATGTTTACTTTATTTTAGAACGTCACTAATTCTAATCGCACACAAGAGCTGTTATTAAAACACTCTTTATTTTAATGCCGTGCTCTTAGTGGACTGAAAATTAGAAAAATAATTGTAAGCGCCATCACAACTGCTAAATTGTTCACGTATTTCGAAGTTAGCAACACAGTTTGTTAAATTGCTTTTGGGGATTGTGCGTAACAGTGGCTGAAGAATGAATTAGCAAATCATGTTTTCCAAGTCGAGGAGGAATTGTAGTTTATCAAAATAGATTGCACATTAAAAACACATCAATTTCTGTTTGTACGACAACTTTCTGAAGATATGGATTTTGGTTGATAAGCCATTCTATGAAATGCTATTATGGGTTTCTTTAATGAAGGAATTGAGTTTCTCGACTGTGTGAATCACATATGCTTTATTTACACCTGGTATTTACTGAAATGGACTCAGAAACTGTGTTTAAAAATGCATTTATATTATAAATGCTAATGCATCCTAGAGAGCAGCAAAATACCACAAATTCTTCTTAGCATGGGTGACATGAAAGTCATGAAATCAGAGACTCGACGAAAACTAATCACAAGTGGTCACTTGAGCCGCTTTTGAGACACGTGTTAATGGTAGGTGTGAATGCCAATCTGTCTTGACTGATCGGATCACTAAAGCAGATGTTAATGGCAGCATGAATGGGGACTGCAGCATGTTTGGCTTTCACGGTCTAATTTGTGTGTCCTTCATTCCAAACTTGAGAAAGGTAACCGTGGAAGGTCTGGAGCGGTCTGATGGAGGAAAAAAAGATAAATCTTGTGTGCAATAATTGGTCCTCTGGAGAAAAGAGTTAGATATATTTAATTAATCTTAATTAACCTCTAAAGAAGATCTACTCTAGTTCTGATCCCATTAGGAAACTCGCTGTGAGAGAACATGTGGGATGTAGGATTTCTTTGTCACTACGGTATAAGACGGTGCTTCCCAAGTGGTTTTCCCTCATGACCCAAATGCTGGCCCAACAAAGTGCAAAATATGTTTGTTGTACAAAGTAAACAAAATTTTTTCTTAAAATAAAATTCCAAACATATGAAAAATTATTACCATATTGACAACGTGTAAAAGCACTAACCACAGCTTTGCTATTTTTAATTACCAAAAACATAATTTAGGCTTTTTTACACATTTTACAAACAACCTTGTTATTGCATAATGACAAAAAAATATTCAGTAACTTGTATTCGGACCATTTCTACAGAATGTAGAGAGGGTAAGCAAGTAAATAATCCCAATTGTATTGGACACATTCGTGTTTCTACAAATTGTAGTGTTTTATGTGAAAAATACAAAATACAAATCACTTTTAATGAAAATTCCTTGAGACAAAATCCATCATTACACCCCATCACAGATTTAATGACAGTATGGTTGAAGGATTTGGATTTTTGTCACTCTGGAATGTGGTTGTCACCGTAAATAACCAAACAGAAGTGCAGTGACAGCCCTATTCAGCTGTGCTGTGAATGTGGCCTTTATGACTCTGAGCTTTGCGGGGACTGAGAGATATCTGATCCCTCTACGGTCCAACCATCTTCTCATTTCCTTCTGTAGAGCTTATGCTAACCGATTTAGAAATTCAAGTGAAGTAATTCAGTCCACACTCTCTGGTGCACTTCTTAGGGCACTCAACACGGGGCCCTAAAAAGAAAGTCTTAATGCTCTAGCGCAAGACTACTTTTGAGTGTGGCGGACTCATGAATCTGAAAGCAGCCATATAGAGACACATTGAGAGGTGCTTTGATGGAGTCAGTGAATAGACCAAGCAGCTGACACCTTTCTAACCGCAGTTAAAAGCGTCAACTCAACCTCTTCCACCTCCTTTCCCAAGAAAGAGAAATACATTATCCCCTAAAGGCAATATGAAAATGTCATATTCCCAGCTCCCGTCCTTGCGGAAAGAGAAACGCACAGGTGCTGGAGTGATAATGAGTCTGATTAGCGTCGTATGTTCTCTAATGCTCTATTCACGATGCCTATGTGTATAAAAGTGTAACGGGGCGGAAGAGCCAAAAAAAAGGCTTGTATAGCTCACGTCGTAGCTCTAATTTATATCTCACTGTGCGGGATAGAAAAAAAATTAACTGACTAAATGAAAAATGGGAAGGTGGCACTTATAACGACAGCTGCATTTCCTCCCTTTTCTCTTTTATTTCTTTCTTGGCTAATGTTTTCCTCCTCCCGGGCAGATCGGAGGGTAATGGATGTGAAGCCGAGAGGACGATGCCCCATCTTTCCTCTTGCTTTCTAAAAACGCTTTCCCGCAGGAGTTCAGCTTGTCTGCTGAGGTGTACACTCAGGGAATAAGTGTGTGTGTGTGTGTGTGTGTGTGTATGTGTGTGTGTGTGTGTGTGTTGTACCGAACAAGTGTAAAAGGACTGAAGGGCTGTTAAAACAGAATAACATTTAAAAAGCCACCTGTAACTAGTCAAGTCCATTCAGTGAAGAAATCAAAAGTGAAGAAACAGTAATTGCTACTTTTACAGCACTATGAATTGATTTAGTGGCATTTGCTAAGGCAAGCACAATCACTGCTGTGCATGTAAGTTTGAGGATATGAGCAGAATTCTAACTCTTGCTTGGATTTAGACTAAAACTGATTTTTCTGACTATTCTAAACAGAACTAAATTTGCTTTGTATTATGTGCCATTAATGGTTGGATCTATCTGAAAATGGTATTAAAGTGAAAGACTGGAATGACAGCTCCTTTAAGAATAACACAGCAGTCTCTCTGAACATTTACAGAAAACATGATAAATTACTGTGAAATGTGTTTAGACTGTTTCTTTATGTCCATCTATCTAAAAATTATACGTTCTGATATGTTTTTGAGTGTAGAACACAGTGGCTATTTCTATAACCATTTCTATTTATCCAATAAATGTAATTAGAATAATAATACACTTTAGGGCTGTTACCAATCAAATGAAAACAAGGAAATCGTTGAACCCCATTTAGTTATATTTAGACGGACTGTTCACTGTAGCTCAGATGATTCAGCATTCACATTAATGCATTCACATGTATTCACATGTAGCTCAGCATTCATATGCATGCATTTACACTGCAGTTACAAATGCATAAATAATGTAATGAGATTATTGTTAAATATAAAATATACTGAATATAGAACTAATAGTCAACTAACCGAAATTCGGAAGAAGAGCCTTAGTCGATCAACATTTTATCAGTCGCTTAGTCGCAGCAAAAAACAAAAATCACAGAATTACAGTACATCCCAGCAGGCACACAATGTCATAGGATGCTGATATTTGCTTAAATTTCAGTTGTGACGTCGGGTGACCAAAATTCAATGTCAATTCAACGTCTAATGTCAGTGTTAATTTAATGTCCAATATGTCAAAATGATGTTGATATTTGTTGTTTTTAGGTTGTGTAACCAAAAACCGATTTTAAGTTGGTGTCCAATACTGACTTCAACCTGCTGTGGCAAGCTTTATGCATGCGCTTGAGTGCTGATAGACTAAAGGCAAGTAAAGGCTTAATGTTATGAATTATAAGGTTTATTAATATAAATGTGCGACTAATAGCTTGAAATTAACGACTATTAGTTGATAGTCACCTAAAAAGTTTAGTTGAGGGCAGCCCTATATAGAGCTACCAAAACCTCCAGTAGTTAAGGAACAAGTCACTGTCTTGACGAGTGAGTCATTGATTTACTCACTCAACCAATTTAAGACAACTGATTGATTTAGGAATGAAGCAAATCCTGATTTCCGATCCACTTATTCACATAGTATTCTTGCTGTTTATGCCATAGAAAGATATGCAATTAATAGTACTATACTAATATCCGGTTTCTAAAAGATTTTGCGAACTGTGTTTATTAATGGCTTTTTGAATCTTTGACTCACCATATTCTTTCACTCATTTGGGAATGAAACACCACTGTTTTGAGGGGCAGTGCCTTAACCACCCGAAGCGCCTGCAAATCCAGTGACTTGTTCTTCCTCAAAAGTTATACACTTAGTACCTTGCTACTTAGAAACATAGAAACCAGGCAATCAGAGCAACACACCATCCAGAAAAATAGATTGAACTTTTACTTTGAGAAAGAGAGAAAGGAAGACATTTTTACCATGGCCTTTCTGAGACTGTAATGTGAAAGAGTCATACGTGTGACCGTAAAAGTTGGAAAAGTGTCACTCCATCAGTCAGTGGAGTTGAACAGTCAGGGAAAGTCTGGCGCTGGCAGACGGTCAGACAATGATATGGAAATCATTTCCAGAACTCGTCGTGGAGCCCAGTCGTAAATTTTAATCTAGAGTCTGTGAATAATTGATGTAGGGTCGGAACATAAAGGTGAGGTGTTGCTGAAATGATCTCTATTGATGATCTTGTTCCACTCTCATACTGACACTCAAAGTTTGGGGGCATTTTTATTCATATTGATGGAAGTTTTGCTTGATTAAGTCAAGTCAAGTCATTTTATTTTATATATACTGTGGCACTTTAAATAACAGACAATTGGTCAACATTTAGTAGTTGATTTAAATTTAAATATGATATTAAGATATATATCTTAATATCATAAAAAGCACACTATAATACACTGTTATGTACTCCAGAATGTTATGTATTCCAGAAATAATAAAATAATTAAATTGAATACCTTCAGACACTTAATTGCATGTACATTGAAATGTACTTACATTTTTTTGGCATGTGCTTTAAGTGCACATTGCAGTTAAAATAATAATCAGTATGTTAGTATGCTAGTTAACACAATAAACTAAGTGCACTTCTTTAAATCATAACAAACATTAAAACAATGACTTAAAATGCAATTTGGAACTTTTAATTTGACGTTATTACAATGTGCAATTTTAAGTGTACTTAAGAGTGTTAGGAAATAAAGTGTACTTAAGTGGAATTTTCTTTAATTATATATTTTTTTAGTTTGTACATTTTTTGAATTTGAAGTACACTACACGTTCATATTGAATACAATTAAACACTTCTGTTTCACAAGCATATGTTGTAGTAAAGAAAATAAATTCATACAATATTATTTATTAATGATTATTGATTTATATAATTTTAATTAAAAGTAATGCTTCATTAGCTGCGTTTCCATACACCTATTTTTATGCGCATTTTAGAATATCGCTTAAAAAAAAGCTGGAAGGAAACGACAAGATGCACATAAATTAAAAAAATGCGCATAAAAAACTTATGCGCACATTTGAGTAGGATAAACTTTTTATCCGTTAAGAAAATATGCGTATAATCTACGATGGAAACACATTTACCGAATAAATTCCTCCATGCGCATCTAAAAAATAATGTGACTTCAAATCAAATCACTTTTATTGTCACATCACCACAGCACAAGTGCCTTGGTGAGTGAAATTCTTATGAGCGTGCTCCAGACAGTGCAGAAAAACAACAGACAATTTACATATGGACAGACAGTGCAAAAAACAACAAACAATTTACATATGGACAGACAGTGCAAAAAACTGCACTGGAGCATTTACAGTGCTCCAGACAGTGCAAAAAAAAACACAAAAACAACAACAGCAATTTACATATGGACTGTACATATTACAGACTGTACAGAAGACAATGTGCAAAATACACATACATATACTCAGTACACATAGTGTACTATAAAGACATACTTAATTATCAACGACACATTATACACCGTATGGGCACATCTGCATTACAGTATCTATACATAATGTAGTCTATGCATAGTAATAATGTGAGGTGCAACAGATTATAAATTAACAGCAGATTGGTTGGTTGAGCAGCAGATAGATGTGCAAAGGTGCAACAGATTATGCATATGCAGTGTCGTGGCTGTGCATTGTATGGTGTCCAGTGATAGCAGATATGTTGTGATTAGTGCAGTGTGTGCGTGTAGTCCTTTCCAGCTTTCCTGTAGCTCAACTGGTAGAGCATGGCGCTAGCAACGCCAAGATCATGGGTTCGATTCCCAGGGAAAGCAAGAGCTGATAAAATGTATAAACTGTAACTTAAATGCAATGTAAGTCGCTTTGGATAAAAGCGTCTGCTAAATGCATAAATGTAAATGTAAAATGTAAATGTAGTCCAGTTGAACTGTGTTAAAGTGCAGTGCATGGCATGTTGTGTGAGTGGGAGTGTGATGTAGGTGAGTTATTTGTGACTGTTCATTAGCCTGATAGCCTGAGGGAAAAAGCTGTCCCTCAGTCGGCTAGTGCGGGATCGGATGCTGCGGAAACGTCGCTCTGAGGGCAACAGAGAGAGCAGTCTGTGGGACGGGTGGCTGGAGTCTTTGATAATCCTCCGGGCTTTCCTTGTACACCGCCTGGTGTAGATATCCTGGAGGGAGGGAAGCTCACCTCCAACAATGTGGCGGGCAGTTCGCACGACCCTTTGCAGAGCCCTGCGGTTGCCAGCGGTGCTGTTTCCAAACCAGGCGGTGATACAGCCGGTCAGGATGCTCTCCACAGTGCAGGTGTAGAAGGACCTGAGGATTCTGGGGCTCGTTCCAAACTTCCTCAGCCGTCTCAGGAAGAAGAGACGCTGATGTGCCTTCTTCAGCACTGCATCTGTGTGAGCAGACCATGTGAGATCCTCAGTGATGTGAACGCCGAGGAACTTAAAGCTGCTCACCCGCTCCACAGGTGTCTTGTCGATGGTGATGGGTGTGTGTTCTCTGCTCTGTCTCCTGTAATCCACCACCAGCTCCTTGGTCTTGTCGATGTTGAGTGAGAGGTGGTTCTCCTGACACCATTTAGTCAGGGTACTCACCTCCTCTCTGTAGGCCGTCTCATCGTTGTCGGTGATCAGGCCTATCACCGTTGTGTCATCAGCAAATTTGACGATGACATTGGAGCTGTGTGTAGCTGTACAGTCGTGTGTGTACAGGGAGTACAGGAGTGGGCTGAGGACGCAGCCCTGCGGTGCACCAGTGTTGAGGATCAGGGGAGATGATGTGTTGTTGCCCATTCTGACCACCTGACTTCTGCCTGTCAGGAAGTCCAGGATCCAGCTGCACAGAGATCTGTTCAGTCCTAGAGTCTGGAGCTTCGCAACCAGTGTGGCAGGCACTATATGGTGTTAAATGCCGAACTATAATCCACGAACAGCATCCTCACATAGGTGTTCTTATTTTCCAGGTGGGAGAGAGCAGTGTGCAGGGTGAAGGCAATAGCATCGTCTGTGGAACGGTTACTGCGGTATGCAAATTGTAGTGGGTCCAGTGAAGCAGGCAGCACAGAGCAGATGTAGTCTCTGACCAGCTTCTCAAAACACTTGCTGAAGATGGGGGTCAGAGCAACGGGCCTCCAGTCATTCAAGCATGTGATTTTGTTTTTCTTTGGTATGGGCACAATGATGGATTTTTTGAAGCATGAGGGAACCACAGACAGAGAGAGTGACAGATTGAAAATATCTGTAAAAACCCCAGCTAGCTGGAAAGCGCATGCTTTGAGCACACGGCCTGGTATGCCATCAGGGCCCACAGCTTTACGGATGTTCACCCGTTTGAAGGATCGGGTTACATCCGCGACAGAAAGGGTGAGTGGACTGACCTCTTCTGCGGCAGCCGCGGCAGCGCTCTCTGTGTGTGCGGTGTTATCAGCCTCGAAACGAGCATAAAAGGTGTTGAGCTCGTCCGGTAGAGAGGCGGCAATGTTCACAGTAGCCGGTTTATTCCCTTTAAAGCCTGTGATGTTGTTGATGCCCTGCCACATGCTTCTTGGGTTATTGTTGTTGAAGTGTTCTTCAACTTTGTTTTTATAAGTTCGTTTGGCTGCTTTGATGGATCTCCTGAGATCGTAACTGGCTTGTTTCCGATCGTCAGTGTTTCCGGATTTAAAGGCAGATGTCCGCGCTGACAAGGCTGATCGAACATCGCTGTTAATCCACGGTTTTTGGTTGGGGTAGATCCGGATTGTTTTGGTCGGAACTACATCGTCTATACACTTCCTGATGAAACACATGACCGTATCTGAATACGCCTCTATGTCGTCTTCAGACGCTGCCCGGAACATGTCCCAGTCCACGTGATCAAAACAGTCCTGTAGTATAGCGTCCGATTGGTCAGACCAGCAATGAACTGTCCTGAGAGCGGGTGCTTCACGTTTCAGTTTCTGCCTATAAGCAGGCAGGAGCAGAACGGAAGAGTGATCCGATTTGCCGAAAGGTTGGCGGGGGAGGGACTTGTATGCGTCCAGGAAGGGGGTGTAACAATGGTCGAGTGTACGATCTCCACGCGTGTTGATGGTGACGTGTTGAAAGTATTTTGGAGCTATTGTTCTGAAGTTGGCTTTATTAAAGTCCCCTGTGACAACAAAAGCTGCATCTGGGTGCGCGGTTTCCTGCTCACTTATATTCCTGTACAGATCCCTGAGTGCCTGGTCTGTGTTGGCTTGGGGGGGGGATATAAACAGCCGTGATTATGATCGCTGTAAATTCCCTCGGTAGCCAGAACGGTCGACACAGAAGCGTATGAAATTCCAGATCAGGGGAGCAGAAGGATTTAATAGAGTGTATGTTCCTTTCATTACACCATGAGTTGTTGATGTAGAAGCAAACACCCCCACCTCTGCTTTTCCCTGTGAGCTCCTTTGCTCTGTCCGAGCGGTGCACGGAGAAGCCCGTGAGCTCGATGGCTGAGTCTGGAACCATCGCAGACATCCAGGTTTCTGTGAGGCAAATAACACAGCAGTCCCTTGTTTCTCGTTGGTATGAGATCCGCGCCCGCAGTTCACAGAGTTTGTTATCCAGTGACTGAACGTTGGCCAGTAAAATGGTTGGAAGAGGAGGTCGGAAAGCACGGCGTCTCAGTCTGATGAGAACGCCAGCTCATTTTCCTCGTTTTCGGCGTCGGCGGCGTCTCCTCGCTTTCGCAACCCACACAAAGGGCTCAGATGCCGTGTCTGTGAACAGTCCACCGGCATTCAAAAACTCAAAGTCCGGTTTGCGTTGCGCGACGGAGGAACCAATGTTCAAAAGCGTGTCTCTATCGTAGACAGTTATACTAACAACATCTAACACGTAAAACAACAAAAAAACAAATAAAACATACGGAAAACTGCAAAGTTTTCCCGGAGCTCGCAACACGGCTGCCATCCTCGGCGCCATCTTGATATCTATCTATAATAGATAGATAGATAATAGATAATACTTTGCGCAATGAGATGGGATAACTTGACTAGCAGCAGACCGATCTCGTTCACAGCATCTATAAGTTGTTGTGGTCATTTAATTCAGGAAAGTCTGTCATCAAAGTATTTCCGTATAATTGTCTTACACGACGGTGTTCCCAAACAGTCCTCCTCCGAACGCACTGACAGCATTTAGTGTGTTACCTCTGCTCTCTCTGAGGCGCAAATAATTTATGTAATATATGAAAATTATTATATTCAGTGGCAGAGGTGGAAAGTAACGAATTACATTTACTCGCGTTACTGTAATTGAGTAGCTTTTTTGTGTACTTGTACTTTTTTAAGTAATTTTTTTAATCTGTGATTTTACTTTTACTTAAGTATATTTTGTGTGAAGTATTGTACTTCGCTACATTTTAAAACACATTCGTTACTGAGTAAAAAAAAAAAATTGCTCAGTGGAAACAACTGCAGCAAATAATGGGCAGAAGAAGAAACTGGCGCTAAAATCACAAGAAAGATGCAGACGAACAAGACAGGCGTTAATGGTGCAGACCCAGCTGAAAACCAAACCCCGTCATATTCTACTAAAGTGTTAGCTGTGTTTGCCTCGGGAGACCGAACTAGCAGCTTATAACATCTTGACATCGCCCTTCGCAAGCATGTAACGTTAGAGGTAACGAAAATACTTACATCATTGCATTGGTGGTTAAAATGAAGCTTTGGCGGTTTAGCAAAAGGTTTTGCACAAATGAGCCAAAAAGACAGTGGTGCAGGGTGTGCACTATCATCTGAGATAATATAGTAATTGTTGTTTTAACGATGTGCGATTTGACATTATCAGTATTTTGCTCAAAACCAAACAAATCACTCTAAACAGTGTGCCGTGAAATCTAGTAACGTTAGATTAGACTAATCCGCGTGCATTTGGAGTGCTTTCTTTCACTGCGTGATTCAGTCTGTTAAAATGCGTTTAGAATGATCACAAAATTGAATATATAGAAGCAGAAAATGTATATATTTATATAATTTAATATAGTAACGTTAAGTCAACATCACATGAAGAATGCCGTTTTTCTCAAAAAAAATCACCATGATTACATAGGCCTGTAGTTTTGCTTTTTACAACAGTTCAAAAAAGTTAATTAAGAGACTTGCATTTTAGTCACCATATTGCCTGTTTTTGCTCTATTTCGACAACAAAAATAATACCAAACACAGCCACCATACACAGTTTTGCGTCTCTGACTCTGAGCAATGACGGTGTTTTGTTCTGAATGAATTATCCGTTTAAATGATTCTGTTCAATCGCAATGACTCTCTTATGAGTGACTTGCTGACACCTACTGGTGGTTCTAATTTAACATTTAAAGTATCTTTAAATTTTTTTATTTCAAATGACTATTTAACATTTGTGACCCTGACCTGGAGCACAAAAGCAGTCATAAGTCGCTGGAGTATATTTGTAGCAATAGCCAACAATACATTGTATGGGTCAAAATAATACATTTTTCTTTTATGCCAAAAATCATTAGCATATTAAGTAAAGATTATGTTCCATTAATATATTTTGTACATTTCCTACTGTAAATATATCAAAACTAAGAGCTTAATTTGAACAACTTTAAAGGAGATTTTCTCAATATTTGGATTTTTTTGCATCCTCAGATTCCAGATTTTAAAATATTGTCCGATCATAACAAACCATACATCAATGGACATATTATTTATTCAGCTTTCAGATGATGTATAAATCGCAATTTAGGAAAATGGACCCTTATGGTTTTGTGGTTCTTATTTATCAAAACATTATTTCTGCATTTGTAGCTGCAGGCTAAATGCATTCATGTCAGTGTGTAATACATCTATGCCACTTCAGATGAAGCTTCTGCGTTTCCTCTGCATTGCAAAGATGCATTTTGTTGATACTGATTTAATTTCCCTGGTAACAGCCTAAATGTGTTATTATTCTAAATATCTGATTCCTTTAATTAAAAACACCTAGTTTGAGATTTATAGGCCCATATCCCAGGTGTGTCAAACTCTGGAGGGTGTTACTAGAGGGGCACAGCCCTAAAGAGTTTAGTTCCAACCCTGCTCCAACACACACACCATGTAGTTTTCAAATAAGCCTAAATGATTAGTTTAGCTGGATCAGATGTGTTTAATTAGGGTAATATCTACACTGTGTAGGGCTGTGGCCCTCCAGGTACTGAGTTTGACACCTTTGGTCTATCCCATTTTTTCCTCCCTCCCATTGTTAAAATGTAACTAAGTAATTTTTACTCGGAGTAAATTTTAAATGAGCTACTTTTTACTTTTACTTGAGTATATTTTTAGACTGGTACTTTTACTTGTACTTAAGTAACATTTCAGTAATGTAATGGTACTTTTACTTGAGTACAATATTTTTGTACTCTTTCCACCTCTGTTCAGTGGCTTATGTTCTTAGTGATATTTAGTGCCGCAGTTTACCAGGAAGTGACGATTTTGTTCTCTTTGGAAAATGTGCTTTATTCGCATATGTTTTATGCAATATTACATTTTTGCGCCTAAGTTAAAATCGATTCTTTGGATGGAAACATAGCTAATGCATCATTAACATACTGCTGGTTGTGACTAGATAGCATGATTTGCATTTTATTCACTTGTGAATGTTTGTTAAATCATTAACAGGTGGACTAGATCTTTGTCTCACTTGTTTCTCTGTTCTAAAAGATGAAAGTGTAGCTAGTATTCTTCGTGTCTCTCCGTCAGTATTTATTTTCAGTATGTGGGTCAGTTTTTCCAGCCGCTGTGTTGCTGTAAACATGAGCACATCATTGGTGATCCATCATAAACGTGTAATTCCCATCTCAGTGCCATCATAACTCCAGCTCTGGCTTCAGACTGACAGCAGACAGAATCTCAGCATCCCAGCAGTGGAGGCACACGGTCCCTGATAAACACCTGGACTCCCTGCCGAACTGAACTTACCTCAGACACATGCTTTACACCTCCGACTGTGAGGAGGCTGAGCTTCCGCGTCTGCGCTCGCTGTCAGATGATAGATTACACTTGCCTTGTTGGGAGGTTTGGAGATGATTGAGGAGAGTAGACCTGGACTTTTTTCTCTTTTTTTACTTCTTGTGTTTCTGACACTTACTCAGAAGGACAGCTGCTTTGAATTTAAAGTCAACATGAAAAATGAATAGATGTTACTGGTCTTAATGTGAAGTAATTAGAGCGCCAGTGTAACGGATGTATGCCAGTAAGGGTTGTGTGTAAACCTCACTCTCCTGACCTCAAAAAGAGGCGCTCTAGCGACTGACGCTAGAGGCTGTAGCCTTTGGCGTTCCTTGTTAGAGCGCGCGCCTCCCGCGCCGGCGTCCCGGGTTCACGACCCGCTCGGTGAGTTGGTGCGGATCCGTGTCGGGGGTGTTACACTGGCATGACCTGAAATAGATAACAGACCATATATAGAGCAACTGCTGGGTAGTAACAGATTACTTGTAATCATATCAACCAAATTATGTAATTAGATTCCCAAAATTAAGCACTTTAAATTAGATTAAATTAAATTTTAAAGTGTTCTTAATCAGATTACAGTTACTTTTTGGATTGCATGGAACTTTTATGGACTACATGATTGCATGTCACTCACACAATGGCAGTTAATTGTTCATAATTTATTAATTCCCCTTAAATGTTCCAATTTTCTCTTCTAAAATATTAAATTGTTTGTCATAGTGTTTAGATTATATTTAAATATAGAATAGCCATGTAAATGACATGTAAATTAATTTGTGATCCATATGCTTCTAAATTTGTGGTTAAAAGCACCTCTCAGTCAATTAGCCCATGTATGAGACTAATAATTATTATAGTTATTTATTTAAACCGTTCATGGATAATTAATTGGAGGAGCATGGGTGCACCGTCTGCTGAGTGCATAAACTTGTGTTCAATTTGAAGTGAAAGTGAAATAGGAAAAAAAAAGCGCTCATACTAGAGCCATTGCATGCTATTTGATTTATAAGCTATTTTTGATAGGCCGGTCATTTCTGACCGGGAACACAACAATTGTTCTTTAGTGATGTATTTTTTTTTTTTTTACAAGATAGAAGCATTTCAAAACAAATGTCTTGGTTAAACAGTGCATGCTAGTGTGATATTCAGTGCAATTGTTTTTCATATTTTATTTAATATTGACAAAATTATCCACAAATAACGCTGTTTTTCACTCAAAAACTGGTGTATGTAAGCTCAGAGTAATGAGGCAAATTACAGAACCAGTCCTATTTGAAAGAAGACAAGCTGACAAAAAGATAAATACCAATATTTGGTGGTAATATTGCATAACAAGATTTATGAGCCATTTTTTGACCGGGAACACCACAAGTGTTATAGGGATTTGGACACAACCTGAGGGTTAATTCATCATTTGTGAGTTTAAATACAAATGTTGCTTTGGCATCTGAAACAAATAAGTTTAATTTGATGCAATAAAACTACTAAAACTATAACCGAAATAAAAATAAATTGAGGCTCAATAGAAATATTCATAAAAAAGTGTGTATACAACTATAGGCTAAAATTGAATCGAAAACTTAAATTTAAAAAAGCTCATTCAAGATATACAAATAATTCTAAAATAACACTAACGATAAGGATTAATAGCTTATTAGAGCATGTTTGGGATGAAATGTCAGTTGCTGTGGTGAAGATGGACTAAACAAGCTACGATCAGCATTTGTGTTGCTGCGACTTTGCTGAAATAGTTGCAAGCATATCAGTTTGAGTCAGCCAGCGCTACTCGTACCTTACTGGTTGATGGACATGTCATGCGTGGGAGCCATAAAGAAAATTAGTTCCCATCTTGCCCTGAGATATATTGTTCAGCGGGATAAGGGGAGACATTTGTAAACGTTTGACTCTAAGTAATTGTCATGAGTTGATAGACCGTGTCCTATACTTAACCATCAATAACACTCTCCTTCTCCAGAGAATCATTTCTCTAACAGAAACAATACTAAACAACAAATATGTACTATCTTTATGGCTCACAAAACATAGCAATGTTTCTCACTGAAGCAGGGTGAGCTACTCTGAGAGAAGCAACAAGTGTGGCTCTGTTCCAAACCTTTGTGAGATGCCCTGCTGTCTATTAAGGCAGCATTCTCATTACAATAGGACATCATAAGCAACGCAGTGGGGATGTGTTGGTCTTGTGGGTGGTACTGTAACGAATCCGTAATTGTCTTAGGTAGTTGTTGGCATGCTGCAAAGCTGTTGCATATTGCATGCAACACTTTTTGGCGTTTTTATTATCCATATTTCTCCCACTTTGTTTGGATTTGGGATTTTTTTTTTGTATTTTATGCAAAGGATTTATACAATTCTGCTTTAGAATTTGTGTAAAAGGTATTTTAGAAAGTAACACATTATGCTGCCTACTCTGTGGAGATTAATTCATGCCTGGATCGTGATGCCTTACAATAGCGTCCAGGAAGCTCACTAGGTTTTGGAACAGAGTCCATGTCTCTGTCTCCCATTTGGTCACATTTTGTGTTTATTCCTTTCTTCCATTTTGCTGCAGGTGATGATCAGATTTATGACACCGCTACAAATGGGAACCGCAGGACAGATATTAAACCTTCTAACAAACTATTGGCATCAAAGAAGAGCCATAAAGTGAAAAAAAGTAGAGATGCGTGTCCGTGGCGAAGGTACAGACTGCACTCAGTATGAGTCTCCGACATCAAAGGCAGCTCCGACACACGTATACCTGCATCTCCACGCCAGCTTTCGGGATGCGCTGTTCTGCAAATTACTTTCCTTGCTTTCAAAGTAATGGCCACAGCATTCACACTGCGTTATTTAGTTACAGTGCTTTGTTCTGTCTCACCACACCTCTCAGAGGGCTGTCTGGAGACACAAGACGTCTTCAGCGAGGGGAAGTCAGGCCTCGTCTTCATCGCGCTGATGAGAACCTGTGTGGCTGGTTTTTATTTAAGCGGTTTCTAATTAGCATACCACAAGGATCAAAATACTAAAGAGAGATTATTCTATCCTAATTTATCGTGTTTGACATTTCAGCGAGAATACTGCTCTGGGAAAACGGTTCAGGTTTTCATGTAGCAGATCTGGAAATACTCTTCTCCAAGTGTTTCCTCAGGGAAACGCAGCACTTGTGCCATTAACAGCCCACACAGTCATACAGACACACGTAACGGCAGGCAATCAAACCTTTCTACAAGTGTTTAACATGTAGCGTAACTACTGACCCCACAGGAAAATAAAATCACAAATGAGATCTCAGTAGTCTCTTCTAGACAGCGGTGAGGTTTAAAAAATTACACTGTAGACTGCAGCTGTTTTATGGATAACTCATGCTCACTGGAAAAAAAACAAGCCTAGAAAAGATATTATGTTGCTTCTTTCACATTTCACAACACTTGTTTGGTTTTATCCAAAACAGTTCAACATCGACTTGCCGATGTTTTATGTTAGCTGTTGTACATTTCACGGCAGTTCGGAAATGTACTGTTTGGTAAGTGGTGCTACGGGTTAATGCTGTTTCATGTCTGAAAATAATGTACCACATAAACATATATTTGCTGAAGCAACCATGACATTTTAGCTTCCTTCTACAAGTCTTTGAGCTCCTTCATCACGACTTACTGTGAAAATGCTGTGCTCTACCGGGTCAACATGGATTAGTTTACAAACCATGCACTTTGGTAAAATTGTCCTGTTGTCATGACATAGTATTGTGCTAAGAACTGATGTTGTGCATAAGACTTTGTTTGAGTTTGATTGACAGGCAATATGACCAATCATAACATAGAATTCACCATTTTGTCTGGCAAACAAACCTGCCAGGATTAATGTCAGTGAAAAATTGTGTGTACTGACGTCTTTCTGTGGTTTAAACAACAAATCTTCTAATGTTCATTCATGTTTAGGGGATGGATCTTTGCAAAGGGGACATTTTATTTATAGGTATATTTTTGGAGTTTTTTTTCAAAAATGTTGTTATATGCAAATATGTTTTTAAAAATAGTAGCATGTTTCTAGATCCCATTCTTCTAACACACACACACACACACACACACACACACACACACACACACACAGTTTTAATTCACTATGATTTCATTAAATGCAAAGGATCATAAGAAAAGACTGCACTAATGAGCTGCATCAGTGGAATGTGTCAACACAATGCAGTTAAAAGAGCTGAGCAACTTTAACACTCACAAACACGCTTCTTCAAGACAGTGTCACAGTAGCTGCTATAGAATGTGTGTCTGCTACAAACGCCTAGATAGAAGATAATGGCATCTTGAGACACTGAACTTTACACACCTGGTCAACTTAAAACCGCAGGGTTCTTGGCAACCATGAAGAAAAAATAAATAAAAAATAAATATATATATATATATATATATATATATATATAATATGTTATATACATTTTAATTAATAATATTATCTGGCATAATTCAAAGTTCCATAATAAAAAAAAACTATTGAATTACAAAATGAATAGTGCATAAATTTATAAGTATTATACTATCAATACCAGTCAAAAGTTTGGAATCTTTGTAAGGTTTTTGAAAAAAACAACTTTGATGCAATTATTTGATCAAAAACACAGAATAAACCATATGTAGTAAACAGTACAATTAATATATGCAATTTGATCATGTGATGCATAGCTGCATTTTAGCAGCCATTACTCCAGTCTACTTCACTGTTTATATTCACTCACTCACTCACTCACACACACACACACACACACACACACACACACACACACACACACACACACACACACACACACTCACTCACACACTTTCATCTTGAAGTCAAGGTTAAGGACCATCAACCACTCGTCTAGTCTAGTGCATGCATATGAAGGAAGGAAGGAAGAAAGAAAGGAAGGAATGAAGGAAGGAAATGAGTGGGAAAGGAATACAAAATTGTGCCGCAAAATGCAAAAATGTATTCTTTGTCAGGTGTGAGTGTATGTTATTGGCCTGGACAGAGAAGTTCAAACTGAGTCAACAACTGGACTGAAAATGAAGTCAGACACACCACAGGCAGTTTGAGATGAGCAGTGTGCTCATAATGCATGAGACTGGAGTAATGCCTCTGCATTATTAAATCAACAGATGGAAAGGTAAACAAACAAAGGGAGCGCGGGCCCTGGAGCCACCCTCACCATAATCCATGAGTGGGTCTGGCACCGAGTCAGTCTCTTTAGCACCTTAAAATATCATGCTGCTATGAGACTATGAGCTTTCTGAGGCCCAAAAAGACACTCGATGTACAAACGTTTCTGAAAGAAGCCTCTTCTCTTCACCAAGGCTGCATTTATTTGATAAAAAAATTGCAATATTGTTGAATATTATTGCTTTTTTTTTCTATTTAAATATATATCAACATTTAATTTATTACTGTGAGCAAAGCTAAATTTGACCATCTGTTGAAAACAGTTTGAAACGGTAACTGCTGCTTAAACCATGATTCATATGTTCTTTTGCAGTTTTTTTGTTACATTAAAAGTGACTGTAAATACATTTATAATCAATTTATTGCATATGCATACTGTATATTTTATTTATATATATATGTTGATGGCATATATATGGAGCCTTCCATATATAGAATCCATTCCATAGAATGTTGCCATTCTGGAGCCTTCAACATTGTATGTATATATATATATATATATATATATATATATATACAATGTTGATAGGAGAGCAGAGAAGTATGTGTTTGTTTGAAGTGCAACGACTGGGAGACTTTCACACCAGCAGAACGGAGAGAGAGACAAAGCGAGGGATAATAATCTTTGACATTGCAATTTTCTTGGTAGTGGTGATAAAAGCTTTACAGCTCTTCTGTAATAATCATTATCTTTGCTTTTCACAGACCACAGCCTCTGCTGATGGCAGCTCTGACTGTAAAGCTGTGTTTACAATGACAGAGAGTTCCTTCACAGACAACTGCGGACTGATCTGAAAATCCTGCTCTTAAATGCCTGGAGATGGCAGCTGCGGATTATAAACCCATGTAATATAAGCCTGTCTTCGCTGTTTAATTTTGACAATTTAAGCAACTGAAGGACTTCCTTGAGAGCTGCTCTTGTAGCTTTGCGAGAAACAGTGTTTTAATCCGATAGTAACTCGGTCATTCTGGAGCCTTCAAGACGCCAGAGACTGAAACTTAAACACAAACTGTGAAGGGTCTTGTGGTCTGAATACAATAAATGCCGTGGGTAATTTGATCATTTTCATGTGCCATCAAACATAGAATGCTTTTTAGTGCTAATGCATCATTTGTGCTTTTACAGAATGGATAACACTTTAGTATGGAGACTAGTTCTCACTATTAACTAGTTGCTTGTTAGCATGTAGCAATAGTACTTAAAAAGCAGATATTAATGCCTTATTCTGCTAGAGCATATTTTAGATCGCCTAACCCTTCCTAAAATTAACAACTATCGCACTAACTAATAATCAGCAGAAAATTAGGAGTTTAGTGAGCGAAAACTACTTTAGTTTACAGTGAGAATCAGGCCTTAAAAATAAAGTGTGATGTCAGACGGCACTCATAATATATAAAGATTCTTTAATGTCAACTTTTTATTGTGTATTTTGAATGATTTAGTAGAAAACAATTTTTTGATTCAGTGGAAATCATGTATCTAGAAAATATATGATTAGTCACCAACTGGACCATCTGCCAAGTATAGCCTTACCAGAGGCATATAAAGATGAATGAAATCTTATTGAGTAGCATTTCAATCTGTTTTCGCAGCTTACTGTTAGTCAACAGTGGAAGTGTCAAAGCTGCACATCATCTCTGTCCGTTCACTGACATTGACCAATCAGCTTTGAGCTCAGCTCTCTTTTCAGCAGAATTCCATTCAGTATTAAAATCCACTTTTTTTCTTTATAATAATGTTGTACAAAATAATTTTAGTATTTTATTTGTACAACTGTGTGTAAATAGTAAATTTCAAGTCAACAATACATGTCAATTTAAAGGGCAGAAAATAACGAGCTTGATTTGATTTGAAGCTCAGAATTTCATCGAAAAAGGGCATTTCTAAATGATCATTTAAATTCAGACAGATGGGAAAAACAAAGCGGTTGAAGTAACTTCAAAAACAGAAACGCAGCATCCGTCAGCTGAACTCTGAGCTCTTTCAGTGAAGACCGCTTCGTTGATTATAATGAGAGGGATTTAGTTTGGACGTGTTGTTATATGCTGCTCACATCTGATGCAGACAAGTACTCAAGCCATAATAGAAACAGCAATTTGCTGTCTTTGCTACATATGTTAGCGAGACTCTTATACAAATTGCAAAATACATGCATATACGTCACAAACAGCTCTTGTATGATCCTGAAGGGTTTATTTTTACAATAATGACCGGCTGACTACATTATACAGTAGTGAGCAGGAAGATGTACAGTCAGTCAATCGCTGTCACTAAATAAATGTTTGCTTGCCAAAATAAATGGACCTTAAATATCATGTTTTTGGCTTTTTTTTAGTATAAACAAAGCACTCTGTAATATCACATACTAGCACAGCTAATTAGTAAAGTGCCAGCCTGGGACAATTATTAATTATTCCCTGTCAGTTTAGAGTAATTATGCAAAAATACACTAGCATTCAAAAGTTTCTGAAAGAAGTCCCAAATGTTCAAAGTAATGTTTTCTATATGAAAGCATTTTGAAATGTAATGTATTGCTGTAATCAAAGTGTCGCATGATAATCTGATGCTCAATAAATATTTCTGTTATCACAAGTAAACAGAAATGCTGATCCTTGCATTTCACTACTGATTATACTTTGTATGATTGTGTATGTGACGAATAATAAAGAACCTTGAAAGAACCTAAACCATTATGCTGCATTATATTTTTGGAAACAGTGATTTGTTTTTTCATAAATAAGCAGCAGCTTATTTATTTATTTATTTACTTCATTCATTGATTGATTGAATGTGTCATTAATGTCACTATTAGTCAGTTTAACGTATTCCTGCAAAATTGAAGTATTTCTTTCTTTCTTAAAAAACTGCATAGTGTATTTGTCAATGTCATGCAATTTAATGTTAATGTAAGTGTGCATTTGACCAATCAGAATCTGATTGCTGAGAGAGCATGTCTTTACTGAAAGGTTCTGCTATTTTTGTGAGTGTTTTTTTTTGGTCCACTTTCCGAGTCCTAGGTGGCTATAATTTCACCACCTGTATTGCAACATGAGAGCATATGGTTGTGAGAGTGCTTATGTTTTTAGATGCTACACTAGATGTAGTCTTATTAGCTTCTGTTGGAAGCCTGCTGATAGCATGTTTCTTAAAGACAAATACACACCGTAGTGGGTCAGCTCACACTGGCGATGAGACCATTATGTGTGTTTCGTGCTCTGTCTCTTTGTCTCTGGTGAGATGCTGATGTTTGTCAGCTGACAGCAATCTACCTGACCCATCTTTTCCTCCTCGTCCTCCAAGCCTGGAGCTAATTGAGCTGAAAAACACACCTCCACTTACGCACAGAGCTCAGGCAAACCAGAGCTATTATGCAATTAAGGAAAACAAAAGGCACCAAAAAGCTTTTAGCTGGAGTCTGAGTTCAGACGTGGCCCTCAATAATTTTTGCCTGAGATGATGCCACATCAGTACGTGCGCCGTCGAGAGTGTCTTTTTGTTTGCCTCATTAGTTTTAGTGCGGGTGATTAGCCTTTATTCACACTACACACAATTCCAATAGGTTTTCCAAATCCAATTTTTAGAACTGACTGTTATTTAACAAGTAATGAACCCCAAACAGATCCATTGAGACAGTGTTGCCATTGTCCAGTAATATATGACTCTATAGTGCCCAAAATTCCCAACTAATTAACTTTTGAATAGATTTAACGCCACATGAGAGCATTAACAAGTCAATTTGAAATAGCATAGCTACTTTGAACCTCAAATGGGAAAGGAAACAGGAATAGAATTCAGTCTGACTTTTGTAGTCAAAAATCCCAACCAAGCTCATCGGCGAAACCTGCCTGTGGTGACATTTCTGCAAAATAATATTAGTTGCTTTTTGCATATTTCCCTGACACTTTCAACGTGAAATGCCCAGTGAGTGTTGCTACAAACATTTTCCGTTTTATCCGAAATCTGACACTACTTTGTTACGTTGGTTGTTGTACATATCGCTGCAGTTTAGAAATAAAATGCATGGTGTGTGGCAGTAAGTTAGGTTAATGATGCGTAATCTTTGAAAATAATGCACCACCTACACTAAACCTAATAACAAATAGTGTTAACAAAAGCTAATGTGAGATAACCCAAAACTGAAGCAGCCATGACAGCTTCGCTTGCTTTTGTAAGTCCTTGAGATCTTTTATCTTGACTTGCATTGCGAGTGCTGTGCTATAACCGGGTGTGCTACAAAGCAAGTTTACTATGTCAGAAAAGCCATATATATGGAGGTGACTATTTAATGCAAATGTCAAAATTTTTTAGTTTAAGGGGTATGTTTGTTTTGAGGGCACAACATAGTATTCTATTAAAGACGATTGTAAAAATAGTCTTAATTAATCCATAATCAGTCATGTTATAATTTGTGTCAAAAGGAATAACAATTATTGATGTTGTAATGCCACAAGTGTTTATTTCAGCCAAACTGCAATTAATTATACTCTAGGTATGTTTTTGGAATTTGCCAAAAATGTAGGTAGAGGCACATTTTTCCAATCAGCCTAGACCGAAAAATCCAAAATAGGTTTATTTTTCTCTCTGCAAACAACTATACAGATTTGAGTCGGATATGCCAAAAATCAGATTTTAGCTGCTTGTCTGAGCAAAGCCTTTCTTCTCAGTGAAAGACAGAGTCCCGTATCACATACAAAATATTACCGCTACAAAGTAAGTTGTAGTTTTGTGCAGGATATTTAATTACTCAAACAAAACAGCCCTGAGGTTCCTTTTCCACTACAAAGCCAGCAAACTCACATAAAGTTATTTACAGAAATGCATCATCTGCCTAAAGCAGCAATCATCCTACTGTTCTCATAAAAAAGTTATAAGTATGTGATCAAAAATGTGGAGCTTTTGTGGAAAATAAAATCAACTCATTTTATTTTCTTCCCTGAAGTTCTCTCAAAATGTTGGTCAGGTTTTAATGCACCAAACAAAGGCGCAGTTTAGTAACACATAATCATTTTTTTGTCCTTTCACTGACCCTTGCAATTAAGCAAGTTTTCTCTACTGCACCTTTTAAGAGGTCTTTATTTAAGTACCTCCATGGGAAATCATTAAATGTGTCACCCTGGCCTGGGTGTCGCCAGGTATGTGTGATATCATTGTACATTTCTACACATTTACAATTGTCAAGTTCAGCTTCAGTTGAAGTGTGACTTATGTTGCACTTTTTCGAGTAGGATGTTGGAATATATTTTCAAAATATTTCAAAAGATCAGTTATACTGACCTGCAAAAGCAAAATGGAATGTAAAGTAACCATCTAAATATAGATTTTCTTCTAACAATGTGTTCTTTCTCTCCAGCTGGCTGCACGTTTGAGGAAGACTCTGACCCCAGCCTATGTGAATACAGACAGGCACAGGAAGATGATTTTGATTGGCAGCTTGTACGGACCTACAGCTGGCCTCACATGACCTCTGACCTCACACGAGGTGAGTTCTGTTGTACTGTGCTGTAATGAATGCTCAATTGTAATATGAATGTTTCCAATATGTGATTTGGCTTTATATGTAGAAGCTAAGAAAGCACTGCATATATCCTTAATGGATAAAGCAATACCAGAATGCATTGTATTCCTCCGTGATAACAAAACTAAACAAAATAATATAAAATGTTATTTAATTCTGAATCTGAGGTACTGTACAAAAAAAATGGCATGGCAGATTGTGTTTACCGACAGTAGTTTCTGGAAGTAATCCTGGGCCCATTTAGTAATTCCTGGGACTAGTGTCGTCTGAGAGCCCGAAGACCATTGACATCCACAAAGGTCTTAGGCCTTGTCCCATAAGCACAACAATTTCTCCAGTTTTGTTAATCTTTTGATGATGTTATGCACTGTAGATGGTGAGATTTGCAAAGCCTTTGCAATTTGATGTTGAGGAATGTTGTTTTTAAATTATTCCACAATGTTTTTACGCACTCTTTCACAGATTGGAGAGCCTCTGCCCATCTTTACTTCTGAGAGACTCTGTCTCTCTAAGACATCCCTTTTATAGCTAATCATGTTACATACCTGATGCCAATAAACTTAATTAGTTGCTGGGTGTTCTCCCAGCTGAATCTTTTCTAAATGTCTTGCTTTTTCAGCCCTTTGTTGCCCCTATTCCAACTTTTTTGAGACCTGAAGCTAGCATCACATTTGAAACAAGCTCATTTAGTGAATAAAAGTGTACAATTTCTCAGTTTAAACATTTTTTTTATGTTCTATTGTGAATAAAATATTGGCTCATATGATTTGAAAGTATTTTAGTTGTCATTTTATTAAATATAAAAAATGTCCTGACATTTCTGGAATTCGGGTTGCACATTCCTATGAGGAAATACAAACTTCATGCTTTTTTTTAATTGACCACAAGCAAATTGCTTGTTGTTATATAAAAGGGTTATGTCAACCCTTACCAAAAAGTAGTATACTTCAAGTTTATTTTATTAAGTACACTTAAGTAATGCTCAAGTATATTTTTAAGTATACTTTATGTAGTAAGTATACATATATCAGTGTACTAATAGTATACTTGTAATTGTACTATTTTAAAAGTCCTTGGAACTAAATTGGCCCACTTTATAGTATATAAAATTAAACTTTTAAGTGTACTTTAAGTATAACAGTAGTAAACTTTTAGTACACAATAGTTTACATCAAATATATTAGCTTCTACTGCAACTATACTAAAAGTGAACTTATACAGTAGGTAGACTGATAATTTACTAAATATATACACGTAGTAGCATTTTTCGTATACCTTGAAATATGGTCTCAGTAAACTACTAGTTTAGTAGCTTTATACTGCAAGTATACTCGTACGTTTTCTTTAAGTGAACTTTATATCATAATTTAAGTAAGCGACTATGTTCCAATTTAGGTATTGATGATTACATATTTTATTACAGTGGGGAAAACATATTTGATACTCTGCTGATTTTGTGTGTTTGCCCACTGACAAAGAAATGATCAGTATATCATTTTAATGGTAGGTTTATTTTAACAGTGAGAGACAGAATAACAACAACAACAACAAAATCCAGAAAACCGCATTTCCAAAAAGTTATACATTTATTTGCATTTCAATGAGTGAAATAAGTATTTGACCCCTTCGCAAAACATGACATGGTACTTGGTGGCAAAATCCTTGTTGGCAATCACAGAGGTCAGACGTTTCTTGTAGTTGGCCACCAGGTTTGCACACATCTCAGGATGGATTTTGTCCCACTCCTCTTTGCAGATCCTCTCCAAGTCATTAAGGTTTTGAGGCTGACGTTTGGCGACTCGAACCTACAGCTCCCTCCACAGATTGTCAATGGAATTAAGGTCTGGAGACTGGTTAGGCCACTCCAGGACCTTAATGTGCTTCTTCTTGAGCCACTCCTTTGTTGCCTTGGTCGTGTGTTTTGGGTCATTGTCATGCTGGATTACCCATCCATGACCCGTTTTCAATGCCCTGGCCCTGACGGTACATGGCCCCATCCATCGTCCCTTTGAAGCGGTGAAGTTGTCCTGTCTCCAAATATGGCAAGTTGAGTTGATGCCAAAGAGCTTGATTTTGGTCTCATCTGACCACAATACTTTCACCCAGTTCTCCTCTGAATCATTGGTAAACTTCAGATGGTCCTGTACATGTGACTTCTTGAGCAGGGGAACCTTATGGGCACTTCAGGATTTCAGTCCTTCTTGGCGTAGTGTGTTACCTATTGTTGTCTTGGTGACTATAGTTCCAGCTGCCTTGAAATCATTGACAAGATCCTATCGTGTAGTTCTGGGCTGATTCCTCACCGTTCTCATGAACATTGAAGCTCCACGAGATGAGATCTTGCATGGAGCCTCAGTCCGAGGGAGATTGACAGTTATTTTGTTTTTCTACCATTTGCGAGTAATCGCACCAACTGTTGTCACCTTCTCACCAAGCTTATTGGCGATGGTTTTGTAGCCCATTCCAGCCTTGTGTAGGTCTACAATCTTGTCCCTGCCATCCTTGGACAGCTCTTTGGCCTTGGCCATGGTGGAGAGTTTGGAATTGATTGCTTCTGTGGACAGGTTGTCATTTATACAGGTAACAAACTGAGAATAGAGGGGGCTCCTAATCTCCACTCCTTACCTGTATAAAAGACACCTGGGAGTCAGAAATCTTGCTGATTGGTAGGGGATCAAATAGTTATTAAAATGAAAATCAGTTTATACATTTTTTGAAATGCATTTTTATGGATTTCGTTGTTGTTATTCTATCTCTCTCTGTTAAAATAAACCTACCATTAAAATTATAGACTGATTATTTCTTTGTCAGTGTGCAAACGAACAAAATCAGCAGGGGATCAAATAATTTTTTTTCCTACTGTACATGAATATCTGAACATGCAAAATATCAAACGAAAGAACAGGGTATCTGCTTGTAAAAATTATTTTATTCTAGCTTCATGCATTCTTTTTTAAAAACACTTGAATATCGGTAAGTAAAAAAAAAAAAAAAAAATGAACCACATTTTGAACAAAAAGCTGAAAAAAAGACTATGAATTGGATCCAGAATGATAATCAAAACGTATATGGAGTCAATCAACATACAACAGCTTGACAGTCATTATTAACTCTTCATTGGGGACATTTTATTCCATAACGTTACAGTTTTGATGCTGTTTTATGTCAGATGATCATGTTAGATTATATGTGGAAGCATCTGTTATTTTGGTTTCTTCTTCACTTGTGTTTTTTGTGGAAATTGTTTAGAAGAAGGGTGCCCCCTACCAAAGAAAACACAGATTTTAGGAGCAGTAAACTTCAAATATATTTAAGTATATATGTCAAGTATACTTAAATGTCATTTTAAGTATATTTCTGAGAAGGACATACAGCCCATTTCTGAGAAGTACAAAAAAAGTAGACTAAAAGTAGACTCCTATTTTTAGTTTAAAAGAAGTATACTAATAGGGCACTTGAATAAACTTATTTTTTGTAAGGGAATTCGTGGTGTCAAGTGTCTTTGTCAGAATGTCAGAAATACACTGTGTCCTTACAATTATAAATGTGCTTTTAGTATCACTTCAGGCCGTGTCCTGCTGTTCAGGTAGGAGTTGTGTCAACACGCTTAGAGTTCAGATGGTTTTCAGCGGTAATTGTACATCTCCACAAGGTTCATGGGGAGCTATAGAAACACACAGGGCTTGTTCCTGCTCTAATAATGGCAATCGAGTCTAAATAGTCATTTGTATGATGTGAAAATGTGGACACTCTTGTGCGTTTATGGGTTTTTACACATCTAAGTGCCCTCACAGACACCATTTTGTTTTGTAATGTTTGTTTTCATCAGTATAGTCCATATGAATCATCATAGTTGAAGAAATTCTGCTGTTTTTAGCGAGATAGCATGTGTGCAAGACAATATAGACATGTGCAACAACAGACATTACCATGTGATTATTAATATAAACTGTGTATATATATATAATTATACAAATTCTTATTCTTAATTCATTTTAATGTATATATATATTACTACTGCATATACCATTATTGTGATTCAATACTACTAATAGTGTGATACAAACGGTCTACTACCTTGAATCCACTCTAGTGGCGCGTAATGTTAACTGGACATAAGAAGCTTGAAGACAATCTTGTGGCACTTTGTGTTGACATTTCTTTGAGTAGCCGTCCAATACTGCACTTATCTAGAGGGTTAAATTCCATCAAAGCTGCTAAAGACACTCCAATTGAGACAACAGCTTAGTTTATTGGGTGCTATTTGCTCAATATTATTGATCCATACTGGGGTATGTTCAGCATGTCAATGAAATGAGAAACAGAAAGAGAGGAAAGGTAGATGGGTGTAATGCGGGTCTAACACAACAGGCGAGCTCTGTTGCATACTGATAGTTCTGTGGAAACTCTAGTGGGCCTAATCTTTTTGTATTTCAAGTTTTGCACTTTTAATTAAATTCAAGGTTTCACATGTTGCTTTGAAAGTTGTACTAATACATTCTGTTCTGTACTAACAGTTTTCATACTTCTACAAAAATTCTGTTTAAAATAATCCATGAGATGAATTTTTTTTGCTTGAGTAAACAATTAATGAATAGCAAATGCACCTTGAGTATCTCCCCCGTAAACCTGGTTGATCAGGGTTTGCTGAAACTATGACATTTCCCTGATAAAATAAGGCTGTTAAAGGGATAGTTAACCCAACAATTCTACTAACCCTAAACCAACCCTAACAGTCTACTCTGAGAGTTAGTAGGCATGCATTTGCATTACTTTTAGTTAGTAGAATGTCTAAAGTGGACTATCTAAATAAAGTGTAACCAAAAAACCATTAGTGTTGTGAACGGCTTTATAAGTCTGGACTAACATGAAGTTTAGTAAATCATGACCGAGTTTTAATTTAAATTCAAACAGAAGATTACAAACAGAACCAAAGAAAATATTTGTACTTTGCACTCTATAAAAATAATAAGTGTGTCTGGTCTTGAGTTTAGTGAGCTTGACTTCAAACAGAAGGGCGGTGCCATGATCTTCCCATTTCCCCCATGCTGCAGGATCATATCAATCCCGCTCTAAAACTTTGAAGATCAGGTGCAAAAAAGCAAAAAATCTCAGCAAGCGCTGCAGAAATTGCTCTTTGCATTTAAATGGCACATTAGCACAGGCCAATTTTCCCCTTGTTTCCTGACGAGATTGAGATGCTCATTTGTGTTGATGCGGGGAAGCATTGCTGTCTTTGATGTCAAGGTGTAATAAGACAATCTTTCAGCCTATCGGCTTGTTGCTTCGCACTATTCTGACGCTCTTCACGCTGCTTTGTAGAGTGTTGATTAGAGAAATGGATTGAATATATTATTGAAATAAGAGGCAGGGGTAATAAGCTTTAATGGCAGTTTGTTCTTGCATCAGAATGAGAAAACTTTCACCTGTTTGGAGTCATGCTGTGGAATCTCATGAACATTTGACAAACATTTCTTGTGGCACTTTCAGTTTAACTGCTGCGGCAAACTTCGGTTGCAAACTTGCAAAATGAGATTAATTTGGAAAAAAATTCTAAATGAACTAAGCCCACGATATTAACCGTGTCTAAATCTTCTTTAATACGAAAGTAGACTGAAAGGGTGGAAGGTATAAAAATAATACTTTCATTTAATATTGAGCTGTAGTGAGTTAGTCTGTTTTTAATGCCACACTAAAGGCCTTTTCTTGAAGAACTTTAATTTCAAATGGCCTTGCAGATCTATGGATCAAATGCAATGTTTCTTAGGGGAGCGGAATATTTTTGCGAGAGAATGCAGAAGCTTTGTGTTTACTTGAAGAACTTTTTGAAATGTTCTTCCTACTTATACCATCAAAACAACAAGAGAACATAAAACTCATGATAGAATGCATTTTCATCACCATTTCTCTTTAGTGGCGCCATAGGATTAAACTTGCAAGGACACCAAAGAAAAATAATGACTTGCTGCCAAAAACTTTGACACAGGCAACCACTGACCAATGAGAATTGTTGTTGTGTTTCAGAAATTCAATTTTGTGTTAATCCCATGCACCTCCCAATTCCTGTACTCTCCATTCATTCTCTTAAACCCCTTTCACACTGCATGTTGGTCCCGTAAAATTGCCGGAGTGCCTTCTGTGTGAACACAAACACGTCCCGGGATTAATTCCGGGATCGATCCTGGGTTGGGACATAGTAACATTGCCGGGTTCAGTCCCGGAATGAGCTCTGTGTGAACAAAAGCCGGATCAATGCTGTAAAGGGTGTGTCATAGTGATGACGCACTTTATCGTACGACTGTTTTAATGGTTGTTTTGAAGGCAGATCAATGCTCACATGATGAAAAATTAGTAAACTGGAATAAAGCAGTGATCAGGGAGCTCCTCACTATCCGCGCTGAAGTCGTTCGCCAGTTTAGTGAAATGGTGCGCGGCGCATTATAAACATCATGGGACATATTTTACGTCTTTTTTCCATAATGGCTGTGTGAAAGAGGCTTTACTCTCCCAATCAAGAAGAAGGTAGAGCTTTCAAGAACTGCAACATTTATACATTTTAGCATGAGCTTGAAGGCTGAGGAGAGGGGAGAGATGCCATTCGCTAGTGAGACGTCAAAAAAAAAATTGCAGCACTAACTTCTCTAAGACGACATGGTGTATCAGACCGGCTTAAACAAATCCTAATTAAACTGAAGGCCTGGGGCATTGTGAGAGTTTGAGGATGTCTTTGTGGAAGTTTCAGAATTTAGGGTGGATGAAGCGCTCAACTACAGAACTGAAAGAATGTTTAGTAATACTTAACAATATGGCCCCATTAGGTAACATTAGTTATTACAAGGCCCCCTGAAAAACTCTATTCTGATCGGTCAGTCGCAACATTCCGAGGTATGTTATAAAAAAAACGTCATCATGCAGAATAACACACACTCATATGGGTATTTCTGGGCGGTGCTTCATTCACATCTCTCATATCACAATGCCACATTCTCGCTTGTTTCATTCAAACTGCTGTCCTCATGTGTCTCGTTTATTGACTGTATTTACTGTTGACTTATGGTAGTTTTGTTAAGTGTTCGTCGTCTTGCTAATTGACGTTGTTTCTTTGTGTTCATAGCTGCGGGAACATATTTTATCTAGGGGTGATGGGGCGGGGCCACGGTGGGGGATTTTAGACAAAATCCTAAAATTAACCCTTTCAGACCTTAAAACGAATACATTATTGTGATACATTATTGTGCTTTTGAGATTTTAATTCACTATCGTTTTTCTTTGATTATTATATAAGGGGATTTTACTAAATATTTACATCTGATATGCCTGAGTTTTGGTCAGTGTGATCGCTGACTGAATACGGCACTTTAGTGAATTCTCTTATCTGAAACAACAAAGTGCAGATGTAGCTGATGTACATTTAAATAAGAGATTGATTCATCATATACTGTAGACAGCGTCACTTAGGCTAATATAATTGCCTGGAGCTCTTTTTAGAGTGCTTACACTTGCGCTAGACTTAATTCAGTGATTATGTTCTTGTATGTATGTTTTTTGATAATTTGTTCATTGTTTGAATAATCATGAACATGCCGCGTTATAATTAGAAACTTAAAATTGTATTAGTTGAATAACTGTTGTGCTGATTGCAGGTGGTCATCTTAGAAAGTGAGAAAACTTTGGAAAACGGGTCATAAAAAGATGAGGACGTGGAGGCTTTTTTACAAGTTGGAATCTAAAATTACGGTACTATATTATGAACATCTCGCATTAAATTCTGTTAGACCCAATTGTAAGTCGCTTTGGATAAAAGCGTCTGCAAAATGACTAAATGTAAATGTAAATGTTAGGGAGGGGAGCTGTAGGGAAGCAGAATGCTCGTCGTGAGGTGTGCAAGAAAAATACAACCACAATATATTTCTGGTCATTTTAATATGTATTTACTCACAAAACTTAAGTATCCTGGGGATGATGGAGGGGCACAAAAATAATCTGCGGGGCATATATATATATATATATAGAGGGCCGCATTAAACAACTGCTTACATTTACATGGACATCAGTAATACAGTTCTAAATAATAATAATAAATACATCTTCTAAATAAGACAATATTATGATTAAGGTGTTTACATGAGTTGCTTTTAGAATAATACATTTATGTTCCTGTTTTACATGTTATAATACATAGATCGATTAATGGGACACGTCATTACATCACCACGTGCCGCCATCCGACGTCCCCTCTAGAATTTCGCGTATAAACATACAGTGGGTACGGAAAGTATTCAGACCCCCTTAAATTTTTCACTCTTTGTTATATTGCAGCCATTTGCTAAAATCATTTAAGTTCATTTTTTTCCTCATTAATGTACACACAGCACCCCATATTGACAGAAAAACACAGAATTGTTGACATTTTTGCAGATTTATTAAAAAAGAAAAACTGAAATATCACATGGTCCTAAGTATTCAGACCCTTTGCTGTGACACTCATATATTTAACTCAGGTGCTGTCCATTTCTTCTGATCATCCTTGAGATGGTTCTACACCTTCATTTGAGTCCAGCTGTGTTTGATTATACTGATTTGACTTGATTAGGAAAGCCACACACCTGTCTATATAAGACCTTACAGCTCACAGTGCATGTCAGAGCAAATGAGAATCATGAGGTCAAAGGAACTGCCTGAAGAGATAAGAGACAGAATTGTGGCAAGGCACAGATCTGGCCAAGGTTACAGAACAATTTCTTTTTGTATATGATGCCTTATACAGTCTTGTGTTTCATTTTAAATTTTATGAAAGCTTCATGTGCAGTTAATTATTTGTACGTGCATACAGACGATGGCGGTGTTAAAGCTCTTTTATTTGCCGACAAACGGTTGACCACTTCTGTGTGTGTATCCTTTCGCAAAATGCGGCGTAAAGTCCTACACGATGATAATAGTTTGATTAAGGTGTTTACATGTCTGTACTGCACCTCAATAATGCGACTAAAATAGGAATACTCTACATGTCTTAATTCGATTTGTGTTTACACTTCGATTAGGATTTTAGCGGTAATCTCGGTTTACATGGTAGATTCTTAATCAGAGTATTGTCTTAATCATATTAAAATTGGAGTATTGATGTCCATGTGTACATAGTAATTGTAAGGGACCCCTGAACTTTACCTCTTGAGGGACCCTTCATCAATGAGACCTACAGTCTAAACTTAAAAGTTTGTCATATAAAATATACACAAAAATCACTGCATTAACTACACAAACGCACAAAGTTGGATATATTTTACACAGATGTCTAAAATTGTGTAGCATTTAATTGTACGTGTTAACGTTGGTTAAATTTATTATGCCCTAACATTAAGCTAGGTAGAGTATAGGAAGGTATATTAGTGAAGCTAAATGTACACCTTCACAAAACGGCCTGTGCACATCTGATTTACCTTCACAAATACAACCCGAATTCCACAAATTTTGGGATGGGTCTTTTTACGATTTTTTTTTAAATAACATTACAAATAAAAGATTTTTAAATCACATGACTCAATATTTTATTCACAATAGAACATAGAGAACACAAAAACAAGTTTAAAAGGGGAAATTGTACACTTTTATCCACTGAATGAGCTAGTTTGAAATTCGATGCCTGCTACAGGCATCAACAAAGTTGGCACGGGGGCAACAAAGATATTTTGAAAAGATTCAGCTGGGAGAACATCTAGCAGCTAATTAAGTTAATTGACATCAGGTCTGTAACATGATGGTTTTCACAGAATGCAAAATTGTCATTTGATTTGAAGCAAATTGTTTAAATTACTTTAATTAAACTTATATTCACTTCCAGTTAACTGAATATTTTACTTTAGCTCAATGACAAAACATAAAAGTAAATTTATTCAGTTGGATCATGTATAAAATGTTTTTTGGAGTAACGACAAGGCATATGCACTTTTTTCAGTGTGCGTAATAAGTGGAATAATGTTCATCCATCTGGTTGTTGTTGTCGCGGAATAAACCCCTTCAGGGTGATGTTTATTCTGCAACAACAACCAGCTGGATGTACATAATTCTATTGCCAAGCTTCAAAAATGGTAGTACACGGTAGTAAAAGTAGTACATGCTTCATATGGCTATATGTGAGGAACAAGTCTTTTACCAATAGTTTTCCCCTCTGCTGGAGCTCAACAATCGCATTTGCTCTTGTTTTCAGTGAAGAAATTATGCTTTTGGACGCATTGCACCAGATTTGACAACACTGACACTAAAACACCACTGGTTCTTGTTATGTGACTGATCCTGAAGTCACATTGTTAAAAATGCAACAGCATTTAGAGCTTCTGCCCAGGCTTCATTCTGGTGACACATTTTTTGAGAAAACTGTTCCTTACAGAATACTTCTCTTTGACTCCAATTGGAAGCAGCAAGTTCTTCTATTAGCTCTCCCTCATGGCTCTGGGCAACAGCAGTAAAATAATGAGCAGATAATGATGGAATTGTGGGCTTCGTGTGGATTCGGTTCATTCGGAAGTCTATGAGAAATACTCACACACCTATTGGAGAATCTCTGAAGTCATTACAGTCTCGTCCTGAGGTGCTGAAAAGTTCTGTGGTTGTTTATAAAGCAACCGATGCATAGTTTACCCTCCGCAGGCAAACAATGCTAACTCTGTTTACCTGCCAAACCATGAAGGAGACATATAAGCTGGAATGAGGGGCTCGAGGAGCCTTGATTCTGCTTATGAGTTGCGGTGGCTATTTCTGGAGGAGATTTAAGCGCGAGACAGACAGCAAGGGCTGAACTGACATCAGAACAGAGATGACTGGTCTTGTCAAGATAATTGATATCCAGGTAGGCAGGTGTATGTGGGGGTATCTGTGTGTGATAAGTGAAGTGATAATGATGGGCTGTTCCCTGCCATTAGTGTGAGTCCTGCTTAAATGGACGGTCATTTGAATAATGAACCAAAAGCCACCTTTTAAGTCACCGTGAGTCAGTCACACTGAAACCAGAGAGCTTCCCAGAAATATGAGTGGGTATTTCAAGAGTTTGAGGCGGTAACCTCAGGTTAGACCACCCATGGTGCACTGAGTGCTGCAGTGATGAGGTGTTTTTATACAGGCAATCCACAAGTTCACATCACCCTGGTTTCACTCGGCAAAAACTCAATATAATTTTTCCATTGGCTTTTGGATTGCTGCAGAAAATAAGCTCTGTGAGAGACAAATGTTTATGATTCTTACACATTATGTTCGTAAAGACATTCTTTACAACTGAACACAACTTTAATGAAGTTTGAGGCCTGAAAATACAATAGAAGTAAAAAGATAAACGTGGGCTATAAATGAACTACACCATGGTCACATGACTGAAAATACACCAACATTTAAAAAGCATTTTACATTTGAGTTTGAATAGTTTGACTTTTTCAAAACAATTAAAGCTTAAAAAATCACAAAGGGTTGTTATTAGGGTGTATTTTATGTCGTAGATTAGAATAAATGTGGAAATATCTTGAGCTTTTGGTAACCCCAAACCTTTTTTCAGGCATTTCACCAAAATAAAACATTTAAAAATCACATTGACTTCAGGACGATGGAATCAAAAGTGCTAATATACTAATTATTTCCCATCTTTTTGCCATGTAATGCATATTGTACACAAAAAAACTATTTTATCTATCTATCTATATTTTATAGAATAAACAGAATAAATTGCCTGTTAAGTGGACCAGACTTCATGCTGTAAGATTCACAGTTATGGTAATGCAAGATCAGTCAAAATATTATAATGCCAACCGATGAAACAGATATACTGTGTCGCAAGTATCAGTTTTTTTTCCCTGACCAAAAATGTGAATTTTGACAGGAAGGAGTCTGTCATTTAATGGTTTGCAATCACAGAAAGAGCCACACAGGTAACAAATAACAGTAATGCATAATCAATGAGTTGTGAACGTCTTAAAATTGTGACAGCTCGAGCAACCTTAAGCATATTTTTATTGCTGAGCAATTTCTGAAATTACAGTGAAAAATTGTAATTTCTTCAGTGAAGTGTCAAGAATATAAAGGCTATGGAGCGGAGTTGTGAGTCCAATTGACATGTCTTATTTAGTCTTTTTGTGCAATGTCACAGCCCTTAATTAAAGCTTCAGAATCCATTGATGTTTTCATCAGCAACCGCATGGGTGTCTGGCTGCGTGTGCAAGCTGTGTTTGTCTTTTAAAAGTCTGATTATGCTTAATGAAGTATAGTTCTCCAAATTCAAAATGAAGCTATTTCCTCGAAATGACAAATCAAATGGCTCAAAGGACAATGTTCTGTGTACTTGTTCAGAGATAGGTTAGACGTTGTTTTAGATATTCATATGCAGTAATAAATAAATCATCTGGTGTCATGCCAAATCTGACTGCCCTCTCAAATTACGTCCTGCTTTGAGTCCAAAGCAATTCCATTGACTGCTACAATATTGTTGGTGTAAAAATGGTCTATAATACATGGAGAATATCTACTATCTGCCAACATTTTCCATTAAATATAGCCTATATTATATACAGGGATGCAGATAAGTGGTGTGTGACCAAAAAACGAACAAAATAATACATTAAATAATAATACATTCAGGGTTATTTTGGGTAAATAACTTGAGAACTCATTTGCGTACCAACATGGTTGACCGCTGTAACTGCGCATTCACCGTTTTAGATCGACTAACTGTAATACTGTTGAACATCGGTCTCAAATTCGATTCATGGAGGGCCACAGCTCCAACCCTAATCAAACACAGCTGATCCTGCTATTCAAGCTCTTCAGGATCACTAGAAACTTCCAAGCAGGTCTGATTTGGAGCTGGTTGGAGCTCAACTCTGCAGTGCTGTGGCTCTCCAGGAATTGAGTTTGAGACCACTGCTGTAGAAGGTTTCCATTTGAACTGAAAGCATAAATCTGGACTATGCGCTCTCAAAACTGTGCCATTTCATTCATTCATGAGCTTTACTCAGCAGCACTAAAACCGGCAGCACATGTACTTACTTTCCTGCTGATTTTAGGCTTGAAAATTATGTAAATTCATATTTTATATATATATATATATATATATATATATATATAAAAACAACACATTTTTATTATTTACTGTTTTTTTGCTTCCAGGACATTGCAATTATTCAAAATCAACACACTTTAATGGTTTGTGAGTATACATTTTGGTATAATGGTAGAACATGCATGTTAATGGTGGACCTTTACTTTTCATTCTAATCAAATCATGGAAATTCATACTAACCCATCAACTTGTAAAATAGGGTAAGATCATATTTCCTCCTAAATCACATAAATATTTAATTTCCAAATGGGATGCATTTGTTATTCGAGGTATATCATAGGCACAGTTTTGAGATGCACTTTATCTTTAAAAATAAGACAAATTACATGGAACATTTGGACCCAGCAGCTATAATAAATGCCAATATCGCTAGTCCTTATTTAAATATTTTTGAGTACACTTCAAACAAAATGTTTTTGTTTATGGCTACCTGCTATCAGCGTTCCTCTACATCAGTACAGCAGAGTGCCATTATATTCCCCAGCGTTATAACTAATGTCTGTTGACACCCGGGACCGTGCGAGGCATTTTTCATAAAAATCCTGTTTCCTGCAATTCCATCTCTTGCAGCCAAAGTTATTTCACTGAAGATCAATTCTCTCTTTGGATCCTTTCATATGAGGAAAAAAAACCCACTATGTCAGCCCACCCTAATTCTGAGCAGCAGAGAAAGCAATTTAATCTGGCCGTTTTATCGTGTAGAGGAGCGTTTGACTGACAGCACGTAGGATGAGTCCCTCGATGGCCTACTGATTGAGTCTCTCTTCCCGGACCCACACGGCAGCCCAATTAAAGCACAAAAGACGCTTTGTTTCTGCAATTATCAGATACACTGAAATCTTTCTGCAGATAAGACTCATTCAGACGCCATTGATATGCGTTTTGATGGACTCGGCTGCAATTATCACCTCTTTTGTCCAGCCATGATTGCTGTTTATCTGGTAACAACTTCGACAGTATTCATTCGCATTTGTGTGTAAGTGGAATTTTTGTTATGTCCCTGATGCAAGTAAACATGCTAAAAAGAATACACTTTTTGCAGTACTGGAACATCCCGGCATACCTGTTTGATGTTGAACACGCCAACTTTAGCTGCCGATCAATGGGATGATATTAGGTGAGCGTCTGTGTGTGAACTAAATAGGACTTTCATAGCTCGATACGCTGATCGATAAGACAGATTTGAGGAGAGGCAGAGACGGTACGCTGGGAGAAAATCTGTTTTGTCGTTTCTTAGCACTCTTCTTAGATGCTAGCAAAAATTGGGCCTGTTGGTTTAACATTAATGTGAAGGAAATTCACTTTAATGAGCAGGTCACACTTAAATTTGGAAACAATTTTCAAGGTCACTTTACTTCTTTAGAAAAAGAACGTAATTTCTACAAAACTCTTGAATTTTTTGTTTCTCTTTTGAACATGTCCAGGTGATTTCCATTTCATTCCTCAAATTTGTCTGATATTTTTGAAAAGTATAAAATTATTAATTTCTGAAGTCTGTGCAATGTGATGAACTAAAAAACACGACATAACCTACTTTGTACAGAAATCACAATCAAGCAACCAACCAACCAACCAACCAATCAATAAAAAAAACATTGGAAAATATTAGACATTTTTGGTTCCATCCCAAAGTAGTAAGTGCTGACTATTTTACAGGTAACATAATTGAGAATGGGCGTTATATAGGGTTGCAAAAAGTTGGAAAATTTCCAGTACATTTTGGAAACTTTCCCGAGATTTTGGAAACGTTCTGGGATTTTTGGAAAGGAAAGTTTCTGGAAATTTAACAAAAAATGTTCACTCCTTTTCAACCCTAGCACTATGTCATATTAATGCCATCTTTACTACAGATTACTGAGTGCACTGTTGATTACACTGTTTACGTCTTTGTTTATGTTTTTAACATTTAATTGTGAAAATTTCTATAGGATTACAAGATCAGCCAATATAATTTTCATACAAAATCAAGATCACGAGATTGCTGTCTAAATTATAAATATTTTTATTTCACGTATTAATTTTTTTATCATGACCAGTCTATTCATTTGTATTTGTAATTTAGTAAATATTATGCAAAATAAAATAGGCTATTTATTGAAGTGACACATGCGGTCTTATATGATAAATAAATAAATCCGTAGTGGTCAATTATTACATTCAGATGCTGAAAGTGCACTTGTTTACACTTCATATCTTGATATATTTCCAGTAATACTTTTTTCTATCTCATCATCTTCTTTTGATAACTTGCTGCTGCCTCGATCAATAGAAAATGTACACAAATATCGCTTTTAAATAAAATTCAGTTTACTGCCTGGTTTTAGCACTAAAGCTTTGCTCCCACTTCACAATGTAAGGTGAGGTGATTTAAATAGGAATCCACATGATCAGGACTTTCGAGTGATGGTGGGAAAGTGTATACAGATTTTACTTGACAAATTGACCACATTAAACAGCTTCTGGGTTTGCAACTGACTTCTGTGTGAGCTGACATTTTTGTCAAGACAACGGCCCTTGTTCACATGTGTCAGAACCTTAATTTCGCTACTGTAAGTATCGTTTAAGTAGAGGAAAATAATGATAATGACTTAATTTAATGGTGTTAAGTGTTAATGCTTAAATTGATTGTGGGTGATTCATAAATAAGACACATGCACATGCAGAGTTCTTTCCTCATCTAACCAACCAGAGCCTAATGTGTGACCCTTCCATTGCATCACATCTATTTTCATTGAGACGAGGTCCAAATGTGTAGGTTCTAACAAGGGAGCTAACAAGGTTTCTCTCCTCTGTGCCTGTCTCTCTTTCCCGAAATAAAGTTAGATGTTAGGAAACGTCTCCTCCAGACAGCTGTGAACCCCGGCCAGCCGAAGCTCTGACAGGACCAGACGATAAGGATGCTGGGAAATGGCGTTAGCGCAGGAATATAAATATCAGGAGGTTGAAAGAGACACTCCCAGCGAGGCGTGCGAGGAGGGGAAATGTCAGACTGGTCTTTTCCTGAAAGTAAACAAAAGCTCTTATTTTTCTGTGTGTACAGCTCAAGCAGCAGAATGTAGTTTGCTCTACAAATAGTAAACTTTGCAGGGAGGGTGAGATAATTAAAATCTCCTATCTCGGCGCGTGTTGACTGATCGTCACCCCCGGCCCGAGCACGCACAAGCGCCGCACTCTGTCTCAAAGTCATTACTCTTTTCATGGCTTTTCCAAAGTCAATGTTTGTTGTTTTAATGAAAGCCCCTCGGACAAAATAACAGGGGAACAGACAAATTTCAGTCCTTTTCCGAGCCTGAAAGAATAAAAAACACGTCTCTTTGAGTCCCGCTGTCTCTCACTGGAGGGCATTTCTTTGTTTTTGCTGCTTTATTTTTCCAGCTCTCATGCTTATTAGCTGGCTTAGCTCACATGTGCGTGGTCTGTGACCCTTCAGCTTCAGAGTTCATAGGATTCCTAAAACCATTTCAAAATGCGTTACAAAAAACATTCAAAGACATTTTTATATTCTCACAGAGACCGATGGTGCGAAGCTGCAAACACTCTTCGAGGTTTAATATCTGATCTTGGGCATCACATATAATAGGATGTGACGTTTTAACCTGAATATGGACCTATAACGTCAAATTATATTAATAACGTTTCACTTATATTTATAGTTTGGAGACCACCAGATTTGTGGCCTTTGAGATGCTACAACCATTTATATCGTTGGCCTATGGAACTTGGAAACAAACATGGAGCAAATGTTTGCTCCATGTTAAAATAAAACACATGGTGTTAAAATAAAACACATAAATACTATTATATAGTAAAATCCCAATACTTAAGTCTTAATTTAGCAGAAAATTTAAGAAATTAATTTTGCAGTTCCAAGTAATTAAGCCCTCAAACGTTTATTTTGGCAGAAAATGGCAGCTTCTGTGAAAACAGGTGTAGAAACATGTCTCGGTTCAGTGAAATGCTGTAATCATCTGTGCACTAAAATGTTGGAAATCATGGGGATGTTAAAATAAAGCAATAACTAAAAACACTGGACTCACACGATGAACTGATCTACTCTGAAACATGCAGTGCAGTAGACTATATGCTATTTAATATTTAAAATTGTACAATTTTGTATCGGATTCAAATTAAGATTTACCCTTTTTTTACTCAAACTTACAATTTCACATCCAATAGATGCAGAGCCCTACACACACGAAAGCAAATGAATAAGTAATTAGAACAATTTTCCATAACATGTTTGCATAACGTGCAAATATATGTTAAAAAGAGTCAAACTTCCCAGCTGCTATATAGCTCAAAATTATATATATATTTTTATAATATTTTATCATATTTGTATTGCTTAATTAAAATAGTTTTTATTGAATCACAAAATATAATATGCCTAGTCGAGCATTGCACTACATTTTGAAATCTTACAAAGGAAATGGAACATTTAACTTTTTTAGTTTATTATTATTATTAATAACATGGTATTAAGCTCCATTCACACAATAACAATATCTATAAAGATAACGATATTAGTGTCCACACCAGTGAATGATATCGTATGTTTATTCTTAGCACATGTTCATGTATAGTTATTGTGCTTGGTGTGAACGGGCCTTTACTCTTTTGGAATGTTTTACTTGTCATTAGTCACTTATAATATAAATTAATAGTTAATGGTGTACTTATAAAACTTGATTTCCTGAAGTGAATTTGACTGGTGTGTGCCTGTGGAGGAACAGTCACTTCAACTGGTATAATGTGAGAATCTGGTGCATTTTACACAATTTCCCACGTCTCTGATATTCTAGTTCCCAGAGACAGCCAGGGGTTTCATGAATTCAGCAACTTTTTATTCACTGAAACCAAACAGAAAAATATGAGCACGCCTCTCCTCAACGAGCCACCTGAATTAAAGTATCGTTCATGCCTATAGCACAAATGATGATGGACGGTTTTTTCACATCACTAACTCTCAGTATAAGCAGGCAAACAGCACTAATATCATCACCTGAATGGTTTACCCAGCAAACCACCACTACTCACAAAACCCTGTAATCGGTTGACCTTTGGAAATATCCTCCCTCAGGTTAATGGTTTCCTTCCCTTTTAAACATTGCTTTCGGTCTCCAGGGACTGTGCTGGGAGTTGCTACTGACCCCAAGCTAATGCTTTCCCCGCGATAAAGTCTGTATCTCCAAATTTGGTTTTGGTGTCTCACTTCAACTGAACCACAAACACTTCATCCAAATTGTGAGCGGGGAAAAGCGACTTAATTAAATTTGATCATGTTTACGTAATTCTCCTAAGATGGTTGAGTGTGGAAAACCAACACTACACCCACAGACGTCTTTGAATAATGCTATTTCTGCTGTTCACTTGGACAAAGTTCCATCTTTTCTATCGCTGCGTACTCGTTGGGCTTCATTACTCTATTTCGGGGCGCGTGGGCTCTCAGTCAGAAACCCTGCGGTGCCCTCGTGCTCGTCTCCCAAACAGCCAGATAATTAATTGGAAAAGTAGAGGAAATGTAATCCAGTTCTTCAGCAGCCTTAACCGCTTGAACATATCATCCTCACAAGAGGCTCAAAGGCTGGGACCCTTCAAAGCACAACCGTGCGCACTTGTCAGACAATTGGCGAGACGGCGAATCTCCTTCTCTTTCACGGTGAATGGCAGAGTGTGTATCGTTAGGGCATGAAATAGATTAATTAAAAGCATTGAGGCGGGGTGGTGTGGATTAAATGCTTCTCTCCCCGACATGGTTGGCCTTTAAATGGTGTTAACTTTTGAGATGTGTCTTATGTGTTCCTCAGGACTCCCTCAGGAGCTGTCGCTTATAGCGTTCTTCAAGAAACGGAGGCGCTGGCGCAGGCTGGAAAGATCAGCGCTTCCCCACAGGAACTGTTTTATGGGATGTTATTTGGTATAAGTTGGTATGTCGTGAACAAACTCAAACACATATTTCACATAAATGTTTAAATCACATATATTACTTAAGAAGTACAATTTAAAAAGAGTACTTATGGAAATAGCACACTTTTGGAATGTTTTCGGACACTTTATTGCAAAATGTGAAATGTTAATTGCAGATAAATGAAAATGCATCTCCATTTAAACTTATTTTAAATGCATTTAGCTGAAATTTAGATCCACTCAAGTAGGATTGAATATGCATTAGGGTTGCATTTTATATGCAATTTATTAATTATTTCTATTGTCTTTGAAATATGGTCTAAGTTTTCTCCTGAAAATACTGACAATAAATAATGGTAAACTAAAATATACTTTAATGTGATTTCTGTTAAAACTTGTATGTCATGTATTCAAAAATATTTGCAATAAAAAAATTACAAAATAAAAATAAAAACATCAATGAAGTTTACATTTAGTGCAATTCAAATATATTAACCTTAAATGTAATAAGGAAATACAACACTACAGTTACAATTATAATCAAGTACTTTACATATGCTTTGGTATATTGGCCACTACATCAACTGCACTTTTTTAAAGCATGACAAAAGATTAAAACACAATCATTTAATTAGACTATTTTGAAATGGTTTAATTCAACTTTATGCAGTGCAGTTTTTAAAAGTGCACTTTTAAGTTTGTTAAGAAACATAGTCATCAAAGTGTACTTTAAGTTGTCTTTTATTTCCTTGATATTAGCTGTAAGTACTTGTATTTGATTGATTTGATTTCACAAAGGTATCCTCTAATAATGTACTATGACAGATTTTCCATTTCTTTCCTATAACATAAACACATCACATTTTTAGCTTAGCAACGTGCTAACACCAGACTCTGTTGTAATCAGTTACGAGTCAGATGTCTCACGAGGAGGTTATTTGTTTGGCTCGAGGGTTTTTGCCTGATCATTGAGAGTGTTCCGAATCAGTCACTTATGAGCTTTGATTTGTGTCGGGACGTCTCTATGGACAGTCGAGAGCGGTTCAAGGCAGTACGGCAGGTTTTAGAGAGGCGCTCTGATCTCTGAGCCGGAGTCTCCTCATGCATGAAGAGCCATTGACAGTAATACAGAGCGAAACGCCGAGCACATTCTCTGCCGGTCTTGGTAATTCCTCAGGATCGGTCCGTGACTCCGTGTAGACCTGTGACACTGATGCTCATGCTGCTGCTCACAGGTTATTTGTATGTGTGTGACCATGTGTGTGTTTACGTTCTTAACAAAGAAAATGAGTGCATGAACTTTATACTGAGAGAGAATGTTTTGGTCTTCTCTGAATGTTTTTCACATTGACTCATTCGTTCAAAATGGCCATTTTATGATTGACATTTTATGACACCACAGTTCCTGCTTTACTGTGATTTAATGCAGATTGACACTGAATATTTTTTTTGTTTGGTTGACTACATAAGTACAGTTGTCACTCCTATTTTTACTTGTGTTCTGTACTCGAGGGCTGCATTGGGTTTGGGCTCCCCAACGCAAATCTCGCGGGAGCGGGCGGTTTTACCTTTGCTGCGGGCTGGAGTGGGCGGTCAGAAAATTTTGCGGGAGACCCGCAGGGATTTTGGCGTGTAATAGAAATGGAGTCAACACACGAAGTTGAAAGTTAACACTGGACTTAAAGCAGCTTGGATTCTTTGCCTCTCCAGTCTTCCTCCAGACCTTGATTTCCAAATGAAATGGAAAATGTACTTTCATCTGAAAAGATGACCTTGGACCACTGAGCAACTTTCCAGTTCTTTTTCTCCTTAGCCCAGGTAAGATGCTTCTGACAATGTTTCTGTTTTAGAAGTGTCTTGGTAGTCCTTTTCCTGAAGATGTCTAAGCGTGGTGACTCTTGATGCACTGACTCCAGCTTCAGTTCACTCCTTGTGAAGCTCTCCCAAGTGTTTGAATCTGCTTTGTTTGACAGTATTCTCAAGCTTGCGGTCATCCATGTTGCTTGTGCACATTTTCATTCTCAATTTCTTCCTTCCAGTCAACTTTGCATTTAATATGCTTTGATACAGCACTCATTGAACAGCCACCCCTTTCAGTAATGACCCTCTGTAACTTACCCTCTTTGTGGAGGGTGTCAATGATCATCTTCTGGACCACTGCCAAGTCAGCAGTCTTTCCCATTATTGTGTTTTCAAGAAATAACGGGAATTTATACTGTATGGATGGTCATTTATTGAAACTCGAATTAAAATATTCTAATATTGTGAGATACATGATTTTTGACTTTCATTTGCTTTAAGCTCTAATCATAAAAAATCAAACAAACAAACAAACAAGTTTTTAAGTGTTTTACTTTACATCTAATTAATCTAGAATATATGGAAGTTTAACTTTTAGAAATAACTTTTTTACAATATTAAATTTTTTTGAGATGCACCTGTATATATTAACTCACACACTCATTCACTCACAGGCCAATCACCGATCACATAAAGCAGTATCTGCCGATCCGATCACCGATTCCGATCTTTTTAAAGCCTTCTTTTTATCATGCATAATTATTTATAGTTATGATCCAATCAAGATTTTATACATTAATTCAGGGCCTAAATTTCATTTTTGAAAATGAATTCCCCTCTTAGGTAACTCTTGTGAGAGGGGATTTTTTTATTTATTTGAGGGGTGGAGGGGGCATTTTTTTGTAACATTTTTCAAAAAAGATATATTTATCTCACCTTAATCGAACCCACAACCTTTTGCGCTGCTGATGCAATGCTCTACCACTGAGCCACACAGGAACACATTTTCTTAAATGTGTTCTTAAACATTTTCTTAAATTATCACAAACCTGTAATTTACTTACGTAAGTTGTAAGTAAATTACAACTTACCTTTGACAGAAAGTCAGCTCTACTGCCTTTTTTTACATTTAAACATTTTAGCAATCCTGCGGTTCATAAAGAACAATGCACTGTCACTTTATTTCAGCGCGTGCAGTGGAAACGAGTGCTGCACTGCTGCAGATGCTCTGCCGGACCACGACCATGTGCAGTAACACCCCATTCACACGGGGTGTCGGCATCAACACTTGACGGAGAGCATGTCTCAAGCTTGGTGCTGACGCGACTGTCATAATGACAACAGTCAATCACATACTATTCTGGTGTTGCATGAATGGGATTGGCTAGCATCTGCGCTTGTGTATTTGCATAAGGCGATCTGATTGGCTGACGCCTGCGTTGGCGCCTTAAAAATTATAAAAGTTTTCAACTTCTGCAGCGAGCAACGCCAGTGAAGCGACACAACGGACCCACAATTCCATTTGGTAACGCTCGACATCACTCCATTTCAAAGTAAAACGCCGACGTTGACGCCGACGCCCTTTGTGAATGCCCCATAAGAACACTCTGATCCGTTAACAGGAGCGCGGAAAAAATACGCACCACATACGCAATGCAAATGGTGTGTGTGTATGTGTGCATGCGCTTGCGAGTGTGTATGAGCGCACGGTCTCCAGGAGAGTATGCAAGTGCTAAATTGTTTAAGCACTGGCAAGAATGAAAAATACATTATTTATAATTGATAGTTATTTCTCCAGCGCCGGACAGAGTCAGACAGTGCAGCTGCATGTCTTGTCAGTCCTCTCACATCAGCTTGTGATCGTTTCTTTGAGACCGGCCTTTTTAGAGACCACCGATCAAACATCCCCAATCGATTTTCGGTCGATACTGATCGGAGCACCCCTACTGTCAACCATTGTAAGTTTGGGATAGACTCTATATTCTGTGCGCACACACACACACACACACACACACACACACATGTTGTTTTTTATGGTTTATGGGGACTTTCCATTGGCGTAATGGTTTTTATACTGTACAAACTGTATGTGCTATTACCCTACACCTACCCAACACCTAAACTTAGCCCTCACAGGAGACGGTGCATTTCTACTTTCCCCCCAAAAAACTTACTCTGTATGATTTATAAGCATTTTGAATTATGGGGACACTAAAAATGTCCTCATAAATCACCTTCTCCTTGTAATACCTATGTCATACCTATGTCATTATACAAATTTGTGTCCTCATAAACCACATGCACACACACACACACACACACACACACACACACACACACACACACACACACATCAATAACTTAGGAGATTTAATTCTGTATTTAAATCACTCACAAAAAAAACTTTTTTTTAGAATGAACATGGACTTTGTTAATGGATGTATGGTATATTTTATTACATGCAGTTGCATAGTGTGTTTTAAACCGATAAGAGCATTTTGTTCTGATAAAGATGATTGAAGGGCTCTAATAGTGTCAGACATGGACCTTGAAATTATTTCTAGCGTAAGAGCTGTTGAGATAACAGCCCTCAGCAGCACAAAACACAGCCTTATTATGATAACTCATAGAATATAACCAGAGGAGCAGAATGCTTTATCAGTGATGCCTACATTTATTCAAGCGATAGTGATGTGAGTACAAGAAAAACGGTGATGAATGACATCATTTGCAGCATATTTTTTTGTTTGCATTCAAATTAAGCTGGCATTAATCAGACATCTTCATGCACACCTGCAGTCCCAACACTGAGGAAGAGAAGATGAATGACTGGTAAATCTACACTGACCAAAGAACCAGAATTAAACCATGACGGCGACTAAATGTTATGAATAAAGAGCAATTCAGAGGAGGTACCAGACGTGGAGCAAAATGAAAGGAGCAGTTCACTCAGAAATTAAAATGTACTCATCCTCAGGCCATCCTAGATGAGTTTGTTACTTCATCAGAATTGGAGAAATGTAGCATTACATGACTTGCTTATCAAAGGATCCTGTGCAGTGAATGGGTGACGTCAGAATGAGAGTCCAAACCAATCCAGTCCATCAATTAACGCCTTGAGAAGACACGAACTGCTTGTAAGAAACAAATCCATCATTAATATGTATGTATGTATGTATGTATGTATGTATGTGTGTGTGTGTGTATATACAGTGCTCAGCGTAAATGAGTACATTCCCTTTGAAAAGTAAAATTTTAAACTATCTCAATGAACACAAAAACCATTTAAAAAACGTTGACAAGACAAAGTTTAATATAACATCTGTTTAACTTATAACATGAAAGTAAGGTTAATAATATAACTTAGATTACACATTTTTCAGATTTACTCAAATTAGGGTGATGCAAAAATGAGTACACCCCACAACAAAAACTACTAAATCTAGTACTTTGTATGGCTTCCATGATTTGTAATGACAGCACCAAGTCTTCTAGGCATGGAATGAACAAGTTGGCGACATTTTGCCAGATCTATCTTTTTCCATTCTTCAAGAATGACCTCTTTTAGAGATTGGATGCTGGATGGAGAGTGATGCTCAACTTGTCTCTTCAGAATTCCCCATAGGTGATCGATTGGGTTCAGATCAGGAGACATACTTGGCCACTGAATCACTTTCACCCTGTTCTTCTTCAGAAATCCAACAGTGGCCTTAGATGTGTGTTTAGGATCATTGTCATGTTTGAAAAGTGCACGACGACCAAGGGCACGGAGTGATGGTAGCATCTTCTCTTTCAGTATAGAGCAGTACATTTGTGAATTCATGATGCCATCAATGAAATGCAGCTCCCCGACACCAGCAACACTCATGCAGCCCCACATAAGGACACTGTCACCACCATGTTTCACCATGCATTTTTCTTTGTATTCCTCACCTTTGCGAGGCCATTTATCTTGGTCTCATCACTCCAGAGTATAGAGTCCCAGTAGTCTTCATCTTTGTCAGCATGGGCCCTGGCAAACTCTAGGCGGGCTTTTTTTGTGCCTGGGCTTTAGGAGAGGCTTCTTTCGTGGATGGCACCCATGCATGCCATTCCTCTGCAGTGTACGCCGTATTGTGTCACGGGAAATAGTCACCCCAGTTTGGCTTTCTACTTCTTTAGATAACTGCAGTGAACTTGCATGTCGATTTTCTTCAACCCTTCTCATCAGAAGACGCTCCTGACGAGGTGTTAACTTCCGTGGACGACCTGGACGTCTCTGTGAGATGGTTGCAGTTCCATCTTTTTTAAATGTTTGTACCACTTTTGCTACAGTATTCTGACTGATAAGTAAAGCTTTGCTGATTCTTGTAGCCTTCACCTTTCTTGTGTAAAGAAATGATTTTCTTTCTCAGGTCTTGTGACATTTCTCTTCCATGTGGTGCCATTGCTGGACAGCATGAAAATGGGGAAGGGGTTTTCTTCTGAAGTAACACCCTTTATAGGCAACTGTCACCTGTTTAACTGAATAATTAGACTCACCTGGGGTTGAATTCTTGTTAAATTAGACATTTGTAGTCTAAAATTTAGCTTTGCTCCAGAGACTTTCAGTGGGTGTACTCATTTTTGCATCACCCTAAGGGGAGTAAACTGAAAATGTTGTTCTCTAAGGGATTATTAACCTTACTTCAGTATAATAATTAGAAGGAGATAGAGATAGATAGAATAGAGATATAGGGAGAAGAGGAGAACAGGGGAGAGAGATAATAGACAGACATGAGATCTGTAGAGGGACATAGAGAGATATAGAAATGAAAATATATAGAATATACAATACATACATACAGAGATACATAAAATACATCATAATATATATATTTATATATACATACATACATATATATATATATATATATATATATATATATATATATATATATATATATATATATATATATATTGTCACAATGAAAATGTATTTTTTCATTATTTTCTATAAGAAATATATAGTTTTAATAGAAATATATATTTTTATCTTCAAGTACGATCAACTCAAAACTAAAATCAACATTTCAAGTCCAAGTGTTTATTTAATTGTTAAGTGGCTGTGTAATAGTGGGAAAATGTTTAGCCAGCTAGTCATTATCACAAAATACACCCCTACAGGGTTCTCAGGAGCCTTGTATAACCTTATTGGGATCTATTTTGTATTAATTACCTGCTTACATTATTCTTTATTTATTTCTCTGTCAAAGCCTATTATTACCTGCGTTTGGCCCTCGGCGAGTGTTCGTTTGGTACTCTGGTACCAGGCCTGTATCAGAGGGAGGTGAACTGGGCCGGGCGGCTGTGGAGCAGTAAAGCACCACTAATTCATCACTGTCGCGTGGGGCGTGGAACGGGCTTGAGCTCAGCGGAGGCAAGAGAGTTGCACAGAAGCTGTTGATTGATCGTCTTTTCCTGTTTGTTGCTTCCTTTTCTCAGCCAGCGGTAAAACTCTGTTCTGTCCGCTGACAAACAGCTGCAGAGGTGTTTGTTGGAGCAAAGACCTCACCTCGTACTAGTTCATTCAGCAATTGGTGCTTTCTGAGTTCTCGCCATCTGTACCTTAAAAGCACCGCCGACCGCCTGACTTTGCGAATTCTTCTTTTCTAATCGTAATTTATGGCTTCTTTTTTTTTCTCACTGTCTTCAATAAGCTTTATTTTCTGTCTTCTGGTTGGCAGGCTGTTGCTTCGTTTTTCTCTTCATTGTCGTCATCCGTCTTGCTTTAGATATTTCTGTAAGTGTCATTAAGCAGAAATTCTTTATCTGAAGTCATTTTCACTAATTATCAGGACAGTCTCTCTGTAGGAAGCGGTGATTAAATGCCCTGCAAACCTCCAATCACTGCTAAGACTGACTGAGAGAGATTCCTTCTTTCACTTTAGATAAATCTCGTCTTTAAAGGGGCGTTTAGCGGTTCTAGCTTGCAGTAGCACTTTTAGAGAGCACAATAATTAATTCCTTAACCTGTCCAACAAAAGAAGAAGCATCACTATGTAGGATTTTCAATCTTTCAAACCTCAGCAGATCGGTCCAAGCACTCATTTTTCTGGCTGCAGACCTGGCTTCAGGTTGTTTTTTTGACCGTTTTGGCATGAAGTTCAATAAACGCTGTTTTTGAGTTTTGAGTTGGAGTGTGAATGTTTTTACAGCACACAAACTCTTTCATTTCAAAAGATCAAAGAAAAAATCAATTTCTCATGACACAAACCCTTTAAATGGCGTAAGTGCGCCGAGAAGAGTAGGAATTGTATATCACTGTCAATCACGTGCTGACATTGGTGTGTTTTGAGGCCAGAGGTTACAGATGGCTTCAGCTGCACTTACTGTAAGGCAAACTGCTTTATAGTGCTCCGCTGCATTTTTGCACCGTTTGCCAAATTACTTTTCACAGTTTGATTTTTGTGACATTATTTCTTCACAGTTGGCTGTTTCCTGAAAAAAATGACACTGGTTTCAATGAAAGCCACGTTATTCTTTGTTAGTTTCAGAGTTTAGTGATATGTTTTGATGTAGCGTTGCTATTATTCTGCACCGTAGAGTGCAACAGTTGTGTCACAGAAGTAAAAACGACGTTCATTTCTTTTCACAGGGGAATCGATTCTCAACAATAGCTCAAACATTTTAAAGCAGACCGATTGTGAGCTACAAGGCTGTTAATCAATGCTGTATGCTTCAGTTAAAATCAAGCTGTTATTTCAACTTCTTTATTTTAAATACTTTGTTTTTTAACAGCCACATTCCTGATGAAAAACTACATCACCCATTATTATGAATAGCCCAATTAGAATTGCACCAAAACATAAGTGTGACATTTTTTGTCAAGGATTTGTCATTTGTGACTCTGAATCACAAAACCATTCATAAGGGTAAAAATATAACTAACTAAATAAATACATAAATAAATAAGCTGAACATGAATAAATAAGCTTTCCATTGATGTATTGTTTGTTAGGATAGGGCAATATTGTTAGGATAGGGCAATATTTGGCCGAGATACAACTATTTGAATATCTGGAATCTGAGGGTGCAAAGAAAATCAAAATATTAAGAAAATAGCCTTTAAAGTTGTCCAAATGAAGCTTTTAGCAAGGCATATTACTAATCAAAAATTACGTTTTTATATATACGGTATACAAAATATCTTAATTGACAAGATCTTTATTTAATATCTTAATGATTTTGGCATAAAATCGATAAGTTTGACCAATACAATGTATTTGGATGACTTGTTTTTTCTGAAACTGCGGTCCTTGGTGATTCATAAAATGTAAGCCAGCTGCCACCGTCACTTTGAGAGTCGAAAAAGGCATATGCAGGCACAACAAAATAAATACCAATGGTTTCTGATTATATATTGAGGTCTTATGAAGGGAAACGATCAGTCTGTGCAAGAAACTGAACATTACTTACAACCTTATGACATGTAATCCATAGCTTCAGGAAACAGTCTGGAATGATGTCAGGTTCACAAATAAATCATTCTTTTAAACCAGTTCTTTTTTTTTCTTTTTGCCAAACTAGTTGAACCAGTTCACCAATTCGGACTGAAGTGTCTGAAACAGTTCATGGCTTAAGCAACACAGATTTACAAGCCATTCCAACTCAAAAGGAGCCAAAATAGCAGCTTATCTGAACTTATGATGAACACATAATTCAGATCTCCAGTTCCTACAGCAGTCACTGAACTGAGGAAACAGTTAAACTCGAACCGAAGACTGATGAGCCGCTGATATGAGCATGTGTAAACCGAACACATAAAGTTCCCTATTATGGGTTATGAAAGGTTATTATTTTGGTTTTGGGAGTCCCCAACAACAGGCTGACATGCATGCAAGGTTAATTGTCTTATATTTTACATTTACATTTAGTCATTTTGCAGACGCTTTTATCCAAAGCGACTTACAATTGGGGAATACATAAAGCGATTAATCTTGAAGAGGCAAACAAACAGAGGAAGTGCCCCTAACACCAAGTCTTAGGCATTGTTCAAATAAATACAAGCTAGCAAGGGAAGGAGAGAAAGATGAAGATATAGAAAAAGGGAAGCAATTATTATTATTATTGTTTTTTTTTATGAAGTCAAGTAGTGTTGAAAGAGATGAGTTTTCAGTTGTTGCTTGAAGATTGACAGGGATCCAGCATTCCGGGTGGGGGTGGGAAGATCATTCCACCAGCCAGGAATAGTGAACGAGAATGTTCTGGAGAGTGATTTTGAGTCTCTCTGTGATGGTACCACGAGGCGTCGCTCACTAGCAGATCTCAGACTTCTGGAGGGGATGTAGATTTGTAATAGTGAGTGGAAGTAGGAGGGTGCTGAGCCTGTGGTTGTTCTATATGCAATCATCAGTGTCTTGAACTTGATACGAGCTGCAACTGGTAGCCAGTGCAAGGAGACAAAGAGAGGTGTAACATGGGCTCTTTTGGGCTCGTTGAAGACCAGTCGTGCCGCTGTATTCTGAATCATTTGTAGAGGTTTGATTGTGTTTGATGGAAGTTCAGCCAGAAGAGTATTGCAGTAGTCCAGCCTAGAAATGACCAGGGCCTGGACAATAAGTTGTGCAGCATGCTCTGTCAGAAAGGGCCTGATCTTTCTGATGTTGTGAAGTGCAAACCTGCAAGATCGAGCAGTCTTTGCAATGTGCTCTTTGAAGGTCAGCTGATCATCAACGATTACACCAAGATTTCTGACAGAAGCTGATGGGGTAATTGTTGATGAACCTAACTGAATCGTGAAATCATGCTGTAGAGTTGGAGTGGCAGGGAAGACAAGAAGCTCAGTCTTTGCCAGGTTGAGCTGTAGGTGATGTTCTTTCATCCATGCCGAGATGTCTGCCAAGCAGCCTGAGATCCGTGCAGCTACCGTTGGATCATCTGGTCGAAATGAGAGATAGAGCTGTATGTCATCAGCGTAGAAATGGTAGGAGAAACCATGTGCCTGTATGATGGGACCCAGTGATGTAGTGTATGTGGAGAAGAGGAGGGGTCCAAGAACCGAGCCCTGGGGAACCCTGTGACCAATTGATGTGCTTTGGATACCTCCCCTCCCCAGGCCACCTTGAAAGACCGACCAGTGAGATTGGATTCAAACCAGCGAAGTGGAATCCCAGTGATGTCCAGTGATGAGAGGGTGGACAGGAGGATCTGATGATTGACAGTGTCAAAAGCGGCAGACAGATCCAGCAGAATGAGGACTGGGGGATTTTATTATAGTATACATTTATTTTTACCGTATTTGCTCAACAACTCCCAAAAGATTTGCTCAACGGTTAATTTTTCCAAATTCTTAATTTGCATGACGGTTATCAGTGGTGATTGGTCTGATTTTCATTTCATCTCGCCTGTAATGCCTGATAAACTGGAGTTTGTGAGCGCAGTGCTGCTTTATGTACAGCGTTACTGGGGAAACGGCTATTTTTACCGCTCCAAAAGCCTCACCTAGGGGCAAAGAATGAATTTGAATTTTTATTCAGACCAACGTGAAAGACAAGTTTCCCCAGGTCTGCTTGCGCAACAAGTGGGCGGGCAATATGCTAATGTTTGATGTTGACATCAACATGAAACGGCTTGGGATTCATTTTAAAAACGACTCATTTTAATGATTCAGAGTCGACTCTTTCTTTTGAGAGACCATAACTTTATGCACGGTGCACTTTCAGATTTAAAATGTTGCAGGATGTTTTCATTCATGTAGAGCTGTGTTACACACTGCATGAAAGCTCATTTTCAAAAATCCATAATAGGGGCACTTTAAATGAAGGGGCCAAATGAAAGTTTTTTGTGCTTTCTCATTGTCACTGTAAAAAGCTGAGCTGATGAAGACTAGTTTATTCACTTTATATGCTTTAGACATGTAAAACCCCCACGTTTCACATCATTATCAGGTACTTTAGTAATATAATTGCATATGCGTTAAGTCATTGCATGATTGCGAATTAGCTAACTGAACCAGTTCATTCAAACAGACTGTCCCAAAGAACCAGTTTGCAGAAAATAATCTGATTTTCCTGTTGCCCAAACCTATGGGAAACAACATCTCTTTTTTTACTTCATTAAGCAACAACCCAGCAAGCTGGTCACATGTGATCAACACCCTAGCAATGTGATCTGTAAAATTCATTTCGGAGATCTTGTTTTGTGTGTCGAGGTGTCAGTAATGTGACTGTGGCAGTAGGTTTAGCGCTGAGGTGTGTGTGTCTTCTATTAGACAGCTGTAATCTTCGGAGAGGACTGAATCACACAGACATGCGTGATTCATCTGAGAGCGACAACGCCAGCCCTATTCTGCTGTCTGCCCACTGACACACACTGCTGTTTGCTTTAATCTTACACACACACACACACACACACACACACACACACACACACACACACACACACACACACACACACACACTAATTGTGAGCTTTGGGGTGAAGTGTAAATGACAGACTTTGAACACACTACAGCAAAGACAGATGTGCTATGGCTAATTTGTGTTGAGTTTTTGAGGTTGCTTTACTGAGAATTGCGTCTTAAATCAAGTATGTGAAATCCACAGTAGATTTAATCACTTTAAAGCCATTATCTCAGGCTGGGGAGTGTTCCGCTCTGGACCGCTGTCCTGAAATTTAATAACCCACTAACAACCAGCCAACATCAGTTTCATAGCCGCACTGTTCATCAAATTCATTTCAAAGTTAAACACATTTACAAACCCTAGAGTCGCATGGGGATCATTGAGACGTTGAGAGTTGAATAAGTCAAAAATAGAAAAGAACAAAAGTATCAGACATGGTCCAGCTGCAGACTGAACCATTGTAATGGACTGACTCAAGACAGCACTGGGACATGTGAACAATGAGTTCAAGTTAAGACATTAAAAGATTATTATGTATATTTTGTTTTAACTGTTCACCCTTTATTATGCCTACCTTAAAAACAAATTGTATCAACCAGTATGACCCTAGCAGCTGTTTGCGGCCACATACAGAGTGAATGCTGACCAGTTGCTCTGGAAGTACAGAGCAATTGTTTCAGATACTTTTTAAATTCTTTAAAATATTTAAATGATTTGAATCAATAAAAATATAACATAGACACTTCCTGAAGGTGGCAACCTTATGCCAGTAGGTGACAACATTTAACTGTTGTTGAATCTTTCATTCACCCAATTCGTACAAAAATACTGATTTATTTAAGTAAAGATGTGTGCGGTGCGTGTGCATGCTGTTCCTCTAAACAATCATAACAATGGAGGGACCAATTGAAAAGATTTAAACCCCATGCTACTATAATTACAAAAGCTATGCGTAATTATATCTTGACAAAATAATAGCATTTTTTTTCTTTATGCAACATATAATTTCAAGCAGTTTTTTGTTATATTCAGCCAGCGATTCAGTGTCATCGAAATCTTTGTTGTCTTTATGTGGTTGCTGGTGCTGTTTTCTTTATATCTGTTTTATAAGTGTCATTAGCGTTATAGTCCTGTAGAAGCCAGGATATCACAGAGAGGCAGAGCGTTACGCCCCATTGAGCTGAACTGGAATGAGACAGAGGGAGATATGAACAAGCGTGTGGAAATAAATCTCACAGCGACAGGAAAAGCTAGAAGTGAAAGCAGAATCGATGGTGAAACAGAAGCTGGAGGATTGTTGTTTTCCATGGACTGAGCCAAATTATGCTTTCAGCTGGGTGGCATGTCAAAACCAGGAACATCCTCATTTGATTTAGAGTCTGATGAAAATGATCTGTTGACCACATTAGAATGATTTCTCTTTTCTATGTAGGCAATTACTAGGCAGTTAAAAAATTCTCCCAAAAATATAAACTCACTCTCATGTTGTTTCAAACGTATGTGACTTCCGGTCATTTCTTCTATATAACACAAATTAATGCTTTTTGACAAACATTGGGGTCAAAACAACGTTAGACCCAATATACTTTTATTTTATGAACAAAACAAGACTATTTCACTAAATGAAATTGCTCTACACCCAAAGCACTTTACAATCATGTTGGGGGGGGGGGTCTCTCCTCAATCACCACCAGTGTGCAGCATCCACAGTACAACGGCGTAAGTGCGCTCACCATACACCAGCTACAGGTGGAGAGGAGAGAGAGATAGAGCCAATCAAGTGTATGCTCTCACCACACACCAGCTACAGGTGGAGAGGAGAGAGAGATAGAGCCAATCAAGTGTATGCTCTCACCACACACCAGCTACAGGTGGAGAGGAGAGAGTGATAGAGCCAATCAAGTGTATGCTCTCACCACACACCAGCTACAGGTGGAGAGGAGAGAGAGAGATAGAGCCAATCAAGTGTATGCTCTCACCACACACCAGCTACAGGTGGAGAGGAGAGAGAGAGATAGAGCCAATCAAGTGGATGGAGATTATTAAGAGGCCATGATTGACAAGGGCGAGCGGAGGGAATTTGGCCAGGACACCGGGGTTACACCCAGTGGTGGACGAAGTACACAAATCAAGTACTTGAATAAAAGTACAGATACATATTATAAAATATTACTCCAGTAAAGTACTGCTTTTTCAATTTTACTCGAGTGAAAGTACAATTTTTTAATGTACTTAAGTAAAAATGTACTGATAGATAATTTATTTAGCAATTTTATATAGACTACTCAATTTAATTTTATATTTGCTTATATTTTTATAATCCTACTGCTCAAAATACCTGGGATTTTCCCAAAATAACCACCATATGGAGTAAAGGTATATGTTTTGTTGTTGATATGAACTACGTTGACGAGAATGATGTAGTGGTTCACTGTGAAGCTTACACTGTGATGTACCGGAGATGACCATCTGATTTTCACCAGTAAGAAAAAGGTGTTTTAAAACTTGTTGTTTTGCAGAACATCACAGTTATCTATGACGCGAGAATAAGGCCTGAAGTTAGGAAGAGCATTTTAAGGAAAATATAATTATAGTTTCATAATTATTTATTTTCTTCTCAAACCTGGTCTGTGGTGTAAAAACACCCCTGGTCAAATGCCCCCAGAGGGCATCACTTCCCACTTTGATAATAACTGTAGTTACCATGTTCTAAACATCACATCTTTTATTTTTCCCTCAGATGTAGTCTATCTAGGTGGTTGAATACAAATATTTGGACTTTATATCTAAACATTTCCTCAACTTAGCACCAGCAAGCTTGTTAGCTAGAGAGTTAGCATCAGCTAATAATATTTAATTAATACTTATTTCAGTATGGTTATGAACAAACATATCTGTCTACTCGGCTATATCTAAAAAATATAAAAATGTATACTGTTGATAAACAATATAAAAACAGACATCACATAGGGTTAAATGCAGGGAATATGAACGTGCATGAGTTATTTACTTAATATGTGTTATTTTAATGTTTCGTTTTTTGACCTTTGACATTGATCTGTCTGCGTTCAAGCATTTCAATGGGCTTAAATAGATCACCCTTTACAGCAGATTTAGTTCACAAACAACTGACAGTTTTGACATCAATGTGATTTTCAGTTACAATAATTATTCCTAAAATTCGACATTAGTAACTTGCTTTTCTCAGCATCAGTTGGACGCGCTCACAAGATCTCCCGGTTCTTTCTTGTGAGTTCAGTTCACTGGAGACTCGCTCTAAACGGATCATTTGAATCAGTGAATTAATCGTTTGCTGCGATTTGCGAACCGATTGAACAGGTTCATTGAAAATAATCAGTTTGTTCATGAATCAGACACCGCTTCTGCATCTCAGAGTACGTGATATATTAGAAGGAGTAACAATATGTTTTATAAAATGTAGTGAAGTAAAAAGTACGACCTTATGCTTTGGAATGTAATGAAGTAAAATAAAAATGACTCAAAATAAAACTACTCCAGTAAAGTACAGATTCTTGAAAAATGTACTACAGTAACGAAGCAAAGATACTTTCCCCTACTCTTTACGAGAAGTGCCATTGGATTTTTAGTGACCACAGAGAGTCAGGACCTCGGTTTAACGTCTCATCCGAAAGACAATGCTTTTTACAGTATAGTGTCCCCATCACTATTCTGGGGCGTTAGGACCCACACAGACCACAGGGTGAGCACCCACTGCTGGCCTCACTAACACCTCTTCCAACAGAAACCTAGTTTTCCCAGGAGGTCTCAAGAGAGACAAAGTATTGCAAGAAAACTAAACGAAACACAATATTAAAAAAAACACATAAATAAAAAAATAGAATAAAATAAAAACAAACACAACAACGAAAGAAAGAAAAAAACGGACAAAGGAATGCAATAAAACTAAACAAAAACAACCACAAAAAAACAAAATAATAATAAACATATCTAAATGAAACAAAACACAAAACAAAACAAGAAAGCAATGTAAACAAAATATACAAATAAAGATTCAAAACAGGAAGCACACAAAACAACAACACAAATTAAACAAAACACAAAGGACAAAAAGGTTTTTGTTTTTTGCTTGTGTTCTACACAAGTACAAACGTCTTAGTTTCAGAACCACACGAGAGTGAGTAAATGTTGACAGGAGTTTATTCATTTATTTTTAATTTACATTTACATTTATCCATTTAGCAGACGCTTTTATCCAAAGCGACTTACAGTGCATTCAGGCTATACATTTTTTGTCAGTATGTGTGTTCCCTGGGAATCGAACCCACAACCTTTGCGCTGCCAACACAATGCTCTACCACTGAGCCACAGGAACATGTGGCTCAGTGGCTGTTTAATTGTCTCTTTGTTTTTTTTTTAAGCCAGTCATGGTCTTTTAGCACTCACCCCTCCCCCAGATCAGCTACCAACCGCCATTTACACACACACACACACACACGCACGCACACATGCACGTATACACACACACACACACACACACACACACACACACACACACACACACACACACACACACAGAGAGAGGCTTGTTGCGGAGGCTATTGTAGTCAGTGAGGAGCGACCGTTAGGCCAGGTCCTTTGTTCCAGCAGCACACTGAAGAAACGCTTTGATTTCAAGAGCTCAAGACTGCAGAGCAGCACTTTGATTTTAAGAGACATCAAAGAGCCTCTCGATCATGTAGTTATGATGCAGGCATATATTAATAAAGGAAGTGTGTTGTATTTCAGTGGACCTTTAAAAAATAAATAGCCTATATAGCATTTAGACATTTATGTCAGATTGAAAAAAATAATACCTGAATGTTATTAAATACAAAATATCACAGCAAATGTCATCTGTGCTCAAATATTACAGGAGCTATTATGGGAACTCATTTTATTTTTATGAGCCATTTTTCAGTGACTTTTAATCAACTGGTGTCAAAGTGATTTTTAGTGGATGTATGACTGAGCAAACTCAGTTTAAACACGGTAACCTGCAGATGCAACAGCTGTTTCTACCTCATCTTTGAATGTTTTTTGTCAGTATAACATATTTTTAAAAGGTTGATTTAGTGATGTTAGACAATGTTTTTAACTTAAATTAAACTAAATAAATGTGTTACCACATAAATCACATTTTTAAGTGCACAGTTGTTTAATGTGAATGTGATTCAATAACATCTGACAACCAAAACGTGGCAAATATTGATCCATTGATTTATCATTTAAACCCTTTCTGTCAAATTTTTTGCTTCAATAGTATAGCTATGGATGCATTTCCCCAACACGTCAGTATTACTGACAAGACCGATGGATTTTTCTTCGCCTTACAAGAGCAGGTCATATTTCTGCCCGTTCCGTTTGCTCAACACACTGATTTATATTGATGCTGATTTATATTGATTTTGAGGCCTTATTTGCCTCCAGCAGCACCATTAAACATTGGACAAAATGAAATGCCTCTGGATTATTAATGTTTGTTTCATTGCAGACAAGTTTCTAGCATAGCAAATAACGGTAGGCACTTGGGTTTTAATGTTGTTTTCTTCTTGATTTTTTTGTTTCCTGATTGGCTGCTGAGTTACTCTGGCAGCGAATAGGAATGGATTGTTGTCCGTTTTGAAAACATGCGGGCGGTTGGTGGTCTCATTGGGCTGCTGCCAGTCCTCTGGGATTTAAAGGATCCGGCAGTTAATCCGGCGCCCTCTTTTATTCATCAACGCATTTAAATCTGAAATGACCATTCATTCAGCCGGCCAACCGTCACACCAGCTGACACCCTGCGGCCTCACAGCTGTTTCAGTCACTCAGGGCAAGAGCTACGCTGCCCCCTACTGCCTGGAAATCAACATTAGTACAGTTTTGGAACATTAATAATTTGCTTGCGCACTTTATTTATTTATTTAATTATTTAAGTAATATTTTCAGTATTTAGTTTTTATTAACAAATTTAGTAGTCAAACAAATTAGTGCTGGGCGGTATACCGGTTCATACCGAATACCGGTTTTTATTTTTCTTATGATATTAATTTTTAAAATACCGCAATACCGGTGTCATTTAAATAACGCTCGGAACGCGCCGACAGAGGGGTCCTCTTTTTACTGTTGCATTTTGGCGAGGATACAGTTTGTTACTAAGCGTGAAAGTTCCGAAACTGAAGCACTAGTAGCATGGGCGTATATCCCGGGGGGGATGGAGGGGACATGTCCCCCCCCATCCGAGGGTTGTCCCCCCCAAAACAAATATTTAAAAAAATCGCACTCTCTATTGTGAAAAATATATGTATACCTAAAATAATTGTGTAAGTAGAAAACCCCCCCCGCAAAAAATGCTTTTAGAAACAGTTGAGTTCCCCCTCCCCTTTCTCACAGTGGTTTGGCCCACTGCCTGCTTTCCCATTTCATCTCACCTACTCCACACACGAGTCAGGTGTGTGGCTGCGGCTCAGTTAATGTTGAACTCCAGTAAGTAGGATACTTTATTCACTTTAAATAAAGCGATTCTCTTTAATGTAGTTGATGCAGCAGACTCATTCATAAATTAGTTGCGGCAAAAATGCTGATTAACGTTACCGATGTAATTTTCCAAGAATCTGCTATATTAGCGATTAAAATATTACTTATCTAGTTAACGTTAGCTTGTTTACAATAGCTTGTTGCATAGTGCACTGCAGCTTATGGGGGTTTTCCACTGACTGGTACCAGCTCGGTTCAGTTCGGTTCTGCTCTGTTTCGGACCTACAGTTTTCCACTACAACTGGTTGCTATAGCGACCAAACATTCTGAGAAGCAGCATGAGCAGAGCGCTCTAAGCTGAGGTAAACAACCTGGCATCATTACAATCGTCAGCATGGATGAAATAAAAGGGATTTTATTTCTTATCCTTGGTTTTTGGCTGTTTTAAATGTGCTGATCTGCTTTGTCATTGAACCTGAGAAAAACTTTGAAAATAACCATAAAGTCTCCGTGCTACAATAATAATGATAGAAGCAAAGTTTTTCACTGTGTGGACATATCTTTATAAGTACAATTTGACTGTATTATTTGTGTCCCCTTCAAAAATTGCTCATGAGAAATTTTATATTTATTGTCCCCCCCCTACTGTTAAATGAAATTTACGCCCATGACTAGTAGAATGTGATGAGAGAGAAGTTTTACACAATATCCACCGTCCGCTGCATCAGCTCCCACGTCTCTCACACACTAAAGTTCTCCGTCGATACGACGGATTCCCGTCAACTGCGGGGTTCCTGCCTTCTTAAATTCACTTTTCATAACTTTAAGACTGTAAATACGCTTACATTTCTCAAATAGTGTTATACATGTCTTAATTTTAGCTTGAATAAGTCTTACATGAAGGAAAGACGAGGTGCATTCAGTCTGATGAGGGGGATGTGATCAAAGCCTGGAGTGGATTCAGGCACGTTCCTCTCTACACTCTAAGCGTTCTGTAATCTGGATCCACTCCGGGTTTTACATTCCCGCTCACGGAGAAACTGCTCTGTGTTCACTCCATTTAAACGTTCTCAGGGATTACTGAGGGAAAAGAAACATGTAGGAAACATGTTGTTCGGCTGCAGTTTCTCACTGGCAACATAGTAACGCTCGCATCATTCACAGTCGGGTTCTTAGCAGAGAACACAGAGCAGAAATTGAATTTCGGCGAGGGATTGCGGCTATTAATAATAATTAGACTCATTCCCGCAGGTATATCCGACAGAATATATCACATTTGCACGTGCTTTTGAGTCTTGAGAACTCACTCACGCGCTCTCAATTTCGGTGCGCCCACAGATCGCGATAAGGAGAGTGACAGATTTTAATAATTATAAGGGGAGTTTGCAAATTTGATATATTGATTTAATACAACAGATCAATAAACAAGTACTGCATGATTTTGCTCTATATCATCAACAAAAATAGTTCAAAATAAAGAAACAGCTGAGCCGTTGTGCATCTCTAAAAGCACATTTTATATTTAAAACATTAATGTCCACATGAATCTATGATTTTTATTGCTCTCATGCCACCTCTGAGCCTCATTAAACATCTGAAAATGTACCTACAAGCCACTTTTGTGTTCTTCTGTGCCACATTTGTAGTACAAATAATTTTATTAATACTAATTACATGATTTGTAACTTGTCTTATTCTACTTATTATATTGTTTTAAATATAAATTTAAAAAAGCTTATAAACATACATTATTGAATTTGATGTAGATGAAAATTATGCCATTGCAAAGGTAAAAATAAAATACCCCTGTAAGTCACTTTAAGGAGTCAAATGTCAAATGGTATTCGGAAGGCAAATTTATCATCAGAATTTGTTATTATTGATCAGAAGGTGATCCTACATTTTTTTTAATTAGGAGGACAAGCGCTCCTAATTACAAGAAGAAAAACACGGCTCTTAAACTGTGTGTGTGACTGTAGCCGTATGGCTGTGGAATGGGGTTTGGCCGAGGAAATATTTTGTCAATTTTTTTTTTCTTTTGTGTGGAATTTTTCTACAATATTCACTCATCATGACACTAAAATATGGCATTGTAAGTCAATCTACTGCAGTTTTTCTTCAGTCAGTAGGAAATGTGGTTAACACCCGGTCATGCATGAAAAAAATAAATACCGTTATATACCGTGAAACCGGTATAATTTAGAAAAATACCGCCCAGCACTAAAACAAATCAATATATTAGTTGATTATCAAAATAGTCAGAGGTGGAAAGTAACGAATTACATTTACTCGCGTTACTGTAATTGAGTAGCTTTTTTGTGTACTTGTACTTTTTTAAGTAATTTTTTTAATCTGTAATTTTACTTTTACTTAAGTATATTTTGTGTTAAGTATTGTACTTCGCTACATTTTAAAACACATGAATTACTGAGTAAAAATAAAAATCGCTCCGTGGAAACAACTGCAGTAAATAATGGGCAGAAGAAGAAACTGGCGCTAAAAATCACAAGAAAGATGCAGACGGACAAGACAGGCGTTATTGGTGCAGACCCAGCTTAAAACCAAACCCTGTCGTATTCGGCTGAAGTTGAACTCGAAGGAATGATGTGAACCCCTGGCCATATATTCATGCTCTATTGTGCAGTGTAAGCTGTGCTTGCCTCGGGAGACCGAACTAGCAGCTTATAATAATATATCGACATCAACCCTTCGCAAGCATGTAGAGGTAACGTAAGGTAAATACTTGCATCGTTGCATTGGTGGTTAAAATTAAGCTTTAACAGTTTAACAAAAGGTTTTGCACAAATGAGCCAAAAAGACAGTGGTGCAGGGTGTGCAATATCGTCTGCGATAATATAGTAATTGTTGTTTTAACGATGTGCGATTTGACATTATCAGTATTTTGCCAAAAACCAAACAAAACACTCTAAACAGTGTGCCGTGAAATCTAGTAACGTTAGATTAGAATAATCCGCGTGCATCTGGAGGGCTTTCTTTCACGGCGTGATTCAGTCTGTTAAAATGCGTTTAGAATGATCACAAAATTGAAGATATAGAAGCAGAAAAAGTATATATTTATATAATTTAATATAGTAAGTCAACATCACATGAAGAATGTCATTTTTCCCCAAAAATCACTATGATTACATAGGCCTGTAGTTTTTCTTTTTACAACAGTTCAAAAAACAAGAAGTTAATTAAGAGACTTATGTTTTAGACACCATATTGCCTGTTTTTGCTCTATTTCGACAACAAAAATAATTCCAAACACAGCCACCATACACAGTTTTGCGTCTCTGACTCTGAGCAATGACGGTGTTTTGTTCCTGAATGAATTAACCATTTAAATGATGAACATTTGTGACCCTGGCCTGGAGCACAAAAGCCGTCTTAAGTCGCTGAAATATATTTGTAGCAATAGCCAACAATATATTGTATGGGTTAAAATTATACATTTTTTTTTTTATGCCAAAAATCATTAGCATATTAAGTAAAGATCATGTTCCATTAATATATTTTGTAAATTTCCTACTGTAAATATATCAAAACTAAGAGCTTAATTTGAACAACTTTAAAGGAGATTTTCTCAATATTTGGATTTTTTGCACCCTCAGATTCCAGATTTTTAAATATTGTCCTATCATAACAAACCATACATCAATGGAAATATTATTTATTCAGCTTTCAGATGATGTATAAATCGCAATTTAGGAAAATGGACCCTTATGGTTTTGTGGTTCAGGGTCACATTTTATGTCTTATTTATATCTGAACATTATTTCTGCATTTGTAACTGCAGGTTAAATGCATTCATGTCAGTGTGTAAATACATCTAAATGCCACTTCAGATGAAGCTTCTGTGTTTCCTCTGCATTGCAAAGATTAATTTTGTTGATACTGATTTAATTTGCCTGGTAACAGCCCAAATTACTTATTATTCTAATTAACCGATTCCTTTAATTAAAAACACCTAGTTTGAGATTTATAGGCCCATATCCCAGGGTGTCAAACTCAGTTCCTGGAGGGCCACAGCCCTGCAGAGTTTAGTTCCAACCCTGCTCCAACACACACACACCATGTAGTTTTCAAATAAGCCTAAATGATTAGTTTAGCTGGATCAGATGTGTTTAATTAGGGTAATATCTACACTGTGTAGGGCTGTGGCCCTCCAGGTACTGAGTTTGAGACCTTTGGTCTATCCCATTTTTTCCTCCCTCCCATTGTTAAAATGTAACTAAGTAATTTTAAATGAGCTACTTTTTACTTTTACTTGAGTATATTTTTAGACTGGTACTTTTACTTGTACTTAAGTAAAATTTCAGTAATGTAATGGTACTTTTACTTGAGTAGAATATTTTTGTACTCTTTCCACCTCTGAAAATAGTTATTCATTGCAGCACTAAAATAACTACAGCTTAAAAATGTGAATGGCGTTGAATAAACCGACATCACATGAGAGTGTTTAGTACACAATAGCGCTCAAATAGAAACGTTTTGGTTAAATTATTAATAAATAATAAAATACAATGATAATTATACACTCCAAAGAAATTTGAGAGAATCCATCAATATTTCTTCAAATGTACACACTTTTGGAAAAAGTCACAAGGGGAATTGTTTAGTGAAACAATTTTATAGCAGCTGTTATATTTTTACTTTGGATGCAGCTGACGCTCATATTTCACATAAAAAGTACAGACTCCATTTTTGATTTTCATGAAATAAATTGTTGTCATAAAATTATTTCCATAGTAAAACAGAGCTCAACATATAAAGCTTAAGACACAAGAGTTAAAGTCACTGGTAAGTTCAGATACAGATATATAAATGTGTGTTTGTATATATAAATAAATATTTATATTAATTTATTTATAATAAATGTGTATATTTGGACTAAATACTGATTTAGGTGATCCCTACAAATTGTGTTAAAACAGAGACTAAACTACATCCTAAAGTGTGAGAAAATCGATTAGTCTGTTGAATTTGTATCCTAGTGTGTTCAGTGAATGCCGAGTGACGAGTGTGTGTGTCAAGTCATCTTTATTTATATAGCGCTTTTAACAATACAAATTGTAACAAAGCAACTGCACAATATCAAAATATGAAAATAGTGTGTCAATAATGTAAAATGACAAGATTTAACACTCAATTTTCAGCTAAAGGCATTTAATTATTGAATTTAGTGATGTCATCGTCCAGCTCCAGCTCCATCATCTAGTGTGTGTGTGTGTGTGTTGTAGTAGACGTTGCTCTGTCCAGTTGTCTTTCTTCTGAGTTCGTTCTTTCTTTCGTTTAGTGACATATAGCGTCTTATCGCTGGGCTGGTTTGGGACTCAAATGGCCGGTACTTTGTTCCAGTCCTGCCTGGAGGGTGTCACCATGCGTTTCATTGACTTCGGCCTCAATCCCTCCTCTGATAGCATCTCCATTCCAGCAGCCATTAATCCCAACACTTCCTCCTCGCCTGCAGTCCATCCAAAACGCATTTAGCAGAGGTCAAACGTAGACATCAAATCAGCCAAATGAACAGATACAGAGACGGGATCTCTTAAATTGAGTGCAGGCGGAGTTTCATTTTGATCTGTGTCCTGGAAGAGATTGTGTGATACAGCAGCATTTCTCCTATTTACTCCCGAGAGGCTGTGTTTAGTCCTTGTCTGTTATGGTTACACTGAATATCCAATGCTTTTTGTTTGTATTTTCATAAAGTATAATTGAGTTTTCATAACTGTTACTGTCATAACTGGTGCTTCTTCATTTGACTCTCTATTGTACTTGAATTAGCTTTTTTGCTCAACCTGACAGATATTAATTTTGCTCCTGGTGTGAAATGACCATTTGTCTTTGATTTGTTTCACTTTTTGTTTCATATTTGGTGTGAAATGGGTTTCGGGCAAGACGTCCAGAAAGCAAGCAAACTAACTTGTCTGACCGTGTTAAAGAGACAAAGAAAGAGTCAATCTTCACACATGCATTTATTGCTGAAAATGGGCATAAACTGCTGGACATCCGCTCTTATTCACATTCAGAGAGCGTGAGGTTAATGACAGCTATTTGTGACACAACACTTCACACAATCTCAGCCGTGAACAGATTCACGGATGGCAGTTCAATCTTTTACAATCATGTCTGGAGTATTTCGGAACTGCCTTTGGATGTGGATAATGCATAGTTTAACCTTAAAGTCACTGTTAAGCTTAGAGAGAGAAATTCATGTATTTATAAATTACCTTTGTATTTTAGGTGGTCCTTACAAGGGGATCATCAAATTTGCAGATACAAATAAGAATGAATGACTATACTACTGAGTTTTCAATCCAGTGAAAGATGGCTGAGCATCATCCTCACTAGAAATGACCCTTTCAACAGACATGCGGTTCTGATTTTCTGAGACAAAAATGTTCATGTTCTGAGTCTTCATCCCTGAGAGACCTGAGCAACCTCTGTCAGGAGCAGCAGAAACAAGACCAGGCCTGTGAGTGTGTGCCAGACTGTGAGGGAGCTCAGCTTTCCACAGAGCTTCATCTGCAAACACTATCCAATCATCACTGCGATGATATTGTTCATTTATCTACACAAAAAACTGAACCACACTTATACTGAGATCACTGTATTTGAATACTATTAAGATAATGTAGAGGATTATTGATGTATCTTTCCCAAAGACTGTGTCTGTGTGTGCCTTAGTGACCGACGTGTTGCTGGCATTTACAGAGTAAGATAGCGATCACTTTGTTTGAAAGGTTCTTTTAATTTGGCTCATTTCTTCATAAGTCATCTGTGATTATGTGTGTGCCGCAGGGCTTTGTTGTGCAGATGTCTCAGTGGGTTTGTGGATTCTGGAGATTGAGCGGATTGCTTTAGCTGTTTGATTATTGGCGGTGTTTATTCATAGGTGTGAGAGTTAAAACTGCGGTACGGTCCCTCATCTGCCTCACAGCTCCACTGGCTTCCTTTGTTCTTCACGTTCACCCTTTCTCTTCTTTAAACTAGCTTAGACGTTGCAGCTTTCTCTTAAGTGCTGGGACTGAGACAGAAAAAGTGAAATTACAGGCTGTACGCTCAGGTTTACTACAGCTCTTGAAAAATGAGGGCCACGGTTGAGTTTGTGTGTTTGTGTGTGTGTGTGTGTGTGTGTGTAACACAAGCAGGCAAGGAACATCTGAACCGAGAATTGCATAAGATTTACTGCAAAACACTAGCATTACATTCAGTTGGTAACTAATTAACACACATTTCAACAATATAATATAATAATATAAAATAAAACATAATGCAATATAATCATATTTTTTGCTCATACTGTATATAACAAATCACATTCTTAGATCAGTTATTGTTACATACTCACTGGTATATTATTAATTACCTATTAATCAGGAATATACACAATCAGTCAAATGTTTGGGTCGGTAGCCTATTTTATTTGTTTGAAAGAAGCCTCTACTCGCAAGGCTACATTTATTTGATCAAACATACAGTAAAAACAGTTATGTTGTGGAATATTTGTACAATTTAAAATGCATGTTTTCTATGAGAATATATGCTAAAATGTAATTTATTTCTGTGATGCTAACCTGTATTTTCAGCATCATTACCCAGGTCTTAGGTGTCACATGATCACTCAGAAATCATTCTAATATTGATTTCCTGTAGCTCAACTGGTAGAGCATGGCGTTAGCAACGCCAAGATTATGGGTTCGATTCCCAGGGAAAGCAAGACCTGATAAAATGTAGAAACTATAACTTGAATGCAATGTAAGTCGCTTTGGATAAAAGCGTCTGCTAAATGCGTAAATGTAATATGCTGATTTGTTTTTGGGGAAACATGATATTTTTCTCATTATAATTTGATTAATAGAAATAGTTCAAAACAACATTATCTATTTCAGATATAAATATTTTGTAACGTAAATGTATTTACTGTCCTGTTTGATGCATCCTTGCTGAATAAAAGTATGAATTTCTTTCAAATAAAATCTCAATGATTCCAAAATGTTGAACAGTAGCATTATGTGTGAGTGAAATAAACAAAGGAGGAAAGTCCTTCAGTCTCGTTCCCCATTCGGAGAACCATGGTTACATACGTAACCTGAGACGTTCCCCTCCATGGGAACTCGAACTGCGTCCCCTAGGGGTCGCTACGGGGAACGTTATACCCACTTCACCATGCTGAGGGGAGTGCAAGCCAATTTCGCGCAAAAGGCGAGCACTAAGCCAACTCTACCCGGCTAAGGGAGTTGCCCCTGGGACGGTTGATGGCTGTCAGTGATATTATCCCCTTCGGCCAAAGGCCCGAGCTGCATACCCTAGTACTTACCTTCTAGGTGCCGGGATTACCGGACCCAGGGTAGAGCTCAAAGTCTTGGAATCAGAGAGAGATTCCTTTAAGGGGATATGGCCAAGGACCTGGTCACTAGGTCCTGGCCGATCACTCAGGGACTACCACTTGCTCTGCACAAGCTTACTGAGGGAACTGTCTCAACAGACCTCTTGGTAGTGTACACCCCTTTTTTTTTTTTTTTTTTTGGACCCAAAATATTGGGGCAGAAGGAGTGGGGCCCAAGGCACAAACCGGGGCTTAACCAGCTCAAAAAAGGACCCGAAGCTGCGCGCGTAAACCTTACTCTTACGGGATTTTACAAAGAACGCAGAACTTTTGATGTGCGGACTTACCACTGAGTGGATTTTAGAAAGTGCCCAAAGTCTTGCGTGTGCACTTACCATAACAGGATTTTAGAGAACGTTCTATGCCCTGGAGCGGAGAACTACTCATTCCTCGGAGTGAGAGGGAACTCAGACGCTCAGAAGGGTGCGGCAAGCTCATAGATGACCCTCTATGGTGAGGGGAGCAATGCTGGCTCGACCCACAAGGCGAGCAACTTATCACAGAGCTCTGGGGGGCAGAGAAACTCGGATGCTCAGAAAGGAGCGGCATGCTCATAGGTGACCCTCTGGCTGAGGGGAGAAGTGCTGGCTCTACCGACAGCGAGCTCTGGAGAGCGGAGAACTCATTCCTCAGAATGAGAGGAACTCAGCTACCAATGAGGAGCTCTAGAGCGGAGAAGTCACTCCTCAGAGTGAGAGGGAACTCAGACGCCTCGAAGGGAGCGGCATGCTCATAGGTGATCCTCTATGGTGAGGGGAGCAATGCTAGCTCGACCAATAAGGAGAGCAACCTATCACAGAGCTCTGGGGAGCGGAGAACTCATTCCTCAGAATGAGAGGGAACTCAGACGCTCAGAAGGGAGCGGCATGCTCATAGGCGTCCCTCTAGGTGAGGGGAGCAACGCTAGCTCTACCGTCAGCGAGCTCTGGGGAGCGGAGAACTCATCCTTCAGAATAAGAGGGAACTCAGATGCCCCAAAGGAAGCGGCATGCTCATAGGTGACCCTCTATGGTGAGGGGAGCAATGCTAGCTCGACCAATAAGGAGAGCAACCTATCACAGAAGCTCTGGGGAGCGGAGAACTCATCCTTCAGAATAAGAGGGAACTCAGACGCCCCAAAGGGAGCGGCATGCTCACAGGTGACCCTCTATGGTGAGGGGAGCGAAGCTAGCTCGACCATACCAGGAGAGCGACCTACACAGAGCTCTGGGGAGCGGATAACTAATCCCTCAGAAGGAGAGGAACTCAGATGCTCAGCAGGGAGCGGCATGCTCATAGATGACCCTCTATGGTGAGGGGAGCAATGCTAGCTCGACCAGCAAGGCGAGCAACCGATCACAGAGCCCTGAGGAGCGGAGAACTCATTCCTCAGAATGAGAGGGAAACTCAGACGCTCCGAAGGGAGCGGCATGCTCATAGGTGACCCTCTAGTGAGGGGAGCAATGCTAGCTCTACCTATAATGAGCTCTGGAGAGCGGAGAACTCATTCCTCAGAATGAGAAGGAACTCAGACGCTCAGGAGGGAGCGGCAAGCTCATAGGTGACCCTCTAGGTGAGGGGAGCAATGCTAGCTCTACCGACAGCGAGCTCTGGAGAGTGGAGAACTAATTTCTCAGAATGAGAAGGAACTCAGACGCTCAGGAGGGAGCAGCAAGCTCATAGGTGACCCTCTAGGTGAGGGGAGCAATGCTAGCTCTACCGACAGCGAGCTCTGGAGAGCGGAGAACTCATTCCTCAGAATGAGAGGAAACTCAGACGCTCAGAAGGGAGCGGCATGCTCATGGGTGGCCCTCTAGGTGAGAGGAACAATGCTGTCTCTACCACCAACGAGCTCTGGGGAGCGGAAATCTCATTCCTCGGAATGAGGGGACATTCAGACGCTCCGAAGGGAGCGGCATACTCATAGGTAACCCTCTTAAGGTGAGGGGAGTAATGCTGGCTCTACCCTTGCAGTGGTGACCAGAATAACTGAAGGTCAAGGAGGATCCCGCAGAAACCTCCGAGGGGACTCACATCCGGACCATCAGTAAGGTAGTTTGACAATACAGAACCTGCCTGAATCATCATAGGTCCAGCCTGACTGCAGTTCTTAGGCTCCCACCTGACCTCGGTTCCGGTGGGGTAGATGGTGGTTTGCAGGGGAATTAAGGAGGGAAGCTAAGGGTCGATGGTAGAACCCTCCCCGAGAGAGGGGAGTAGATATTATTTTTTACTCTGGTCCAGACGAGAGCCTCTTTGAGAATGCTTCGTCTGGATCACCTCCCTCAGGTCTCGCCTCTTACCTCTCTTTGACCAGTACCTCCCTCTACCCCTACCCGCAGGTGGGGAAGGGGCACGAGTCGCGACACTAGCCTTCTGTGCCCGTCTCTGATCCTCAGACCGGGACGGGCCAGGACCCCTGCTTTGTTCGGGCTCGGACCTGGACATTCTTGGAATTAAGGTTTTGAAGGCCGCTGAGCGCGCCCTCGCCTCCCTAAACTTCTCGACCACCGTCTCGACAGAGGTACCGAAAAGCTGGGAGGGCGAGATTGGAGCATCGAGAAGAAAGCCCTTCTCTTTCTTGTCGAGGTCTGCCAGATTCACCCACAGATGCCTCTCCGTTACCACCATGGCTGCCATAGACCTGCCCATAGCAGTGGCAGCCTGCTTGGTGGCACGGAGGGCTAAATCTGTGGTGCGGCGCAGCTCGGCTACCTCGTCAGGTGACAAGCCCTGACCGTTATCCAGGTCCTTCAGCAGATTCGCCTGGTAGGCCTGAAGCACCACCATGGTGTGCAACGAGGCGACTGCCTGACCCGCTGCTGCGTACGCCCTGCCATTCAAGCGTGATGTAACCTGAAGGGCCATGGATGGCAAGGAGGGAACCTTCAGAGAAGCTGTTTCCCCCATAGAGAGATAGCTAGCTAGCGTCTCTTCTTCAGGGGGCATCCTCTCATAGCTGTTTTCACGCATCCCTGTAATGTTAGCATAACTGGTACGCTGGAATCTGTGGATGTGAGAGGAAAACGGCTTTTTCCATTCCTTCTCGACCTCCGTATGGAGATCAGGAAGAAATGGAAGGTTCACTTGAGCTGGGGTTTTATGACCAGAAAGATATCACTCATCGAGGCTTCCTCGCGGCGCCGTCATTTTGGTTCGCTCCCACGGCAAGTCAAGCCTTGCCGTGGCGCGTTCCATAACATCCAAC